>OV277351.1:18075314-18648451 GCA_922984085.1 Sicus ferrugineus
ATATTTTGTTATATGATTACACGAATCAAAACTTACATATGATTTTCGTTTCCTAATACAGTTTTAAGTTTACTCAAGCCGTTTGTTTACACTTTGCCACTTTTAGCATTAATCGAACGTGAATGTATCGGAATATTACGGTAATTTACATGGCCTAGTCAACTAATTTTCTTGCTTTGTAATCATTGCTTCCAGCTGGATTTGTTAGTTGCATGTTGCTAAACCTCAAGGTAGTTTATAAATTACGTGAACAGCAGTGTGTGTTCGTACTGGTAAACTTAGCAGTGATTATAACGATTCAATTCTATTTTTATTTTTATTCTGCTGCATAAACTATGCTTGGTATATTTGCACAACGACCATTGCTGTTGTGTGTTTTTACCTTTATTTAATGTCTCGTTTGTTGATTTAGATTTTGCTTTTGTGTTGTTTCAATGCAAATAACATAACATGATTGAATTATAGCAAATACTTTCCAAGGAGTAGTCCAACAAATGCTGCTAGAATCGCGAGCGCAATGTACAAAATTGGAATTTGCTTCTCGGCCACAGGCGCATACGGCTCGTCCATGGGCGGCTTCACCGTGGCGCATCTAAGTCGAATAACTTGCTCCTTAAGAGAGGAAAGTATGCGTTTGTATATTTTTCATTAAGTAAATTTCGCACTTGTGCTTCTGCGCCTACCTTAAGGTTCAGAATTTCTTTTCGCAAGTCACTGTTTTCCTCTCTAACCTGTCTGAGTTCACTGACTAAGATGTCTGACTTATCGGACGGTGGCAAATTCGTAATCTGAAATATATTTTTGAACCATTAGCGATATTAAAAATGAAGGCAGTATTAAATCAACTTACCTTTTCTTCAGTCAAAGCTTTTGGCGCGACTTCGGTTTTTATAGGTTCTACAGCAGCTGAAAATAAAACAAATTTTCTTCAAGAAAACTCGTAATGAAGTCAACATACAGGTTCCTCCTATATAATGCAGAACCCTAGCACATTTTTTATATTTAAGACAAATAAGCATACTACTTTTATACAGGGGCCTCATTAAAGGAAATGTACCTAAACCTAAAATTTGTATTCGTTTAGTACAAAAACCTATAGCATCATGTTATGGGAAAACACCCAAATCGGTTGGCTCCCTTTTAAAATAATATATCTCTAATTCTAATTTTGCTTTTACGGAAGCGAGTCACTAGATGCAAGGCTAACCTCAAATATCTTATGTTACTCAGAAAATTAGCTCAGACTAATGTCAAAAACCGCATTCCAATATGTAAATTTGGTTGTAAATAAATTCTGTTGTAAATCTGGAATTTGAAATCAGAAAGATTTTCCAGATTTGCATACTACAAAATTAGTACCACGCCAATTAGCGGCGAATCAAATCGGTCACTTTGTTGTAAATTTATAATTCTATTATAAGGTGTACAGCACCTTCATTTTGTTTCTACAAAAAAGTGCATGGCGTCCTATAGCTGCAAATTTTTAAAACGTCATATGGCATATGTCACTATGGATAGAATATAGGCCATCACTTCGGCTACAACGGTGTTTCCGAGTGATTATAACTACGTAAATTTTTGTGCTTCTTTTACAATCTAATTTTGATTTTTCTCTGGAATAAATGCTATACCAAGTTTTTGTGCATTGTTCTTTCCTTTTCCTTGGCTCTTTTTTTTTTAAAAAAAAAGCAAATCCATAACTTTCGATAAGTTAGCGATTTCATTTCTGGTCCTCGGGACCATGGAGTCTGATGTGCAGATTGCTAACAAGGAAGCCACCATGGTAGATGAATGTATCACATTCGTCACTGTGGTTCCCAGAAGAAAGTTGAGAGATAAAAAGATAACTTCTTCAGCAGGAGTAACTGAAAAGCGGGACGTTCATACTAAGAGCAACAAGGCATGTAGTGTTTCGACGAAACTTTCTGACTCGGATAGCATAAGAACTATATGCAATGGCAGAGCTAAACTTAAATTTGATTCGGCTGTCAATACAACCAATTTTATCACACAAAATTGTTTCCAAAGCATTCATTTAAAAGATTACATCCCAAAATCTTTTGTTTCAAAATGGGTGTTATTAGTAGTATTCCGATTTAATATTCGGATGAGTTCATTCTTGAAAATATTATTTCTCCAAGCCCAGTAGCCTCAGTAGAGCGCCTTAAGAGAAAAGCTGATGAGGTCCTTGTTCCCTCCACATTTATTAAAATCGCTTTCAAAAGAAACATGATTCCCAAGGAAGTTCATTGGATTTTTGAAATGCGATTGGGTTCAATTAAAAGAATCCCATTGTGTAGATGAGAATTTTATAATATAATATTCAAAGTTTTCAAAAAAAAAAAAAAAAAAAAAAAAACAACAAAGGCTCCATAGAGTTCTTTGCAAACGAGAATTGTGTTGATTTTTGTGTTCTTTCGGAGGTTTTTCGGTTCCTTAACACTGATTCAGACATTCTTTTCATTCAAACTAGAAATTTAAAACCTAATATAGTAATGGCATCAATCTATTTTTCTCAAAATCTTCCTCTTCATAGCTTTAAAAAGATAATTAAAAAGAGATGAATGGTCCAATGATTACAGTACCTTATCACAAAGAAAATGTTTGTATAGCTTTTCCCAGAAGCACCTATTCATCCTTGGTTTCAAAATTCATTCCTTATGTCATGGGACAAAAAATACTAAACAGACTTTTTACAAGTCATTTATATGACAAAAAATATTTGTTTGTATGTAAGGCTGCGGATTCGGATCTTTGTTTTTCATGCGGTGTTGTCCAAAGTGCCGAGCACCTGATTTTCACTACTCTAAACAGAACTTTGCTTTCTTAACAAACTTTATAAAAGAAGCCAAAATTGAATTATTATATAATTTTGTCCCTTTATCCCCCCCTAACAGCGCACAAAATTTTTGGTTTTGTCACATATGCGGATTTTTTTATTTTTGCTCCCTATCAACTTGGTCAACAAACGAGTAATAATTACATACTCTTTTACCAGTTAATTTGTAAGTGCCTTTAGGAATTTATTAATGACTAGTTTATATACCCGGTATTAACCGGGAATTCTTTAATTAATTAAGAAAATGGTGCTAAGTCTCGGAGGTTTCTCCATATCATGGAAGAGATCTTTAAAAACTTCGCTTGTATGAAAGATGCAACAACTCTTTACCAACGCCTTCTTCCCGCAACTTGCCAAAAAATTTATAGTAGCAATCTATGCCTATGCACCTCACAACGACGTCGGATGTTGAGACTGAGGTAAAGGGATTAGGTGTCGCCAGTGTCAAAGTATCTGAAAAGGGCTGATCCCGATTAGTGGGAAAATTACATGATGAGCAATTAAGTAGGACTTCACGTCGACGATAAAGGGAGACGTGTAGGAGTTCTGGTCCAGTGTTAAGGATTTGTGGGATGTATGTAAATTACAGAAGACAATTCCGAGAGCGCAATGGCTGGGACAGTGGGAGAATCGCTGTTGGTATTGATGGAGGTCCACTTTCAGGGAAGCTACAAATCGCATAAGTGGAGGGGATCAGCAGATTCAACAGTTCTGGTTCTGAGAAGATTGTGACTCTGATTGGAGTGATGGGTACTATTAATGCATTTCTCCATTTAAGTCATCGGAACTGGATGGAATATTTCCAGCCCTGCTACAATCAGACCAGTACGTTTTGTTAAAGAGGTTTCGGGAAATATTTATAACCTTCCTGGATACAAATTATGACCAGCAGAAAGGTGGACATAACTAAGATATAATTATTGAATCTGTAAACTACGACGCTGGTGAGTAGTCCACTAGGTAGATGCCTTAACCCCTTTCTATCGCCTTCCACCATACCAGGCAGTCGTAGGTAAGATTTGACCAAATTATTGCCTTGTACATTCAGTGTACAATGTACGGTGACAGTCCCCATCTCCCACTAATAGTCGTCCTGCAGGCGTAGAATGCGTTCATGCCCTTCTTCATTCTCTCGATTGTGTTCTCTTTCCAAGACAACTTATTATCTTGAACGATACCGAGATACTTTACCTTGCTGGACAGTTGAAGATTTTGGCCGTTCTGGCGAGGTCTTCTAAAGTCCGGTATCTTCGTCTTCCTAGGAAAAAGGACCAGTTCAGTCTTAGATGCGTTGGTACTGAGTCCATTCTGGTCCGCCCTCTTTGAAATTTTTCCAAGAGTATAAAACATTAGCTCATGGAGTGGGTATAGCTTGTAACCCGATACCAGTATAGCTATGTCGTCCGTGTAAGGAATAGGAATTAACCTTTTGCAGCCAGCTTAATGGAATAGGAATTAACCTTTTGCAGCCAGTCGAAGAATATACAGCCCAATCCACTAGGCAGTGAGTTTAGCGAAGTGTGTTCTTCAACTTAAGAGAATAAGCCTAAGCTGGTTAACCGCAATTGTGACTGGACATGGCAACTTCAGATATCACCTTACAAAATTAAATTTGGTCAGTATCGTGTCTGTAGGCTGTGTCTGGAGAAGGATGAAACTTCGGTGCATATAATGTGCCAGTGTCCAGCATTAGCAAGTAAAAGGGCTGCTATCTACTTCGATTATCTCCTTGTTATTTCTAGATAGGGAGTAGGGTTTAGCACGTGGGTGCACTGTTTTTCGAGTTCGGCATATACCAAGCGAATCTTGTTTGGCAGTAACTGAACGGGTGGTGTGAATCGTGTACGCCGTTGGGCACGAGCTCTCCTTGTATATCATTAGAAGATTCCCGCCTACGTAAAAAAATGGCTATGCACAAAATTTTGTGGTTGTTCGTTAAATAACTTTTAAACAATAGCGTTTTTCATTCTTCCACGCCCATTAATTGCACTTGGGTTGAATATCCCAAAATTTATATTATGGCAAATCCAAATCGTACCAAATATTAAGACTCTACGAGAAATGGTACCTCAGATACGATGCTTCTAAATTTCGTTTGTAAGGGAGATGTCGCGCCCTCTTGACCAGTGCCGCTAACAAACAATTGTAGATTTTATATCTATATATACCCAAATCTATAGCTTCTAGATCACATTAAACGTCTCCCGATATTACGTATCCTTATAGCTTATGACTCATGATGCCATAATTAGTTCTGTGAAAATTTGTGAAACACATGGACAAACCTAATAGTTCCTGAATTATGGCAAATCTTCTCGATTTTTCAAATTGGTTAGCTAAATCAGTTTTTCTCTGAAAAACTTTACTAAGGTATAAATTTTTATATACAATTGTCCACTGCAATTTTTCCCTTTCATTTGATATATACAAAATTTCAATTGCAATCAACAACCTTGAATAGTATTATCGGGACATTCCTCAAGTCCTCAAGAAAATATACAACCTTAATTGTCTAAAGTAAAAATACCTTTCTAGCAAGCGATATTTTGCACAATTCTTGCAAGGCGGTTAATTTTATATCATACTTTAGTACTGCAAATACCGTAATTACTTACTAGCAGCATTGGGTTCCACAGTTGAGGAATCTTCAGGCATCTCAAATACGCACTTTAGTTTTGCATCCATCAACTGACTTGGATCCATTTCTTTCCACTAATTTTAAAATATGAATTCAATCCATATTACATCTGATCAGCTATGTGTGTACTTTGCACTTACCAGTCTGTTCAAGTCATTACATTCCTCTGTAGGTTCTTCAAGGCTTTGCACCATGAACTTGTGCTTGTTCTTCTCATTAGGATCATAAACGAATGGCTGTAGACAGACTAAAATGATAAAAGATGAGTTTTACTGCCCAATAATGTCCAAGGCCTATGCCGAACGTACTTTCCACTTTATTGTACGAGTTCGGCAGAACAGTACCAAAATTAGGACGCACACAGTATCGTTTTGGAGCAGTTGTTTTTATTTTATACAAAATTGTGCGATCTGAAGGATTCGTAAGCTTCATAATAGTAACTACGGGCTTGTTAAACGGACCTGTAAGAGGGAATAGATTTCGAAATTTTAATTTTAATATAATAATGTTCAAATTAAATTTTGTATTTTTTTGTATTTATATTTTTGCATCTATAATTGGGTTTTAATTTTTTTGAGAGCTTACGGCAAAGTCCACCCTTGATTTTTGATATGTTACCAAATTCAGTGTCGGAAGTGTCAGGAGTTATCAATTTTATATGACTGTGTTGCCACCGCACCTAGAGAATTTCAGAGATCCAACTGGTCGGAATTTTTACTACCAAATGAACAATAAGAAATATTCAAAATTTTACTTCAGAAGGCCTGATACCAATCAGCAACGTAGAAAGGTAGGGAAGGATGCAGGAACTCACATCATTTATACCAAAATGTTACTGACAAGTGTTGCAATGACCCACTAACCCACTTAACCGAGCGGCTACACTATAACTGGCTAGCTTCGGCTTCGTAGAAGGTGTGTACTGTGTGCTCAGCATACCTCGGTCACTAAACTACTTTGATGAACGCGTGTGAGCAAACACTTCTGCGACATATCAATTGAAAACGCAATTTAAGAAGTCGTCAATTTACCGTATTCATTTTCATATAAGGTCCTATTTTACTTGCTCCGGAACAATATTTACAATTATAAAGTGTAATTAATGGAAGTCTTAGATGACAATGATAATGATATATAGATGTGGAACCTTCAGAACCACACTGTGAGTTGGAAGGTCCTTGTGAAACCAATAGATTTATTTAAAGACCTTAGTAATTAATTAATTAAATAAAGGACCTTAGTATAATAATTAATTTTATTTTTATATTTTTTCCTTTTCTTTTTGTTTGTATGTTGTATGCTGTTTTATCTCCTTTTTATTTTTTTTTACTTTTATTTTTCCAGAAAACGTTATAAAAAATGGGAGTAAATAGAGGTAGGAGAAAATTCACTTGTGCTTTCGAAAGATAAGAGATTTGAGGTATTATGCTATAATTATATAAATATCAAATAAAACAAATTAAGAGAATGAAGAATAAATTAAATGTATTAAAGAAATGATAACATTATTTAGTCAAAATAAATATAAAATACGTGAAAATACGTGAAAGAATTTTTATTTCGAAGAGGAGATAAGAGTTGCATTAATGTAATGAGGAGAGATTAAAAATTTAAAATATAATGATAGTGAAGTATAGTGCAGAAAGAAGATATCCCAAGCATGCACAAAATGCATACCACAAGATAACCACTACCTACACCATACTATGATTCAAAATTAAAGCTTTTGTTATAGAATAATACGGATACTAGCTTTTTGAATGATATTGAAAATAGCCAAGAAGATGTTGATGTCACTGGATGAGAAAAGGCGCGGTAAGTCAAGACTAAACACGTCCTGCCTATGCAAATTGGTAATTAAAGAATTCCTGAGTGATGTTTGTATGGCGGGACAATGAAAGAAAAGGTGATTAGCAGTTTGAATGCCTTCGCAGCTGCAGATGTTGTTATCAACAACTTGAATTTTATGAAGGTGATCTTTGCACCTTGTACGGTTTGTTTTTAGTCTATTAAGGCAAGAGATCAGAGACCGGGGAAATGAGATGTCTTTAAACCAGGGAGATGTCTTTAAACTCTAGGTGCTATGGAGTAGAGGTGACGACCAAACTCGGAGTTGTCCCAAAGATATTGCCAGCTATCAATGTATTTCTTTTTGTCTGTTGCTTTAAGCTCTTTGAAAAAGATTGGTAGGAGATGATAGTCTGTTTGAAGCGATTGAGCCAACGCATTCATTGCGTTCTCTATGCCCATGTGTCTGGGAATCCACAAAAAATGAACAAGGAAACCAGAGCACTTGATATCGTAGAGGATGGTTTTGATTTGAAGAATATAGGGGTGAGTACGTGATTTTTGGATTAAATGAGAGCTGTGAGGACAGATGTGCTATATGAGAGAGAGTTTGTTTGTGGATTTATCAATGTTTAGGAAGGAAAGTAAGGGTCTAAGAAGGAAGAGCATTAAATAGTGTGGAAAAAAGAGGATGGATAGAGTAAGTCATGATTTCAAATTTTTGGTGAATGAGCTTTATTTTATCAAAAAGAGGGTGAGAACGACGAAGAATTCTGGATATTTCGAGAATGGATTCCTTGGCGGGGTGATTGGAGCGAGAGAGCAAGCTGAAGATGAAGTTATTGAAGATTAAGCTGAGTATCTCAGGAAGTGGGATGACGTTGGCGAGACTTCGAGTGTGTGTGTGGATGTGAGAAGACCCAATGAAATACGGAGAGCTTTCCACTGAACTCTTTGAATTTTAAGGAGAAGTGATTGTGAACAGTTTAGTAGGAGCGGGGCAAGATATTAAATTTTTGGTCTCACAGCCCCTATATAAAGGCGAATGAGTTGCGTGGGATCGCTGCCCCAATGAACGCCACAGAGCGAGCGCATGATGTTTATGAACTGGAGGCATTTTTTTAAGATGTGAGAGATATGGGGTCCAAGCTGGAGACGTTCGAGTAAAATGGAGCCTAGAAGTTGAAAGAGTGAACAGATGCGACCTGTTGGGATTCTATAGTAATGGGACTAAGAAGGAGCTGTTTACGACGAGAGAAAAGCCTGGATTTAGTTTTTTGTGACGAAAGAGAAAGTTGAAGGTAAGAAAGGGAACTGTTAATCTGATTGACTGCTATTTGTACAAGGGATTCGTCGAGACAGGGATCCGATTTGGTGCAATATAGGACAATATCATCTGCATAAGCAAAAGCCTTCACTTCAGAAGGAAGATTAGCAAAGACATTGTCAATCTATTGATTAAAGCAGAAAGGACTTAAAATGCAACCTTGTAGGACTCCAGTGAAGGGGTGTCTGTTGATGTATCCAGTCATTTTGCGTGTAGAGATCCTTGAATTTGAAGAGGGAACGTTTGGATACGTTGAAACGAAACTAGAAACACCGCGAAGGTAACGTTTTTATAAGCAAATAATCACTGAAAACCTTAAAGAAATAAAAGAATTACCCTTCGTCGATTACACTGTAAACCTTAAAGTATGTAAGTGTTATTCTCTAAAACGCTTTCGGTAGCGTTCTCTCCCAAAGACTCCCTCGATACTGAACGAATCCCAAATCCACAGAATATCAAGCGGTTGAGAAGCTGTTTAGAAGAATTTAAAGCTACTGAAGTTCAAATCGAACTTTTCCTCATACGTTTAAATGCTTTTGTGAAATTTAAATACTCTTTAAATGCTTTTATGAAATTAAAAATCTCTCCTTTTAAAAATACAGCAAATAGCTGGGGGGTCCATCACCTGCACCCTTTTGAGAAAAAATTTAGTAAGTACAAAGCAATCTCTCATGATTACGGTGCAAGGTTTTGCTTCCTTGCGTTCCTTAAACGTGTTAGTCAAACACTGGGGAAAAATTGAGCAATTTCGTCTCTCTTTGCTATACCAGACTAACTTTATCATAAAAAGCATCATGGTTATTTAGCATAGTTATGGTTACTTAGTAATTTTTCAAAGCAATTTCTCATAAGGTTGTGTAAGTATGCAGGTCTTTTCCGAAGAAATCATACCTTCGTTGTATCTTAGCAGCGTGGTCACCAAGCCTTATCTTATTAAAACTTGATGCAACCAATTCAAGCTTACTGAATGGTTAAGTGTTTTTTAACGCAATCTAACTTGCAATAATAAACTTTTAGAAAACCTCTAGCTCAAAACAATTTTTCGAGATGTCATTTTGATCAAATCAAAATTCATAAGCCCAAAGAGTACTTTAGCGACAGAAAAGTACTTTATTAGAGGAAGAAAATGCTATTTAAGAGATTAGAAGGTTCTGGACGAAAATTTTCTGCACTAATAGATTTCTAAGTTTTAATTGTGAAATTTAAGAAATTGGCGTCCTAAAACTGTAGTTAACATGCTCCAATTTATCAGGTAGCATGTCATGGAGATACCGGATGCACTTTGAACCGAATTAGCCTTAGGTTTCCATTTATGTGGCTACCCCGTAACGAGTCCAGATCTACTATTGGCACAAAATCTATGAATTGGAATAAAAAACATAATACACGTCAGTCTCTCTACTTAAATCCACCATCATGGATAAGGAATTGATGAAATACGTGCGGAGCAAGCACGCAGAGGGCGAAGTGATGGTATTGCTTCACTGAATTAAATCTAATTCAAGAACCAAGGCCAAACCAGTCATTGTCCACAGGTAAAAATTACACTTACCGCGGAAACGTAGCTCATTTGGTGGGTCAATGATCAGCACGTTTTTCTTCTGTTCCATTTCTGTAGCTTATTGATTACTTGAAATCTGATTGCTTCCCAATTTCGATTTTTCACTTCAGGTGAATTTTGCTCGCAGCACTGCTTCTGCTTACGTTGAGATATTACAATCTGACGACGTCACTGGGCGCCTGTCGAAAACTTTTTTAATTTTGAAGTAGAATTTTATTTTAGATTTTTTTGCTGACAGTCAGGCTGTTTCGAAATGTTTAAAAGCGAAGCTCCTGCGTTTATGACGCGCGTTTGTCGGTGTAATTCTCAGAAGAGCCACACGTTTTCCAGCCTACGACTTTATATTTAAAGTTTTTATTTTAAAATCGAGCGTATATTAATTTAATTTAATTTTCAATCTGTGCCCACAAATTTTCTCGTCTCCACAGTTTCGCTGAGACCCCGAAAATTTTAGTCATCAATTTTGGCAAGTAAAATCCCTGCGACGCGTGCGTCACTTTTTGAAAAAATTTAATTCGCCGCAGTTTTCGCCCTATCAAAATACCATGTTGCCAACACAAATTCCTTTAAAAATACAACTTTCACGTAATTCCGTCTAAAAAAATTACAAGAAAAATTGTTTTGCTATTTTATTTTACTAATTAAAAATTCTAACAAGAATAAAGCAATACTTGGGAAATTTCCCTCCATGGATGGCTCCATGGTAGAACAACGGGAATCTCCACAAGAAATTCCCACACAATTAGTTGTTCTTAATAATGTTAATTTTCCAAAGGAGAAATGTTTTATTTTCAAAATTTATAATTTTTAACAAGGATTCGTTCTGCTTTTAAGCATAAACCATAACCTTTTAAGCATAACCATATACAAAAAAAATTAATAAAAAAGACAGCACAAATTTTGGACCTTCAACAGAAATTTGTGAATAGATTGAGAGTACTCATAATATTTGGTCAACCGGCTTATGCCTAAAAGTAAAAATGCGCTGTTAGAACTAATACATTATAATCTGATGTATTTTGGAACGAATTTCCGTCATCCCTCGTCAAATTTGTTCTGTTGACAAACCAGTTTCGGCGTTGTGCCTTCAGTGTCGTTTTTCGTTCTCATTATTTTATAATCTGTGTATCTCTCAATCTCATTTCATTATAAACTGTGTAAAACGAAAAATAGGAACTCTATAATAGAAACTTGTCCTTGATGGCCTTATAATCTACTGACTCGCCAAAAGCTTCTTCCAAATAGTTGGAAATTAATGACTAGAAAAAAGTTAATTGGAACATTCCACAGTTTGCAGACTTCATAATTGTCGTAGCTTAGGCTGAAGTTGACTTGAAAGCCAGTAGCTTATTAACAAATTAGTTAGCAGTGATAAACACTTTTGTTTCCGATTTAATTAATTTTTTATAAATTTTAATTAATATAATTGTAATTCTATAATACGAATACGCACACAAAAAATTCTACAGCACATTAAAAATCCCTAATGTCACCAGTTATGAAAACTAAGTGGAAAATTTACTACAAATCTGGCTACGTGTATTAATGGGGTAAAAATTTTGAAGTAAGAATGAAACAAACTTATATTTTTAAGCAACGTCTTACAATTGTTGGAAGAAAAGAAATAACTATTTAAACCACCTAATCAATATCACATTGGTTGCCATTCTCGAAGGAAAAATCAACTTACGCTGATGGTACATAGCCAGGTTTCACTAAGCGAGAGCTTAGTCCATTTCTGCTTCTGGTAAAACACATGAGAATAAATGCTGGTTCACAGGGTTGTACAAAATCAAAATAATCAAAAGTCAGGTGCAAAAGAATAATTACTATTTATATATTATATTATGATAATATGAAAATCTAGTATACTAACTACAAACATATTTGATTTGAAAATTATAGCTGTGATTTTGATGGAACCTGCTCACATTTGTTCAACGTTCCCCTCTATTGTTGTTGTTTTGCAACACAAAGTAATAATAAAAACTCTTGAGAAATTGTGAAAAATTTTCTAGAGCGTCAAATTTCAGACCAGAACTTTGATGGTGGAACAGTATCCTGTAGCAGCGAAAAACGAATAATAGTGTAAAAGTTGCAAAATTTTAAAATATAAGAAAAGGTATACAAAGTTTGTACAATAGCAAACTGGAACACTGTCGCTTTGTGTATTTTCGCCTTTGCTGGGTTAATGTGGAGTTTTTTAAAAATATAAAATGCGATTTAAAACGAAAAACGTGAGGCGCATGTAATATTTATGCAACAGCTACTCTCTAAACTCCGTACTATCCGCATTACCTTGCACACTACGTTTTTCGTTTTAAATTTGTATGGAGTTAAGAAAAATTATTTTAAACTTTTTAGTAGGTCTTAAAAACGTGGTATTTAAAAACTTATTTTTATTTAAATAATTATTTACTGCTTTTTAATCTTGTGCGTGTATGAAGTTTTTCAATCGGTTTTTTAAATTTTGATTATTTCAGAAAAATTTGATAAATTTCATGTGTATTTCAGTTTCTCTTCAAGCGAGTCCTTAATCACGAACAATTTAGTCGATACAAAAACCGAAATGCTCGGAACTTCGTGTGTAAATGTTATGAAACATGTTTTCAAGCTCAAATTTTCATTTCAAAATTTCTTCCCTTAAAGTGAACGTCGGTGGTCAGTTTATACCTAATATTGCATTGTCATCTAGCTCATCGGAAAGTTAGTATAAAATCAATTGCAAAATTGCAAGAAAGCGACCTAATAAAACCGTTTTAAAAATATGTGAAATTATTTGTTTTTGTTGTCAGTGCTGATCCACATTAGAAATTAAGATCATTCACTCTTTTGTAATTTTTTACAGTTATAATTATTGATTGGCCTCCATGCTTACAATTACATTTACTAAACTAAATTAAAATTATATTCCTCGAAAAGAAAAACGTTCGGAAAGAGCTTGAAGTATGTTTACAAACGGGCTTAGAAAACGTGTAGAAATGATTCGAAAATATTTTCTTCAAGGAGAAAAGCTATTGGAGATATCTTGCAATTAATTGACCAATTAATAATAAATAAACTTGGAAAAAAATCCCGTTTCGGTTATTCCGCAGTTACTATAAATTATCTTCCAACTCTAATGTCCATATATAACATTTGATGTGGAAAGCTCATGGTAAATTTTCTCCAAATTATTTTACTCGTTGGGTCTCTTTTAGATTCTACGATACGTACCCACCCTGTATAGAAAGAGCTTTCATAGAAAAACACATAAATTTAATAACGATCGCCAAAACAGCAAAACAAAATTTTTCTTCAATATAAATACAATACTGTGGGTAACTTAGCTTAGCTTAACCCAAATACTCCCTAGCAAAAACCTCTAGCTTCTCTAAAAAAATTTCCTTCGCCTTACAATTCCTCAATGCGTCCACACCCTTCTGCAAGTGCTCCATTTTGTCGGCCTCCACTGGCTGCGAATATTTCTTTAAGATTTCGAAGAGCAACCACTCGAAACTCATAAATATTTCCTCATAAATTTCGGCCGGAGAAGACTCGATAATCTTTAAAACTTTCAAAATCAGCTTTTCAATTTCTCTCTTGTCGTTTTCTATCTTCGGCAGAATAAACTTCATTACTATGTGTGCGTAGTTTACCATACAGTGGCGGTAATTGTTAACAGCGTTACAGTTAGCTGTCTCTGCAACTACACCTCCGAGTATGATCATCATGTCAGAAATGTGTGGCAACAGACGTTCGCTACGGGCCAGCCACTCGGTTTCCTTCCGAGTGCAGCGAACGTAGTTCTGGAGTGAAAGACAATTAAAATTAATACTGCAAGATAAACAATCAGTTTAACTTACCATAATTAGGAACATTTCCACCTCTAATTTCTCCTTGATTTCTAGGCTTATTAAATAATTGTCAAAATCTATGGGCGGCTGGTCAGGCGCTTGCGAGAATTTTTGAAAATAATACTGTGTGATGGGGCGGTACGAATCCTTTATGCACTTGGTTACCCATTTCCGGTCTGGGGGTGAGAGAAGCATTTAAAAAAACTCATACAAATCTACATACTAACCTTTTTCTGTTGCGACCGGCAAGAACGTCTTCGATGTTTTTTGAATAAATTGGATGCACTCGCGTAAGACCTCGTCTCGTTTGTCGGTGTATGTGATCAAATCCCATCGAGTTTTCTCCAATATCTGCGCTGCCATCACCAGAACTGGTGCAGTGACTTCACCGAAGTTGAGCGGCTTTTTTGAGTGCGTATCCCCCCGAGCAGCGATATAATTCAAAGTCTTCGTGATCTGAAGAAGTCCAGCGAAGTTCTGCGAGTCTAGCATTTCGTCGACACTTTTATTAATGACCTGTTTCAGGAATTCGGTTTTTCGTTCCGGATGATAAAGAGTGAAATAAATTTCGGTCATCAATGCCGGGAAAAACTTCTGCTGCAAGCGCACAGGGTCATGCATGACAGAAGTAAGCAGCGTGTGAAAGTAAGAATCCGAAAAGGGACGTGTATCCCGCACTGCTACACACAACGTGTGGCAGTCATTGTTGTTACAAGTGCTTTCAAAGAATCTTGTCCACATTGTTTGCGGACGTTGGAAGCAAAGCATAAGAAAGCCTTTCAAGTCAAATTCGGCGGCTGAATACTTGTTGAGGAATTTAGTAGCGCTTTGATGGAACTCAGCACCAGAGGTGGAGCACACCGTACAGTCTTCACCGAACTTCTTGACTTCATACGATACGAGCTGCAAGAGCTCATGAAAACTGAAGTTTACCAAGGATTGAATAATAAGAGAGGCCAAATCTTCGTGTGTCTTCGCATCGCCATCCACTACTTCGAGTTCTTCGTCTTCACCTTGCAGCTCATCTGTTGACAACTTTTCAACTTTAAACTGAATTTGATGCTCCTTTTCCTCTTTATTACGTGCCTGCTCCATATGTATAAAATCAAGTATTTGCTGGCAGTTCTCCACCGACATGAGTTCAAGGTTTTCTCTTATAGAATTAATACATTCCTCATTTCCCAGCGCCACTGTACGATTAATTACTTCATCGAACCACAGTTTCTTAGTGTGACGAGGGAGATCATCGTCCAATCTGCGCAGGACTTCCCCCAACGTCGCATTACGCACAATCTCTTCAAGCGTTTTAGGGCGAATCGCAATTAGACTTAGTTGCTCTGCAACACTGTGCGAAAACTTTACGTTATTTTGCATCCGTTCGCACACTTTATAAGCCAGCTCGCCGACAACCATTTGCAGATTCTGAGTTTCACTAAGGTCGACTTCGACCCAGTACATAAAGATATCAATTTTAACTTGCTTTACATTGTGCTGCAAAGCATCTAAAATGACATTGATAAGCTTCAACAACTGCTCCATGACATGAGCAGAGGGCCGAGTCCTCGCACACGCTTGATGGCACTGCTGTAGGTACAACTCATACACTCCTTCATTCAGGGGTGGAGGTGGCTCTGCCTTTTGTGGCTGTTCGTAGACGTCGAAGAACAGCAGCAGAACTTCGAAAAGATGCTTCAGGGCGTAGCCAAAGTATTTGTACAGCTGTCGCTTGCTGAAATTCCAAAACTTCTCCGCATCAGGCGTGTAAAACAGACGCAAGAAGTTTGTGGTATAATCGAACAGTTTATTGTATATTATTTTCTTCTCTACCACCTCCATTGGACGCGATTCCGAACGCGCGACACTAAAGTAAATGGCCTTAAGTAATTTGTCCACCTTGTTGAGCACGTCAAACGGGTCGGTGATGTACTTCATTGAGTCAGAAACTGGCTCAAAATACTGAAAGGAAAACCAGCAGGGCGTATAAGTGAGCGCCTCGTAGAAAAATCTGTCCAATTTCAGTTCCCATATAATCGCTATGAGCAGAAACCTTGGCATCAGAGGACAAACTCCCACAAAGTGACCGATTAAAGGGTCATCACCCAAGTTATATTTGTAAGTGGTGTCGGTGTTCGCCAGAAAGAAGAGAGTGAGCTTCCGCAGTATAGGGTATGCCGGCTCCAGCGGGTCTAACGTTTCTTTATCTATCAAGTGTTGTGACAACAACAGATCTCGGGACCGGCTAGAAAGCTCTTTGATAAGAAATTCATTTCCGCCACGGAAGAACGCCTTGCTGAAAGGTTTGACGTTTGTGTTGCAATACACTAGAATTGATTTAATTTCATCGAAGACTTCAGAATAATCCATGCTGTTGTCCCTTTCAAAAAGATCCAGAGATTTGAAAAGACTTCGCATCATTTCATTCCTTAAAAATCAAATACCAGAGCAAGGTTGCACTGAAAACTGAGTGGACAAGTAACTAATTTAGTATTTTAAAATTTGCGTTACTGCGCAATTAAATTCCAGAACTTAAATTATGTCACTACTGTGTCTTACCAGAGATCTATGCTAAAGATAAAGAGATACGAAACTTCCAAATGTCCGTCCAAATCTTTGACTGGATTGTGAGCTCGCCTGTTTGTTGAACTCAGACACAATGGCGATGGCGAGATCTGTCTTCTTGAAGCCGGCTTCGAGAAGACCGCGTGGCGACACTTACTTTCTTCTTTTATGTTAAAATTCATATACGTGTGATTTCTAAATGTGTGTGAGTGAAATTTACTGACTTTCCGAATGTTCGCCAGAGTTGCCATAATTATATTGCATGACGATTAACACGAAAAAAAAAAGAATTTCGATGTGTGTATAAATTCTCTTAAATTTAAATGAATCGCATAGTTGCAAAATACGACCGTATTCGTGGCCAAAATAAGATAAGTTAATTAAATTTCTAAAAAAAGGCAATTTTTACAAAAAACTTCGGTATGGCAATCACACAATTTCATGATGGCGAACACTTCGTTTGTTGTTCTTTTGTTCTTCAGTTTTATACATACTTGTTTTTATTTTATATCAACACTTGATGATTTTAAATATATTTATTTTATTTTATTTATCGTTTTTTAAGCATATTTTCACTTTATTTAAGACTTTATTTTCACTTTCAAAGCGCAGTATAAAAATGTAAACAAATCTTCGGGAAACCTCGTCGGAACTCGTTCGGTCGACAACTGTTTAATTGTGTGCGTAAGAAGAACCGAGAATCCAACAGAATTTGGGCTTCAAAAAAACTCTCCACTTGAAGAATGTGTGGAGACTTTTCTCTCCTCACGTCCCCTCTCTTCCTAAACTTTTGAAGAAAGAAGCCTTAGTTCGCCAGGCCGAATGTATGCCAATTCACCAATTTGAATTTCCATTTGCTTACATGGTTATATATATATACATACACACACATACATATCCATATATATATATATATATGAAAATTATTATTAATTGGTCAATTAATTGCAAGATATCTCCAATAGCTTTTCTCCTTGAAGAAAATATTTTCGAATCATTTCTACACGTTTTCTAAGCCCGTTTGTAAACATACTTCAAGCTCTTTCCGAACGTTTTTCTTTTCGAGGAATATAATTTTAATTTAGTTTAGTAAATGTAATTATATATATATATATATATATATATATATATATATATATATATATATATATATATATATAATATCATTTTTTTGCGTTACAATCGAAAGAACAAGAAATATAATTACCTTCGGGTGTAGGGTATAAAAATGAGGTATAATACAGACTCAGCTAAATTTATGGAAGTAGAAAAAATACTTTCTGGGAAACAAAAACAAATCGGGGGGAATTTTGCACCAGTGTAACCGGTCCCTTGTTGAGAAAATTGTTAATTCTAGCCCTCGGAAAAAGTTCGCAGGAAATGAGAATTTATGGATATGCCTTCCGATCATATAGGTTCTATGTAAACCGAAGATTATATTATATTTATAAACGGAAGATCTACGGTGACGAGTATGTCATGTTTACCAAAAATTGTGACTGCTGAAGAGCCTGAAGCTTTATATTACAGATTATGTCAAAAGCAGCGGTATTGATTATTGAACCCTTCTATAGCGGAAGTCATAAGCAACTACTGGATACCCTGATCGAATGTAAGTCTGTCCCAAACGTAGTGAGCGCATGCAGTGCATTTCTCTCTGTTGCAGGCCTCAATATCAATGATTTCGAGATCTTCAGCATGGTGGGTAAAAAGTGGCACTGGCGAGCCCGCACCGGCGCCCTGTACTTCTCGCAAGAGATTCCCAAGCAGCACTCGTACAAGGTGCTTTTCACTAGCTCCGTGCTGAACTTGGCTGAATTGCTAGGTGTGCGTCCGGATTTGGTGAGCTGTCGCAAGATTGTGTACTTCCATGAGAACCAGCTGATATACCCGGTGCGCGAAGCGAAAGAACGCGATTGCCAATACGGGTTAAACCAGATTCTCACGTGGTAGGTAGATCCACTAACGGAATAAGCCCTTTAATTTTTTTGGCGCTTGCAGCCTTGCTGCTGACAACATAATTTTCAACTCGAACTTCAACCGAACATCTTTCCTGGACAACATAATGCCCTTTCTCAACAAGCAGCCTGACTACAAACTTAAAAATATACCGGAAATCATCGAAAATAAATGCGAGGTTCTTTACTTTCCAATTAAATTCCATGCCTTTCCCAATAAACGCTTAATGAGCGTGGACCCGACGTTGCCTCCACCAGGTGAAAAGGGCTGTCTTCATTTAATTTGGCCCCACCGCTGGGAGCACGACAAAAATCCAAATTTGCTGGTCGAAGTGCTGCTGGAACTGAATAAGCGCCAGGTTGATTTTAAGGTAACCATATGTGGCGAAAACTACCAGATGGCTCCAGAGTGTTTCGATGGTATTCAGGACAAACTGGGAGCCAAATTAGTTAACTTCGGATACTTGCCGCGGGAAAAATACACGAAGACACTGCTTAGTGGCGATGTGGTTATCTCAACGGCAGGACACGAGTTCTACGGTGTGGCTATGTGAGAAGTGCAAATAAACTTTAATTGTTGTTAATAAAGTACTTAATTGCTGCTCGCTTTTATGTAGGTTGGAGGCTACATACTGCGGCTGCATGCCTATCGCGCCAAATAAACTCGTCTATCCCGAAATATATCCCAGGGAAAACTTGTACAACACGTCCAACCAATTAATTAAAATGCTTTACAATTGGTGCCGCAATCCAGAGATATTTCGGAAACATCGCAACAAGTTCTTCGAGTACTTTACATTTGAACGCTACTCAGCGCAACATTTAGTACCAAAGTATTTAGAGAAATTACGAGTTTAAATGACAGCTCGAACGTATAAAAAATGTATGCTTTTATACCTTCTTTTATACTATTATAACAGGTTTAGAAATAGTAAAACCGAATCAGCTCTTGATACTGAAAATCGCATTAACGAGGTAAGCAGAAGGATTAAGAAAATAAAGCGGGTATTGTAAGTTACATTCAAATGCTTTTTATTTATTTATCAGAAATTAGCATATATTAGTATATATGTATATATGAAATTAGAACATATATATCAGAAAATATATATTTATATAGAAGGGAAAAACATTGAGACTCACAATTCGCTTGTACAAGTTCTACAATATTTTATATTAATTTTAAGATACTCGCTCATTTGTAATTAGAAAGTATGTATTTAAATCTTGAAAGTAATATTTCACAACTGTGATATACTATTTTAACCGGCATCTCATCACATCTACAATCACAGTTAAATATTTTAAAAATTCAAATGCGTATCTATAACCAATTTCTAGAATTTTTCCAAGATTGGATAAATACTACATCCAAAAGACTACACTTGACTTCCGGCTTCGAAATCAAGCCTAAAAATTATGGAGTTTGAGTTCGTGTGTTTATTTCCATAGTATACCAAGTTATTTTACTTTTATATTTTTTGTCTGAAATTGCATAATGGAAATTTTTAAATAACGAACGGCAAGATTACAAAGGTAAATAAATATCAAGAGTGCCTTCACTCTGGAAATCGGAAATTTGTTTATATCAAAGTCATAAAAAGTCCTATGGATAATAACTTACTCTTATTTAAGAGCAACTGTGATTGACGTAAGTACGAATAGACACACTCGGTCCAGTCAAAATAGCTTTCTAAAATAGCTCTGTATATAAATAAAATACACACACAAATACATTAGTTAAGAGCTTATTTTTAAAACAAAACCCAGAATAATTTCTAATAGAATATAAAATCACAATTTAAACAGTAAAAAACATCCAGAGCATTTGGTGCCTTTTGCTTGTATTCTTCTAGCATCTGTGTATGTAATACGATAATAACACGAAGTCGTACGGCACACTTCCGCGAAATGAGTATTTGTACTTTGATGAAATTAAGCAAAATAATTTTGGTTGGCTTGAAGCTAATTAAATTTCCAGCCTTCATAATCATGAGAGATTTTTAACTCTTATAACACTGAAAACAGAAGCCGTTGATTGAAATCAAAAGTGATCCTCTTTAAATTTTGTGGAACCGCTGTAGTTCTCCTTGATATGTACACGGTATTCTTCGTCATCATCGTGGCACTCACGGAAGCACTGTCCGCAGAACAATTCGCCATCGCAGCCTTTACAACGGTAGATTGCATCCTCGTTGCAAATACTGCACCACGGCAGTTCCTCAGCATCTGAACTCGCTTGTTGTGTGAAGCTTGACGAAAGCTCATTTTCCAATACGTTCGCTGCATCACAGGGCTTTTCTTTAAGGTACTGGAAAACAAAAATTAAGAAACTAAATTCCCTCTTGGATGGAATTCCCATCTGCTTCACCTTTTCAAAAATGTCTTTCAGTACGCGTTCTTCTTCATTGCTTGAAATTTCATTTGCTTTTTGAACCTCGCTATCCAAAGGAATGTCCCGGAGTGCGTTCAAGCGCCGTCTGATGTCCTCAGTGCGTCCATGCTCTACTCGGGCACTTAACTCTGTCTCATTCAAGAACTGCTCTAGTAAGTCATCCACCTTCTCCTGGTCTTTACGTTGGTCTGTGGACAGCAATAAATCCTTCTTCACTGGGCCCTTGGTGACAAGTTCTCCCTTTAAACTAGCAAGGCGCAAACATATATCCTCATCTGGGGACAGTTTGTCGACGCATTTAAGTTTCTTCAGGCGTTCGGAAATGTTAAAATCCAGTTTGTCGGCAAACTCATTATTGGCGGAATCCATGAAAGTGTCAGTAGCAGCTTTAGAAGTGGCAACAACACTCGGAAGTGGTACCAAAGCTTCTCCCAAATCACATGGAGGATCAGCCCTGTATTAAGATTTTTTTATTAGATTTATTTATTTATTGGGATCATTTACTCCAATATCGCAGCAGCAGCTTCAGATTCTTGCACTCGCGCTGAACCCTTCGTGGCTTTATTCACAATTACGCCGGGCAAGGATTCACAGTCGATGACCTTTTCGACTGTTATCTTAGACAGCTTGTCGTAGCAGATGAGGCATACATTTTCCACCTTTCCATTGAGCTTGGGCACCGCCACAGATCGCTTTAGACACTTGGCGCAGTAGGAGTACCCACAATTAGGGCAGCCATGCTTGAACCGACGTCAGTTATTACCTAGCTTAATTAATTTCTTTATTGCTTACCTCCTTTGTAAATAATCCGTATTTTCTGGTGCAGCCAAAGCACTGCATTTTTTATATATGAAAACCTACCAGGATAAAGGGAACTTAGAATCAGAAATCTCTGCTTAAATCAAATCAGATGAATGAATTATATCATTGAAATATTTTACACTTTTACAAGTAAATTTAGAACAACATAAGGCACAGTGAGTTTTGATCAAAGACAACGTTTTGATACTAATCAAATACAAATATATTCTGGGATGTGTTTTTGTGAAGTTGCCTCTGATGCCAGATATTTTCCAGTATGCATTTTCCCCTTTTTATACCCTAAATCCGAAGGGATAAGGGTATATTCACGTTGTTCTTCCGTTAGTAACGCATTCAAGGAGGCGTGATAGATATAGAAAAGTATATTTGCTCAAAATCACCTCCTGAGTCGATTTAGCCATGTCCGTCCGTCTGTCTTTCTGTGGAAATCTGTACTTGACACTCTCGTCCCAAATTAAATTTGAGGCATTTCATTCCACCAAAACACCACAACCCTTTTTCACAGAAGTTTGAAGTACATAATTTTGAAAATATAAATAAGTAAATATATAAAACTGCCCAATTTCTTGGAGAAACAAAATAATGCTCTCGTATCTTCAAGAGCGTTATTTCAAGAGGCTGCAAAAAGCACAGTGGTTTGGATTTTCGTCATGCTTCGCATTGTTTGGATTGTAATCAAGTATAAATTATAGGACAATTTTATGGAATTTTGATAATATCTTCATGTAAAAACTGAAGTTGTTATTGCGTCCAGAAATCAATAAATTCAACGAGAGGCATCAAAAAAAACCTTGCCGAGCTTGTTACGAAGTTGTATTGAAGAGCAGTGAGTTGGCAACTTTTAACCCATCATACTAAAAACAAATCTTATAGTAGCGTGAACACTTCCGTTAAAATTGATTATTTTATACAATAGTGCCAACAATTTTTTTAGCGGCGCAGAAAACAAAAGATTACATGGTTGATAATTTATTAGTTGGTATAAGTATATCATGCCTAAATAATGCAAAATGCAATAAGTTTTTGCTACATAAAATTATTCCAAATACATTAGTAAGTCTTTAATTATTAGCCGAAAGCAGCCTATGACTCATATACTCGAACTAACTGAATCGACGAATAATGTTTTAAGCCGGCAATTACTGTTCGGCGCCAGTTTCTCAACAATTTTAACAGATTTGTCCTGAGGAAGATCCATCACTGCAGGGAAATTTTTCTTTTCACAGCAAATTAAGGTAAATTTATGGCAATTGCTTGAATTCTAAATTTTTTAGCATTAATTTAGCGTGTGAAATTCTAATTTGATGATGAAACGAAAATTTAAATTGTACTGCGAAGTGAGGATACGCCCATAATTTCAGGGTCTCAATTTTAGACTACGCTAAATTCATATTTTCGATGTAGACAAATTAAATTCAAATTAAATTAAGATTTGCAGATATTCAGGAAAATGACTGATTCCAAGTACTTCACCACCACCAAAAAAGGTGAAATCTTTGAGCTTAAATCTGAACTGAATAATGATAAAAAAGAGAAGAAAAAGGAGGCAGTAAAGAAGGTAATTCAAGTACAATCCCACTTAGATACTAGCAGCAACCATTACCCAGCTTCTCTGCACTTCAGGTGATTGCCAGCATGACCGTGGGCAAGGATGTCTCTGCGCTCTTTCCGGACGTAGTGAATTGCATGCAAACGGATAACTTGGAACTGAAGAAATTAGTTTACTTGTATTTAATGAACTACGCCAAGTCTCAACCGGACATGGCCATAATGGCAGTCAATACGTTTGTCAAGGTGTTTTAAAGAAGGGTGGAAAATTAAGTGGCAAATCAAATATTCCCAATATTTTTTATAGGACTGTGAGGATTCTAATCCTTTAATACGTGCCCTAGCTGTTCGCACGATGGGTTGCATACGTGTAGATAAAATCACTGAGTATCTTTGTGAACCGTTAAGAAAATGCCTCAAGGATGAAGATCCTTATGTGCGCAAGACTGCTGCTGTTTGCGTTGCCAAATTATACGATATATCCTCTTCGATGGTAAGCTGATTCTATTAATTCATAATTTATTTAATACGACATATTTTCTATCGTAAGGTTGAAGATCAAGGCTTTCTGGATCAATTAAAGGAGCTTCTCTCTGATTCAAATCCCATGGTTGTTGCGAATGCTGTTGCCGCGTTAAGTGAGATAAATGAAGCCAGCCAATCTGGCCAACCATTAGTTGAAATGAATTCCGCTACCATCAATAAACTTTTGACTGCTCTCAACGAATGCACTGAATGGGGCCAGGTCTTCATACTCGACTCCCTGGCCAACTATAGTCCTAAAGATGAGCGTGAAGCTCAATCAATTTGTGAACGTATTACACCACGTTTGGCTCATGCCAACGCAGCTGTTGTTCTTAGTGCCGTCAAAGTGCTGATGAAACTTCTGGAAATGCTTTCGAATGATAGTGATTTTTGTGGAACTCTGACTAAAAAGTTGGCACCACCTTTGGTTACTTTATTATCATCAGAGCCGGAGGTGCAATACGTGGCATTACGGAATATTAATT
Source organism: Sicus ferrugineus (assembly GCA_922984085.1). Classification (NCBI taxonomy): domain Eukaryota; kingdom Metazoa; phylum Arthropoda; class Insecta; order Diptera; family Conopidae; genus Sicus; species Sicus ferrugineus. Next base: position 18,099,596 of record OV277351.1, read on the forward strand.
TAATTGTGCAGAAGCGTCCGGATATCTTAAAGCATGAAATGAAGGTTTTCTTTGTCAAATATAATGATCCAATTTATGTGAAATTGGAAAAATTGGATATAATGATTCGTTTAGCAAATCAGAGTAACATCGCTCAAGTACTGAGTGAATTGAAGGAATACGCTACCGAGGTGGATGTTGATTTTGTACGCAAAGCTGTACGCGCTATTGGTCGGTGTGCTATTAAAGTAAGATTTTTATTTATTCATGTGCTTTAATGAAAAAAGAACCGTCTCTATATTCGTAGGTGGAACCATCAGCTGAACGTTGTGTCTCCACTCTTCTCGACTTGATTCAAACGAAAGTGAACTATGTCGTCCAGGAAGCTATCGTTGTTATCAAGGATATTTTCCGCAAATATCCTAATAAATATGAAAGTATTATCAGCACGCTGTGTGAAAATTTGGACACTTTAGATGAGCCAGAAGCACGTGCTTCCATGGTTTGGATTATTGGTGAATATGCTGAACGTATTGACAACGCTGATGAACTGTTAGATAGCTTCCTGGAGGGCTTCCAAGATGAAAATGCGCAAGTTCAATTGCAATTGCTAACGGCGGTTGTTAAACTTTTCCTCAAACGTCCATCTGATACACAAGAACTGGTACAGCATGTACTCTCTTTAGCTACGCAAGATTCGGATAATCCTGATTTGCGTGATCGTGGCTTTATTTATTGGCGTCTACTATCAACGGACCCAGCTGCCGCAAAAGAAGTTGTTCTCGCCGATAAGCCTCTAATATCTGAGGAGACCGATTTGCTAGAGCCGACGTTGTTGGATGAACTCATTTGTCACATTAGTTCATTAGCTAGTGTTTACCATAAGCCGCCAACCGCATTTGTTGAGGGGCGTGGTGCCGGCGTCAGGAAGTCGTTGCCAAATCGTGCTCCTGCTGCTGGTGGTGAAGCGGAGACAGTCGGCACTGAGGCTACAGTTATTCCAAATCAAGAGTCCTTGATTGGTGATCTGCTGTCGATGGATATCAATGCTCCTGCGGTACCAGTAGCAGCGCCAGCAACCAGCAATGTCGATTTATTAGGAGGCGGCCTGGATATACTGGTAAGTACCGTGGTTGCCTTCGGAGTCACCAGTTTTTTATTACTTTACATTTTCCAGCTCGGTGGTGGCACAACTGATACTGTAACATCTGGAGCTTCAAGTTTACTGGGCGATATATTTGGTCTCTCTGGTGCGTCACTCACTGTTGGTGTGCAAATACCAAAAATTATCTGGCTGCCAGCTGAAAAGGGTAAAGGCCTGGAGATACAGGGTACTTTTTCACGTCGCAGTGGACAGATTTTCATGGATTTGACGTTGACCAACAAGGCTATGCAACCAATGAGCGGTTTCGCCATCCAACTTAATAAGAACAGCTTCGGTTTAATACCCGCCTCTCCTCTTCAAGCCGCTCCTTTGCCACCGAATCAGAGTTGTGAAGTTAGTTTGCCTCTAGGCACCCATGGACCGGTACAGCGCATGGAACCTTTAAACAATCTACAGATTGCTGTAAAAAATAACATTGATATTTTCTACTTTGCTTGTTTGGTTCATGGCAATGTGCTTTTCGCTGAGGATGGCCAGTTGGACAAGCGTGTCTTCCTTACTACTTGGAAAGAGATCCCGGCAGCCAATGAGGTGCAGTATAGCTTGAGCGGTGTCATCGGCACCACGGATGGTATCGCTTCAAAGATGACTACAAATAATGTATTCACAATTGCAAAAAGGAATGTGGAGGGTCAAGATATGTTGTATCAATCATTAAAGTTGACTAACAATATTTGGGTGTTGCTTGAATTAAAATTGCAGCCTGGTAATCCAGATGCTACTTTGAGCTTGAAGTCACGTTCGGTGGAAGTGGCAACCATGATTTTTGCTGCCTATGAAGCAATCATACGCTCACCATAAGCAAGTAATTTTAATAAGCCAGAATACCAAGTATTTAAATTCCATTCATAAATATGATATAAGCAGGAGTAAAATTAATCACAAAACTGCTAAAATCTATGTTTGAGAAAGTGAATATTGCTTTGAAATCTATTGTCTATGAGTATATAATACTTGCATTACGCATTTAGTAAGTTTATTGGAAATTATAATTGAAAGCATGTTGAATGAGTTTATTTCAAAGCCAAACACAAATTTCCACATAGAAATACATATATAGCCCTGCTGAAATCTGTATTACAATATATGAACGTAACACAAATATGTTTAATCACTAAACTTAAATAAAAACCTATTAAAAATGCTTTCATTGCCTCAAATGTTGGGATAACTATCTGTGTTCCGAAATTCCATGTAGTTTTCTAACCACTGCTACGCTCTGTAGATTCGCCCAGCTGATCTCGTTTTATGTCGCGTAGTCTAGGGGGGAAGGGTAGCTAGTGAAGATTCTGTAATTAGCGAGGTTTTGAAAAATAGAATTAACGGGTTGAGCTACTGTCACTTTAATGCACAAAATATCTGTCCGTCCTCGAGGCCTAAGAAGTTCGATGATGCCAAGAATATACTTGTCTTTTAAGAGTTGTGGGTGTGTCGGAGACGTGGCTTAAACTGAAAATTACAAGCAATATGGTTAATATTCCAGGTAACAGATTGTTTAGACGTGATCGATTGGGTGTAAGGGACGGTGGCGTAGCGTTTTATGTCTCGTCTAAATTGAGGTCTGTTGGGGTGATAGCTGGATCTAATCAGAACTCTGATATTGAATATTTATTTATTGAGGGGACCGTGTTATAGAGTTTGGAGTAATCTATAGGACACATGGGTGTTTAAGCTTGATGTCGGAGGTGTTCTCTGATATTGCGGCTAGGTACGAGAACGTACTAGTTATGGGTGATTTTAATCTTATTATACAATACCGCCAAGTTAGGGAATATGTTGTCCGTATGTTATGTAGCTTGAGTCTACAGTTACTGGCTGATTTAGATCAACCGACACCTTTTGACTTGCACCACAATTCAGTTTCTTTACTTGACTTTTTCATGGATAGAGATCCTGACATTATAAAAGAAAATTCGCAATTTTGGATGCCTTCTATTTCTAAATATGCATTTATTTTTGCATTGGCTAACTTCTCTACGTCCTACACAGCTCCTCGTTTTCAATATTTTGATTTTAAAAATATAGACGTTAATCTGCTTTTAACTACGTGTCTCCAAATTGACATGTCCCGGTTTTACTATTTGAATGATGTAGACTTGAAGCTTGATTTTTTTCGTTCGACTATAATTTATCTGTTTATTAGATTTGTCCAAGTTAAGACTTTTTCCCCTAAAGTGGGTGAATGTATATGGCGAACACCGGAGCTTAGATATGCTGTTGTATTAAGGGATTTGGCCTTTCAGACTTATTTGGAGAATCCTTCCCTCATTACCTGGAAAGTGTTTACCATATACAGGAACGCAACTAAACAGGAAAGCTTGAGCACTGTTTGGTGGAAATTGTTTTAAGGAAGTGAAGTCCACTAAAGATTTCTGGAAACGAATTCATAGGTTTGGTGCCTTGGGGATCAAGTCCGAGCCTACTTCCTTGGATCCTAACGAGCTTAATGCTTACTTTGCATCGCTATATGATTCTGCTAATCCTGAATCTAGACTTGACGAATTCCTTGCGAAAAGGGACTCGCCTTTTTCCTTCCGTTGTATTATGCTTGATGAAGTGCAGCACTAAACAGTCTGAAGTCGAATTCTGTTGGGTTAGATGGAGTTCACCTTAAATTTGTTAAAATAATATTTCCTGTAATTGGACGGCATATTCTCTATCTAATAAATTATATGCTGAAGTCATCGAAATTTCCTCGGGGATGGAAAAGGGCCAGGAGTACGCCAATTCCTAAGCCTTCGACACATGCCACAGTGGAAAATTTCCGGCCTATTAGCATTTTGCCTTGCTTGTCAAAATTATGTGAGATCACAATGAAAAAGCAAATTATGGCTTTCTTGGAGTACGATTATAGAGTTAATATTTTAGCCAACCAATTTGGGTTTAGAGCAGGTCACAGCACAACGGCTGCATTGCTGGGTGTTACTGAAATGATACGCCAAAATATGGATAAGAAGAAAATTTCTTCATTGGTTCTATTGGATTTCAGTAAGGCCTTTCACTGTATAGATTTTGCTATTGTATGTAAGAACCTCAAAGAGCAATTTTATTTCTTAATAAGGTCTGCTTATAACTTGATATACTCGACTTTTGCTGATGATGTTCAGCTGCTATAAGGTTGCGACAGGACTGAGTCTGTTAGAGGAGTGCAATTGATGAATGGTAACCTAGTTTCAGTTGCTACTTGGGCTTCGGAAAATAAATTGGTCCTAAATGCAGGGAAAACACAGACTATGGTGATTTGTAACCGACTATTGAGAAGTGACATAGAGGTTATAAGCTCTGTCACTTGTAACCTCTATGGTTTTATGTAGTAATATGGGTTATAATGGACGGAGGAAAGTAAAATCTGTCCTTGAAAATTTACGATATAAACTGCTGAAGATCCGAATTAATTCCTTTGCTTTTAATAAAACTTTTTCATAAGATTTCTAGTGCTTTTTCTGGTTTCTTGAGATTTATTTTATAATTTTTTCAATCCACACAGTAGGTTCTATCGCCTAATATAAAAACCCGCGTAGTTATAAAATGTTTTCCCAAGATTTTTATTAAGAAAAACTTAAGCTTTAGATATACAAATCTTTGTTTCACAAATATTAAGGCCACATTCAGGCAAAAAATATAAAGTCAATAATGTGAAAACAATTTTTGCTCTCGATAATACAGTAAATTAATTAAATTATACAACAGTTTGTTTACAATTTTATATAAAAGAGTCTTGCTTTAGCATTTGCTTAGTAAAATTTCTAATTAAAAATATTTTGCACATACATGTTTGTATTTAAAATCACGATTTTTTATATATGAATACGATAATTATTGTGCTGATGTAAAATCGTTCTACTAAATCTATTTAATTAAAAATGTCATGATATATTAAATTTAAAATAAAGTTTAAATTACGTATAATAAAATATACATTTTTCGTAGGAAACAACTGACAGTTAACTTTGCATAACTTCAGTGTAAGTACAATAATACTTAGAAATACTTATATTCGGAAATACTTATTTTCCTTTGTTGTTTTTGTTCCGTTTTGTTTAGTTTAAGCGTTGCTGCCCCAATGTGGTCAAGTCTTTTTGAGTAACGTAACCAGATATGAATGTGTCAGCTTTTCCTCCGGTTTGGGACTCATGTTGTACACAAACTTGCGGTTCAATCGACTGTTTACTTAGTGATTCGAATGTAGTGTAACCATCGCTGACAATAGTAGGAGTCGTTTCAGCAGCATCAAGTGCGGAAGATGGTTGTACACGTTTCTGTAACGATTGCGGTTGAATATAACCTTGGTTGGCTGATGGAGTGATGCTTCCAACCGACACATAACCAGTGGTTGTCTGTTCTGGCAGTGACCAATCTATTATCTTCGAAGATTTGATATAACCAGTACTAATCGGTAAAATTTCCATGGAGTAAGTTTCCTCGGCTTTCTGATCTCCAATTGCATTAGCTGTAACCTGGTTATTTTTTAAACTTGACCGACAAGTTTCTTCTGCCACATCTAGTTCAACGTTATCAATCGCATTTTCCACTAAGCTATCAGCTGAGCTCTCTGATGTGTTACGCATGTAATCAGGTATCCCAGCATCACCCGTGACCACAAGACCGCAATTCCCTATTCTACCGTCACCTAGATAGCCCGAATCGTTACCCAGTGAAGCTAATAAATGGTGTTTCTCATTGTGAAATATTAACTCTTTACTGCGGTAGTGTCCATCAGGATCGGCTTTCTCAGATGCTTCACGGTCTGTGCCGATTTTAGAAGGGTAGTTGTCGAGCCCGGGTGGCAGGGTACAATCGATATTTGCCATCTTGTTATATTTCTTACGTGCCAGATACAGAGCAGCCATGACACACAGTGACAACATAATGACCATCAGGGCAATCGTAGTAATTTTACTCAGACGAGTAGCTGCACAACCATAGGTCGGCCCCACTTGCCAAGGCGATTCAAATAAAGTATAAAGCTCGGTGTTATAATAATGATTAAACTCTTTTTGCGTATTCAAACTCTGGCAAGCGAGGTCAGCGTTTCCCTCATAATGAATCTCATCATCATCCCAGCCGGAAGAGGAGGAAAATTGTTCTGCAACTTCATGAGTCTTTAGGGCTGCATTGACAGCACGTACCTCGAAAACAGTTTTATACTCATGATCAACGCATGCTGGTATTTGCAACGCACAAGATGTGGTACCAGAAACTATTGTTATACGTTTACGTATTACTTCATCATTACGTTTAACGATGACAGCAACTTCATAAAATTCTACACGGCCAGCGGGCTTCAATGGTTTGGCCCACTGAATGAGCGTGTGGTTGTAATTTTCCTTGATTATAACATTATTAGGCATGGAAGGATCTGCAAAATATTACGATTTCAATATCTTGCGCTATTATATTTTGTTACAAGAGAAACGATTAACTATAAGCAAAACCAATAAATTACTTTTATTTTTCTATTTAAATTCAATTCAGTCAATGGCATAACCCATAAAATTTTATGGATATGTGTATGAATTCAGTTCTGAAATATAGTAATCATACATGAACTTTAAATGAAAAAAAATTACTACATTTCACAAGTACTATATAAAGCAGTTAGTACTTTTCTATTATGTGTTCGCTTCGATAGAACTGATTAGGACATAACAAGCGAAACCTGGATTTCGTTTTTATTTTATTCTTGAAACCTTGCTAGTTATTTTCGATCTGTGATAAAAACTACAAATATTAAAAACTCAAAATATTGAGAAATTAATAAAATCTACTTACATCCAATCAAAGTCGTGAAATGTATATCATTACTTGGATCCGAGTCGGCCACCGTATGCGCCACCACATACACCTTGTACGCTGTGAAACTGGTTAGATTCTGTAGCTCAAATACAAGTTTTGTTCCAGGATCGCTGTCATCTACAGGAGCTGCTACACGATATTTTTCGTTATTTAAAACTACTACGTAGAACCGAATATGACCATTAGGTTTATTTGGCGGTAGCCAGGATATTGTTGCACTAATATTCGTTATCTTGGAAACTTGCAGCTGCCGTGGTGGCGAGGGTGCAGCTTCTTGAGTGCTAACTACCAATGGATCACTGGATTTACCTACTTTCTTGCGCGAATACATAAACATTTCGAGTTTATAGTTCATATATGGTTTTAGGCCATTTAAATCGTATTGTTTTAGATTTTTGTTTAAAATTACAAAATGTGAAGGCTTTGAGCAATTTGCTATTGTGGATGCTAGTGATTCCTGCTCGGTGTAACTGCCCTCATCCATTTCGCAATAAGTTAGATTATAACCTTCAAGAATAGAAGGACAAACGCTCTCCGGACTCCACTGGATAATTATTGAAGTAGCCGTGGTCGTTTGTATCTCCGGTGACATTTTAACTAAATCACTATTAATATCCACTGTACAGGGGGCCCAATGCATACCCGTGTTGTAATTTAAATAGTTCGCCGATACAGCCATATTGAGCGTATGTTCCTCTTGAACCGATTGAGGATCGGTGGTGAATTTTGTATCCCGTTTGCCAATACGCTTGAAATGTATGGATCCCTTTGAAAAAGTAAGACTTCTTTCAATTCTATCACTTTTAAATAAATAGCAATGTTAAATATTTACTTTATTACAATATTCTGTTTAAAAAGTAATAAGGAAACACTAAATGTAGCTTAAATTACTTTCTGTTTTGAAGAACTTTGTTTCGTAAATAAAAACTGATCAACTCACAAAGGTTGCATAATACCTGACGCCTTTTTATGCTTTCATATTTGGAACAGAAATTTTAATTTAGAATCGCTCTTTTATTATGTTACAACTTAACTCGCGATTAATACCTGTGTAATTCTTCGTATAATTTTAACCGAATGCGCGATTTTCTATGTTTGTGAAAACCTTATTTAAAATACTTTTATTCCTAGGCTGGAATGTAGAAGACCTGAATGATTTTAGTGTATTTATTTCAGTGTATTACTTAGGAATTGCTATCATGGTTTTGAGCTTTTCAGAGCCTTCTTTTCAGAGTAATGATAAGGAAAAATATAAGTTCGAACTCGTGTCTGCTTTTTATTTAAAACTTGTGACCTAACATTCATAGATTTTAAATTTAAAGTATTCTTACGTTTGACTTCCATATGCGAAGAATAAATCTTTAGAAGTAACGATATTTAGTAAGATTGCTATTAATGGTTGGTCAACTAAAATTTTTATTTAAATTTCTAAAGTTTGTATTACTTCGATTTCCTCCTTACCTTGCATTCATTTTGTAAAGCTCTCTTGGAGTAACACCAGTACACTGTGTAGTCCAGCAGATTTTCTACAGACTCTGGCGGCTCCCAAGATAGCGTGTAAGTGCGATCCGCTGCGTGATAAACGTTATGTATGGGTTGCGGAATATGCTTTAGATAATCTCCTTGGTTCAGAGGCATGATTTCAATTCGGCTTGATTCGAGCGATGCTCCAATATGATTGCGACTTTTAATAAGAAATTCATAATGTACATCCCTCTGCCAAGAAAAAACAGCTGAATTGAGTTCCAGTTGAAGAGGCTCCTGTTGACTAAAATGAAAACAAAAGACATAATTATGAACACAGGAAAGAAAAAGAGATAATCACTGAACTTACACAATATTTCCATTTCTCTTAACTTCAGTAATCTGATAACTTAGATTAGCACCATTCTGCTCATATTCCAGAAGCTGCTCCCAATAGAGGCGCACCTGAGTTTCCGTCGCTGCTACGTAGAAGCTACCAGCATCAGTGCGTGGGGGTGCATCAGGACGTTTGGCATCGGTACGAAAACGATAGAAAAATGGCTCGCTCCACATGTTTTCAGCATCGACAGCAGTACGCACACGAACACGTAATTTCAAAGTGTACCAATAATAAGCATAGGGTAATTCATTAAGACGCAATCTAACTTCACTTTTAACACGCTGCACGTCGCTCTTATTGAACCATGACTTTGCTTCGCCCTCACCTGGTTTCAACATAATTTCCCACTGCAGACCCTTCAGTTTATCGATATACTTAAGCATCTTCCATGATACCAACAACTTGTTTGTAGTGACATCTAGCAGGCGGAAGTCATTACCTGGCCTTGCTACTATCATACTATTCCAAATGTTTATATCGAAACGCTGTGTCAGCGTACCTAACGCGTTTATTGCCTTCAGCGTGAAGTGGAAATACTCTGCAGAGGGATTATATTTCTGCGACAGAGTTATGTTGCACACCACCAGCAGTTTGCGCTCGTAGCTGCACACCGGCTGGTAGCTGTAACCGAGTGAGTATGTGTAGAACGTGAGATTGTACTGCGTGAGAATAGGATTATCCGGTTGCGTGAACTTGCACAGCATGTATTCGTAGTCGTAGCCACGGCAGTTGAAGTCCTGCACCTGTTTTGGCGCAGTACCCACGTTCACCTTAGAAGCCATGATTGCCTCCTTGCCGATTTTGCATATATATGAAGTCTGACGTTCTGTTGCGTTGCGTAGCATAAACACTATAGTGGAAGAATTGACGATAACAATATCCTCCTGGGGCACAGGTTCTTGTGCAGGTCCACCGACAAAGTAAAGGTCAGTGCTGCTCTTGCCGGGGAACCATGATGGATGCATGCGACAACTTATATTAACGCTGTCGCCAATCGCCATCTCTACTCTGTCTGGTGAAGTCTCTCCGGGATACCGGTAGTTACCAACGCTGCTGCATAGTGCATACATGGCTTGCGCGACCATGCAGTAAAGGATTAAGTTAGGATGCAATTTTAATCCGGTGTGAGGTTTCATCATTTTTTATTTTCTTGTACAACTCTTGAGTTCTGTTACTAAACCAAACTTGGCTTCTCCTACAATAACCTGTCCAGGATTCCAAGAATTCAGTTTCAAATTAAAGTGTTTTTCTTGGAATCATAATTTTCTTTAGAACACAAATCAAACTTTGACTTTTATTGTTTTAAAAAACTTTTAATTACAACTTGCAATTTCATTTCGTATTTCTGCAATTTTTAAATCATTTTTATTTAAAAATACACACTAACATTTCTTGGAATTTTAAATTTCACAAAATTTCCTATTTACCAAGAAACACAACAAAGCAGCGGCAGGCAACAACAACAAAACAACGTATTGAAATGTGGAGATGTCAACTTCACAAATTTAAGAAAAGAAACGCCAAACATTTAAACGAACATAACAAAAAATTGTAAGATTAGGAAAAGGTCACACGTAACTGAAATGAGCGAAGTAAACTATTATGTTAATGTTACCTCTTTCTTTTTGCGCGTTTCGTAGTCACACGTCAAATTATCTGGTCGTACTGAGCAGAAGAGAGTAGCACTCTTACAAAAGTTACTGATATTATTAATGTACTTTATGTGCAGCATCAAATTAACAAACGTCCAAAACATAAAAATATAAAGCAAAGATTGGATGAACATTCCGTCCTATTCACATATAATTTATAATGAGTAGTAAGAGAAAGTGTTAAGATTGGTTGTGAACGGAATTGTTTGTTACTAAGGGTATGTTCGTTGCCATTTTTAATTATATTCATTGCTTGTGACCTCCACCTTAGTATTATTTAATTGCTGTGGGATTTTACAATTTAAAAAGTTCAGCCATATCCAGTTCCGAAGTTAACAACATGGCATATGTTTGGGTTGCAAACTTCTGGAATGTTAAATTTTATCATCGAGAAAAGTAAATTGGTTTATACTCATATGTAAGCGTGGCTAACCAACCTATCGAAATTACAGTATCGATTAAATTCTAGTTTCAGAACATCTCTACTTGTATGTCAGTGAATTAGTTTTGATAGATGGCTTATTTTATTTAATTTCTACAAATGTTACTTAATTAAAAAAAAATCAAAATTAAACTCAAGAACGATAAAAGGGAACTATAAGACAATTAAGATGGAGGGTAATACCAAAACCCCGGTGACGGCTCTTGAGAAATGGGATTTTCCTTTGCAAGAACTTTATCAATTAGCGTTGGAATTCTACAAACGTACGTTGGCTACTGGACGAGGAGAATTTCTGTTATGTTTAACGACATAACCACTCCATCTGTTTTTTAATTTGTAGAAAATGCCGGCAAGGCTCTGCATCTGTCCTACGAGGATAACCTAAAGTTAATTGCATTTAGGCAACAGGCTGCAGTTGGTCCCTACGATGAAAAACGAGTTCCAGCACTGGGTGTGCTGGATGTTATTGGCCGCGACAGACGTTTGCATTGGCAAATGCTGGGCAACATTAGCAAAGAACAGGCCAAGGAGGGATTTATCGATTTGCTGGACACAATGTGCAGTGCCTTCCGCCCCTACATCGAGGCTGTAAGACGGAATCGTGATGAAAAGCTCAAAGCAGAATTACGAAAAATGGAGCAGGAAAATCTGGAGCGTGAAAAGCTTAGAAAAAAACAGCAGGATCTCTTAGAGGAGCGTTACAAAGAGGAAGTGCAACGAAGACAACTTCAGGATGCATTAAATAAGCAGACTTATCAGCAGTTTAAAGTAAGTATAAAAAATTGTGTTATTGTCAATTTCATAGAACCAATCCTATTTTGGTATTTTCAATTGCCATGAGTATCTGTATTATTTACGTGCAATCTCTCCTGGTATCTATTTTGCGAATTCTAGTAGTATTTTTTTGATCTTGTCTGAAAAGTCGTATTTCTTACTTCGTGAAAATACTATAACAAAATATCGTAGGAATATGTGTAATTTTTAAATAGTATAACAGTAAAAAAATATTTTATGCAGGAATCAGATTAAACGCACATACGTTTCAAGTTGCTGATGAACTTACAAATTTTTTAATATTTTTATTTTTAAGGCATATCTCGTAATTACCATTTTGACATAAAATTTTAATTTACAGTTTCCAATATGCTTCTTTTAAGCGCCGAGGTATGTACTTAATTGGTGTCAGAAATAGGAATTCGTATGTTTTTTGTCCTAAAAACAGTGTGTTATTCTGTTCATTTTGACGGTAACTTTTAATTCCTTTTGGATTATTAATTGGAATTAGGAGAAAATTCTGTGGCAAGTTTGGTTGGCCTTATGGCTGAAAAGTTTGCAATTAATTAGGACCAGGGTTAGTAATCCTGTTCTCTAGTAACATTAAAAATTTTGTACGCAGGCTTATGCCGAAAAGCAGTTTCCTGGCAACCCTGAGCAACAAGCGGTTCTAATTCATCAGTTACAACAGGAGCACTATCATCAGTACATGCAACAACTACATATACAGAACCTGGGTTCGGCCGTAACGTACAATGCGGATATATCAGATGGAGCCTCTTCAAAGGAAGTTTGTACGAAGGAGAAAACGATGCAGAGTGAAATCAATGAGACTACAAAGGTAGCAATTACAACTACAGGAGAGATAAATGCAGCTCAACAAACTAACGCTTCGGAAGATGACTACGTTTTAATACGGCCTGCAAAAATATGGACACGCCCTGACATCGACGAATTCAAAGCAGAGGTTTCAGCAGGTGATGGAGATGGGGTCATCACAATTGGCCACGGTGATACTGTAACGGTATGCATTTCTAATTGCTGAGGAAATTTCAACTAACAAAACTTTTACTTTATTGCTTGTGGGGAAATAGGGAATTTCGTGGAGAGGACAGATTGTCTATCTCTTTTAATTTCAATTCAATTTATTCATTATTCTTAATTTAATTTGAACATCGATTGTTTAATGTCAATTCTAATGAATCTCTAATTAAGGTACGCGTGCCCACAAACTCAAATGGAAAATGTATATTCTGGGAATTCGCTACAGATAATTATGATATTGGATTTGGCATCTACTTTGAATGGAGCAGACCAGTTACCAACGAAGTTACCGTACATGTCAGTGACAGTGATGACGATGAGGAATTCGCTGACGAAGATTATTTATCTAATAGTGATGATGTGGAATTTGGCTCACTAGCGAATGATCGCAATGCTTTGACAAGCACCAGCGCTGTAAAGCCACCTGTTTCAATAATTGTTCCCATATATCGACGAGAATGTTACAACGAAGTTTATGTTGGCTCTCACGCTTATCCTGGAGAGGGCGTTTATTTATTAAAATTCGACAATAGTTATAGCATTTGGCGATCCAAAACGTTGTATTACAGAGTTTACTATGAACGCTAATATCCAACATAATTCTTAGAAAAAATAATATTAAGTGATTTTTAATATTTAAAAATGTTATGCTTTAAATGGTTTTGCCTTTCATACTAAAATTATTTAAAATGCTAAATAAATTAAAAAAGACTTGGGTCATAATAACAAATTAATAAAATTGTCAACTCTGACTTAATAAGAATTAATTTTCTGTTTTCATGCTTAATTTTAACATTTCCATTCTTATTAAAGCCTCACAAAGTTTCACGTTTATAATAGAATATCTAGTAAGATTCCCACTGCTATGAAATCCAGAGGCTTGTATAAAATCGACTTTTTGTTTTTAATTGAAGTTAAAAATAATCAATATATGATAATGAAAAAAATCTGTTTAAACAACAATAAAGACAAAATATAAAATGATGTAAATTTGTTAAACTTTAACATGCTCTATCCCGAAATCAAAACCTACTTTATTTTTTATTGAGTATATGTATTTGTCTCCACATATAGATATTATATTGCAACAGGCCTATTGAAGTGTTGCAGTCGTAGATGTAGTGGGTCCTTCAACAAGAGGTGGCATTTTAAACCAACAAAAAAAGTGAAGAGTGGTGAAATTTTCATTTTAATCCAAGTACAAACTCTGAGAACGTTAAGAAAACACAATATCGGCCAAACGTCTGCCTCGGCCCTTATTAAAAATGGGCCACGCCCATTTTTTGAATAAATTTTAGTAATGACGCTATATGTTCCGGAATAGAATTAATCTTTTCGTAATCATGATTTCAGCAACTGACAGACGGAAGGTCACGACTAAACCGATTCAGGTGACACTGAGCAAGAATATATATACTTTACTGTATCTATCTTGTCTCCTTCTCTGCGTTACAAACGGAATAACAAAGTGAGTCTCTCCCTTCGGGTATAGGGTAGAGAAGAATACACGCAATCCAATTCATATTTCACAACTAATAGGCAAAGTTAAAATTAAAGTTTTTCTGTTTTTTTTCAAGGTTTGATTTGAATACGAGTGCATAGAAGTCTCGAAATGACATTAACAAATCTAATGTGAACTTAAAATTCCAGGAGAACTTCTTTAATTACAAAATAATTTCCTGTAAAGTTGGCAATCTATTTTCCATTTCCACGGTAAACTCAAAAACCAAAGACAGTCTTTGTCAAAAACAGCTGCCTTAAGATGATAGGACATGGAAATCTTGTTTGTCGATTTTCATTATAGGGAATGAATTCCATTTTTGAAAGTAGGTTGCTTTTGAAAAAATTTCGAAGTTTAGTCAAGAGAAATCTTTGTGTACTTGGAATTGAAACCTCATGCGACGACACCGGAATCGCCATTGTGGGCTCTGATAGAAAAGTGCATGCAAATGTACTGGACTCGCAACAAAAAATACACAGCAGGTCTGTTATTCAGACACCTTTGGAATGGTTATGGGACTACTTAATTTTCTATTGCCTTGATTTGCTATAGGTATGGGGGCATTATACCACCCAGAGCCCAGGAGTTGCACCGAGAAAGAATCCTTGGTGTCTTCGAGCGTTGCATGCGAGAAGCACGAATGCTACAAGAGCAATTAGACGCTATAGCGGTGACAACGAGACCCGGTTAGTAAACTCAGATTTGGATAAATTAACATAAATAATTAACCTTGCACAGGCTTACCGATGAGTCTGATGATCGGTTTACGCTTTGCCAAGCACTTGGCACGAAAGTTTAAAAAGCCACTGGTTGAGGTACATCATATGCAAGCGCATGCACTTCAAGCGCGTATGGAGAACCGCATACCATTTCCATTTCTTTGTCTGCTCATTAGCGGTGGACACTGCCAACTGGCTATCGTTAGGGAACCACAGAAGTTTCAGTTGCTGGGTTACACACTGGACGATGCACCTGGTGAAGCGTTGGATAAAATTGCGCGTCGTTTACGCTTATACCTGATACCCAAGTACCGCGATTGGAGTGGTGGTCAAGCTATAGAAGATGCTGCTCGGCAGTCACAAAATACAGATAGTTACGAGTTTCCAATGCTGCTGGCACGGCAACGTAACTGTCAGTTTAGCTTTGCAGGACTTAAAAACAATGCTGTTCGCCTTATTTCCGAACAGGAACGGAAACTAGGTAAGGATTTCGAAAAATTGAAAACAGAGATGTGAGAACTGATACCTTCTCTAAAATGCAGACTTCAAAGAGTTCATTTTAAAATAATCTTGACTGAATAGCCTAACACTTCTATGAAAAAGTTGAGGATTAGTTCAGTCAACCTGAAGATTTTCTGATATGCAATTCCCAATGCTTTAAACAATATAAAATACCGTAAAAAATCGTCTTTAATAGCCGTAAATGCGGTAAACATTTTAATATTTTTTAAATATTAATAAAATTAAATATTAATAGAAAAGATACTTTCTAATTCAAATACTGTGAAATATTTATAAACCATTAGCATTGGCTGTTGATGACGTGTTTGGACTCTATTTGAGGTGCTTGGATACCAGACATAGGTTCTTACTTATATTCGATATAATTTTAAAATATTCGTAATTACTAAGTTATTAAATTGCCGAAAATAATTAATATCTCTCGTATCACTGCTTGAAAGTTTGCAAATTATATTTTATTGAAGGTTTTATTTTTACCAATATAGCAACACCTCCTGACTGTATTATTCCGTGCTATAAGGACATATGTGCAGGAATACTCCGGGCAGTTAGTAGCCACGTAATGAACCGAACCCAACGTGCGTTAGAATACTGCCTGCTGCGTAATGTGTTTGAATCAGCTGACCAACGTTCACTTGTGGTTTCTGGAGGGGTGGCAAATAACGATTATATATTTGAAAACCTAACAAAATTGGCGCAGCATTTCAACTGTAAGACATATAGACCTTCGAAAAAGTATTGTTCCGATAACGGGGTAATGATTGCCTGGAATGGTATTGAACGCATTCTCGATGATGAATCGAATTTGCGTTGGGACTACGATCGCATTGAGCCAGTAGGCAAAGCTGAATTGGGCGAGTCACTTGTTGATGACGTGGAAGAGGCAAGCTTAAAATGTAAATGGATAAAACCAGAAAAAATAATGTACAACTATTCATAGAATGTAATCCTTAAAAATGAAACAAAAACAAATAAAAAGTCATTAAATATGTTTTTAAGATATTTTTAGGACAAATTAATGATGTATAGGAGGCCGCTTTGGCATGCCATTTCAGATTGAACGGAAGTAGCAATTTGTCATAAACAGTTAACAAAAAACCGTCCACATTTTTTATTTTTTACTTCCGTAAATTTTTCCCGCAAGGCGGCTACATGTAGAAACAAGGATTTTTCCGTCGCAATGATTTTGCGGAACGGAGAAAATAATGATGCCCATTATTAAAACAAGCGGATAATAATTCAAAGATTTTGGATTAAAAATTCGTAAAAGCTACGTTAAAGATAAACATCGAAGTTATGAGTAGTTAGATTTTATAATTCCAACTTTAAAGCAATCTTTACAAGAACGGTTACTTTTGAAGCTCTTACTTAAAATCATTATTGATGTGATCAGCTCTCTGTAAAATTAAATGTGTTATACTGTGTAGCTAAATCGATCCAAACGAAATAATTACGAATTCCTCTCTTCTTTGGCTGCAAATGAGTTTCTGTTTGTTTTTGTTGTATTTTATTATATTTGCAATCAATAGTTACAATGTCTATAACTAAAATAATGTAAAAATTGATAATGTATATATAAAAATATTAAAAAATGCATTAGTCCAACATTAAGAACTACAATCATTTTTTGTGTTATGCTATTTTCATCTTTCGTTCGTTTTCTGCCGCCTGCTGAAACGACTTTACAGGTCGGAAACTTGTTACTTTTTTGCAAGAATTGAGTTTACACAATTTAGTTTCTTATGTGAAAAATCTTGCCTATAGAAGGAGAAATTTCATTTTAATATTTCAATTCTCTCTTGAGTCACGTCCGCCGTGTTTCCAAATTTTATCAAATCGTGTTTTATGTATATTAGAGATGCAATAATTTTAATATATAAATTAAACAGAATTATAAAAACTTGCACTTCCTTTTCTTGGATGGTTCTGGTGGCTCCAGGGCAGCTAAAATAGCCTCGTCGAAAACATTCTTTAATCCTTTCTGCAATTTGGAATGTGTAAAATTAAAGACTGCAGACATTTATAAACTTCATAAGCACGTACTTGTGTTAGAGCAGAGCATTCTACATATTTAACCGCTTTCAATTCCTTGGCCAATTTTTCTCCTTGTTCCATAGTAATTGGTTTTTGCTTGTTTTTAGCCAGCTTTTCCAAAGTGCTACTTTCATCTCGCAGATCAATCTGTGTGCCCACTAAAAGGAATGGTGTTTTTTGGCAATGGTGCGTTATTTCTGGTACCCACTAAAATTGAGAAAAATTGTGCTTTCAGAATTTCACTTCGCAATATTTATAAACTATAAAACTGAGTAAATAAACATTTAGATATTTGGAAGTTAAATCTTTCTGTCGATAATTTGCCAACTCATCATCTGCGGGATATTTAAAAAAATTTCTAATTTTCACCATGATATTCAGAAGCGTCTTGAGCCATGATTGGCAGATTGCTTCTTGTTCGCTTGGGAGGAGTCTGAAAGACAATTTTAGACACTTCGAAGGAATTAGTTATATTCCCTAATTTATATCGCCTGCATACCGTACTTCTGTTATAGCTGAAAGTGGTAGCAGGTAACAGATTTATCTTCCAAAAGGTTCGCTTTTAGATTTTCTGCGATCATAGATGTGATTACCTTTTCTTTAACATTCTCAAACGAACTTGGACTGACAACGGAAAAACAGACTAAAAACACATCTGTCTGTGGATACGACAGTGGCCGCAAACGATCGTAATCTTCTTGACCAGCTGTATCGAAGAGGCCGAGGGTGTAAGGTTCTCCACCAATCATAACCGTAACGGCATAGTTGTCAAATACGGTTGGCACGTATTCCGATGGAAATTTGTTGGTTGTATAAGAAATCAAAAGACAAGTTTTACCAACAGCACCATCGCCAACAACAACGCATTTAATTGTTTGCATGACTGCTTCGCTGTAATCAAAAAAAAAAAAAGACGATTATACAGTAATAATTTGGTCAGAATAGTCTGTTGATATTCAGGAAGTATCATTTGACACCCAGAAGATATTTGATATTCAGAAATGTACCTTAATATTTCTGAATTTTTTTTTTAAAAAACGTATAATTAATTAAATTACGATCAGTTTGATTACGGTAACTAAGTACTTAAATTTTTAGATCTTTGTTTTTTATGATTTTTTTTGTACTTTTTATGTATATTTTTTTTTTGTTTTGTTTATTTTTGTTCTTTGTAAAATTATCAAAAAGTAATATATGTTGATGATTTTTTGCATTACTAATACTATTATACTATTATACAATTATTGAAGACTATCAAAAAATAGTCTCAATTTTGTTTTTTCTATTATTTTTAGTTTTTTAATGTTTTCAAAAAATAATGAATTCATACTAATTTATTTTTAATAGTAATTTAAGAGGATTATTACAAAAATAATTACTACTTTTATAGATGTCGTTTTTCACATTCCGTGAAATTATTGCTGAATTATCTCCGATTGATGAAATAAATAAATAAACATCGTGATATAAAGTTTTTTTAATATCTTTCTCATATTGTTTGGTGCCAATACAAACTTCAAAAAAAAGTTGTTCATGTGCAGGTGGAAAGGGAGTCGAGTGTAGAGTAAAAATAATTTCTAAGCCAATAGTTTTAGTGGAATTATGTGTTAATACACTCGTCTACACAAAATCTCTACACGCCCTACACTTCCACTCACCAAACTCATACCTTTTTCATGTAAGGCACCTGCCGATGCGATCTTCATTAAAATGTCCTTTTAAAATCTTTTACTATCATATCATCAGGGATAACTGAGTCTTGGGTTCAAGATCAATAAATTCCCTTCATATATTGTTTCTAGAGTTACATTTTAACTCTAGGGCTCTCGGCCTCAGAGGACAGGTAGGCATGGTCCTGATTATACATGGACAGTCTAAAACTTTTGATAACCTTTGTTGAAGCAGACTTCAGACAGGCTTGGTTACCAAAACAAACATTTTGCTAACTTAGATACTCTTCATCTAACAGCTGCCAATAAACTGAAATTCCTAACATACACATTAATTTCTCAACAACTATTCTACAATGAAATGCAATAGATTTGCATCTTTCAATTACTTCCCAGATGTGCCAATTTTTTTCGAAAATGCATTTTATGAGATTCCCACTGACTAATTTACTCCGTTGATGCATAGTCATATGCAAGTTTGTATTATGTGCCCACATTCGATTTATATATTATATGGTTATAGATATGACCATATATATATATATATATATATATATATATATATATATATATATATATATATATATATATAAACATACAACCCCTACTACGACCGAGCCATTCCAGAGTATTGTTTGAGCACCAGCACAAATTCCTTGGAAGCGTGCGTTGGGTCTTGCAGTGGCATACTCCGATCTTCAAAACATTTTTCGGCAGCTGGTTTTCTACACGGGCCAATTAAAATTGTTTAAAACCATTTTCGTGTCGCCATCTATTCCATTCCATGCCAAGAACCACCGCCATGTAGGACACTGCTTGTGAAAATTTTTCTCTTGCCCTCCTTCCGCGATGAACCTCTTAAGACTTTTCACTGCAGAATTTTTACCATTGATTATGACACCGTCTTAATAGGACTTTCTTATTGAAATCGCCCAAATTTAACGCGTATTCTCCTACATAATTATTTAAACTAACTTTAGAATTTACTTACGTTCTATACTTAAAATTTTAGGGTTGGGCACAAGAAAATTTATTTGTCTCTCCTCTACCGAATATGTTAATGATGAATAATGACTGCAGCGGCTGTATGTGTGAACACTACCACGCATAGTTGCCAACTTCTTTAACTGTATTTATCCTCCTGAAGATTCCTAAAATAAAATACTTACAATACTGCAAAACGCAAGCAATATAAAAATATTTGTGAAGATAAAGTTTTTCAATAAATTCTCATATTTGTTCTACGTATATTTTTTCAAGCATATAATCAAACATTTCTCAGTTAATTTTTCTTTATTGGCAAAATTCATACAAAAAAAAATTCGATAATTCTTAATTTACATTCTTGACTTTATTTCATTTTTTTTCTTTCTCTGTTTATATTACAACTGATTTGATCTGATTGATCTTAATGTACCCTGGCATCAAGAGAACATGTATGGTAAAAAAGTAAGTGCTTTATTTATCACATGATAAATTTAAAAACCGTGAGGTTGAAAAAATACCTGAAAAAAGTTTTCTGGGGAGAAACACTGTTCCCCCAGCAAAAATTGGGTGAAATTGACGCTCTAGAGAACTTATTAGATTTCTTAATAAAGTGTACGTTATCGCTTTTTGTTGAAAAACAACAACAATACGAGTGTGTCCTTATATTTTAATCTGCGAAAAAATAGTTGGAAAATTACTAACCCATCATAATGTCTACAAGCAATTATGATTTCACATATGGAATTTTACAGAACTTAATGGTCAGATTGCTGAACACTACCAACTTTAAACTAGGAAAGGCCTGCTCACATTTAAGGAAAGTTTACGCCGTTAATTTCAAATCTTTCAAATTTTTCCGCAGAGATGATTACACTAGGTACTTTGACGCTTGAGAACCTCGTTTTTTATACATTTAATACATTTTTATACAATATATGAAATATTAAGTATGGCGTATTTTGTTGCAAGTTAGTGGGTGGCGTGTGTGAGGCATCTACAAAGCCAAAGAAAGTGGAAAACGGAAAATGTTGGTTTACTTTTTCCTTTTACTTCTTTGACCTTAGCTTCAGAAAAATTCTTCCTCATTAGAGCAGAAATTTTATTAAAGGCAGCCGCATCCTTCTTTAACCACTCAACAAAGCTCTTGTTTTGGACATCCTTTTTTACCAAAGATTTATCAACTTCTCTAGTCTTTTTTTACCACTTTATAAGCATTATTCTCAAAAAGGAGGAATTTTATTTACAAAATTAAAAAAAAATTATTACTTTATGCTCACTTTTAAAATATTCCACAACACCAAGTAAAGGCAAAAATACACAAAACGACAGTGTTTCAGTTTGCTATTGTTCTACGCATTTTGCATAACTTTTCACAATTTACACAAATTTTATATATAATTTTTAGGTAAAACCTACGCTTTTACACTTTATATTTTTTTTGCTGATTCGGAACACTGTTCGCCCGTAATTTTCGCACCTTTATCAGTTCTTAAGAGAGCGTTAATTTTCGCTTTTTGCTGGAAAACAACAACAATGCGGGGAACTATGCAAAAATGTGAGCAGGCCCTAAGAAGACTGTCGAGGTCTGAGTATCCTTACACGCGCAAAATTAAACAATATCTTAAAAACCATCAAGGCTCTGATATCTTTTGTAACTACACCCATTTACAGGGAAGTTATGCTTATATCGACAAAAAATTTCGTCTTGATTTTACCGTATACAAAATGTGTTGATGGTCACCTTACCTGATAATGTGATCCGGGCCGTACATAAATACACAAAAGTATTTTGGTTAACTTTTTAAAACCGCCTAAACGTATAAATAATTAATGCCGCAGCATCATGTAAATTAATTAATCATTCTTTTCGAACTTGGGAATGAAATTTCAATCCCTATGAACAGCAAAATCAAGATTTTTTCCAATTAGATTTTGTTTCATAGCATACCTTTTCCTACTGAAATAATTATTTATTTTTCCCCTCTTTAAACTAAATATAAATATATATTATTCCCTTTAATTCTGGTTTATCTAAAATTTTCTCTCAGAAAAAACTACTTATCGTAAACATGAAAATTTTTTCCAGTTGTTTTAGATGTTTTCCATTGGATTTTTACTATAAGCACTTGATTTCAGTGAAAATGTAAGTGACTTACATGAAAATGTTAAATTATTCGCATATATGAATTAAATAAAAAAAAGGGAAAAAAATTTATATAAGTCGTCATGTTATAGAAATAAGAGCAGGTGTACACAAAACATTGGTAATATTTTTTATCATAATATGACTATAATTAATTCGTTACAGAAATGCTAATTAAAGTATAAATATAAAAACAAAATTTTTCAGTTGTGCCTTATTACTCTTCCCACATATATCTGCTGTCTTCAATTGATTTCATCTTCGGCCGAATCTTCAAACGCATCGTTCTGCGTATTTGTTATAGCTTTTTTCTATTTTAATGCCACAGCAGCCAATATGGCTTCTAAAATTTGTTTGTTTAATTTTAATTTATTTGCCAGTTTAGTTGGTAAAAAATTCCAACTTATCTTCGAATTTATTTCGCAAGGATTTGAATTTGTGGGGAAATGATACGAAAAATTTCTTTCCCGTGAAAAAAATATTTCCCAATAAAAGCAAGTTCCCAGGGTCCTGAATATATTTGCGTGAAGTATGTATGAGAATCTATGACTTTTATTTCAATATGACAACGTATAAAGTATTTCAGAGGTTATAACTTGTTATTAAAATTATATTTTAAATCGAGTAAAAAAACCTTACTGCTCACTGATAATAAGGAAGGAATAGAATGTGAAAGCCTGATTGCATATGCGATGATTATAACGAACTCAATGTTTATCAATAATTTACGGCCAATAATTTCAAATATAATCAAACATGGCAGCGTTTGATGCGCTCCAAGTGAAGATCATGCAGTAACTTATTTTTAACATAGTAAAACGGATTTTGAGTCTCATTTAACTCCGGATTGTACGTCTGCTGCTCTATTTCCATGGTGGCAGCTCGCAAATCTTCGGAGCTGTGCTGTGGTTGAACTTTATTTGGTGTTTTTACTGTGGGATCACAGAACAGTATCTTCTCAGAAATCAGAACATCTTTCACCTGGTGTACATGCACTTCCTCGAAGTTCGTCAGGTGCAAGTTATTGATACGCTTGGACAGAGGCGTCGATTCACACAGGACGTCCTCTTCACGACTTCGTTTCCTATAAAATAGAAACATCAACATAAATCGAAATATGTATTTATTACTTACCTTTTGTCTATAATTTTCGACATTATACTTGCATTTTATAATTCAGATTTATTGAGATCAACAGACCAAAAATCACCCCATCTACTTTGAATAAAATTTGTTTGCCAAGTATTTTTATCTTTTTTATTTTGAACGCAGTTCCCAATTAGAGCTGCCAATTTCTTAGGAAATTATCCAAATGTTATGCTTATGTGGAATAGGATATGTGGAATGCTTTAGTTGCTGCAGCTTTTGTCTACACATTGAACTATTATTTTTATGTCCCTTCTTTTAAGAGAAATGTGGCTTATGATTTTATGTTTATTTAAAAACATATTAATCATATATTATGTTTTTTATGTATTTATTTATACATATTCAAGAAATACAAAAAAGTCCGCAGTAGTTTTATACTTTATTGTATATATATTAAAAAACGGTAAATTCGTGATTTATGCGATGCTGAAAATTAAAAGGATCAAAGGATTATTTATTACAACATTCACATAAAGGTTAAATTTTTTTCGTGATTCAGTAACAGGTGCATGAAAATTTTTGAGAGAAAAAGTACAAGGACCCATGGAAACTTTTCTTCTTCTTCTTCTTCTGAATGCAACAACTATGCAATATATACCTTCTTTGATGAATCAATTTCTATACTCTACCAACAAAAAAAAATCCTATAAGTGATATTATAAAAAGCTGGCTGATGGCCACAATATATTCTCTTACACCGAGCAAATGCTCGCTGTGTTCTCCCCCGTATGTATGCCATACATTATTAAACTCAATTGATTTTTTAACTTAATTGATCCTCGGCCAGATACTATTAGTTGAATTGGAAAATATCACTCAGTTGATAAATATATGTATTATGTTTATATATTGGTCGTTAATTGAAAGCTTAGACAATGAACTTGAAAAATCTAAATCTTTTGGTTTTCCTTTAACCATGACGACATCTGTCAAGTTGATCAAACGACAATTGCATACACGTTGCGATTTTGAGAACAGCTAAGCCAAGAATTGAACCGATTGGAAATATCGCTTATATTACAATAGTCTCATGGCTAATTAATTTCCCACAGCAAAATCGACATACGGCAAAATTTCTATGAAGATGGCAACTATGCTGAGAAATTCCAGAGATATGTAGAAGGGAACTAACAAAAAGTTCTGCATGTAATCCTTATTCGAAAATTATATTAGTTCTTAATAAAGTGCTTTTGTATCTAGATGAGATAAGGCCATGAAATGTTTTATCTTCAATGTTTAGTTCGCAGAAAATCTCAGAAATGTAGTTACCTACTAATAAGACTATCAGATCGAACAAATGTGAAATGAGTCCCTTCCGTTCGAAGAAAAACAAATCATTCCCAGTGAAAGTTATCACCTTTGATTCTGAGCTAGAGTTCAACTTGGAGGTGAGACGCTTACGACGTCCACACAAGTTTGGTGTACGAACTTCTTGCCTCTTTTAGCACCGTGCCACCGGACAGGACCTGTTCGATCTGGTGTGTCGTACGATTGGTCTTCGCGAATCCTGGTACTTTGGCTTGCAATGCGTTGATACACGCGGCAACGTGTCCTGGCTGAAAATGGACAAAAAGGTGAAGGACCAGAAGATTCAGCAGAACAATGGCATCTACATGTTCAGCTTTTATGCCAAATTTTTTCCGGAAAACGTTAGCGAGGAGTTAATCCAGGAAATAACACAGCATTTGTTCTTCTTGCAAGTCAAACAGAGTATACTTTCCATGGATATTTATTGCCGGCCGGAGGCTTCTGTCTTGTTGGCTTCATATGCAGTGCATGTCCAGTATGGTCCTTATGACTATGAAACCTACAAGGATGGTATGTTGGCAGGTGTGGATTTATTACCCAAAGGAGTAACGGATCAATACCAGATGACCCCTGAAATGTGGGAGGAGCGCATTAAAACATGGTGAACATGGGAGTTCGGGAAATTTTTTAACATAAGCAACTTTTTTGAACATCTCATAAAGATTTCAAAGCGAGCATATTCCTTTAAAGTGTTTTTAAGAGAATGCATAAGAGAAAAAATAAGAATTTTGTTGGGGCGTTCATAAAATATAACTATCATTCTCTTGTCAAAGCGGCTGCATTCTTTTAATTAATGCTTAATTAAAGGTTCGTAAATGCAGTTAAAAGTAAGTGTGATTTCTTTCTTTGGAATTTAAGGTATATGGATCATGAACCCATGACGCGAGATGAAGTAGAGATGGAGTATTTAAAAATAGCACAAGACTTGGATATGTATGGAGTAAATTACTTTCCTATTACGGTACATATTTTAAGAATATTATTTTCAAAGAAAGTGCCGCACTATTATCGTTATTCCCGCCTTTCAGAATAAAAATAAAACCAAGTTATGGCTTGGCGTTACAGCTGTTGGTCTTAATATTTACGATTATCACAATAAGTTGACGCCGAAGACGACATTTCAGTGGAATGAAATACGACATGTTAGCTTTGATGATAAAAAATTTACTATACGCCTAGTAGATGCGAAAGTCTCCAGTTTCATATTCTACTCACAAGATTTGCATATCAATAAAATGGTAAAAACTTTCTTTAAATAAATTCTTTCATCACTTTAATTGTGTTTTTAGATTTTAGATTTATGTAAAGGAAATCATGATCTATATATGCGTCGACGAAAACCAGACACTATGGAAATACAACAGATGAAAGCTCAGGCTAAGGAGGAAAAACAGCGCCGCCAAATAGAGCGTACAAAATTTTTACGCGAGAAAAAATTACGCGAAAAGGCTGAGAATGATCGTTTGGAGTTGGAAAAATGTCTGGAGCATTTGAAGGATGAAATGCGTGTTGCCAGCGATGCTTTGGTTAGTATCATATTTTTTGAGTATTAAAGTGTAACTTCGAAACCCACACAGCGAACCCCTTTAGATAGGAAACAAAGTCTTAGAAAAAGTCTTTTTAAAAAAGAAACTACCTTTTCAGGTAGCAAGAAACTCTTAAATCAAAATTTTATAGTTGGAGAAAATTCTTAATTACCTTTTATTTCTTCCAATTTTTCTTTGGAATAAAGAGCTATTGAATTGTACATATCTTGGAAATCAGTTAACTAAAATTGCATTTAATTCAGATTTTTTCACAAGAATTCGATCGTTAAATATTATTTTCTTGACAAAGGAAGAAGTATTCCTTTCAAATTCCTGTATAGAAACGTATGTTTTTTTAAATACCTCAATTCTGAATATTAATAAAAAAAATGAAAGCACATTTTGAATTTCCTATTCTCATTTTGCTCATTCTTTTCATATAAGCGTCGTTCCGAAGAAGCTAAAGAGCTGTACTTCGAGAAGAGCCGCGTGAATGAAGAGCAAATGCAGCTAACGGAATGCAAAGCCAATCATTTTAAGACGGAAATGAATCGTCTGCGTGAACGCCATATGAAAACCGAAAGTGAAAAATCGGAACTGGAGAAGAAGATTCGTGATGCCGATTTTTATGTACAACAGTTGACGATGGAAAAAGACAAACGTGAAGCCGAAGCAGAAAAGCTACGCAAGGAACTCATTTGTGCCAAACTTGCAGAACGTGAGGCTACCGCACGTTTACTGAATTTCCTAAATCGTGGCATACAGAGCTCTACCGAAAATATGTTAATGCGTGCCGATAGTATCTCGAGCTCAGAGAATAATAACGAAAATAATGTGGCTGGTGCTGTAGAATTGAAGGAAGTTAAATGCAATGGTGAGGATGCTTCTTCTACTTCGGAGGAAGCAGTCGATGAATTTGAAACTAAAGAGTTCATACTCACCGAAAGTGAAATGCAGCAAATTACAAATGAAATTGAAAGAAATCGTTTAGAATATATAAAGAAATCAAAACAAGTACAAAATCAATTGCAAACACTGCGCTCGGAGATAGAGTTACTGAAGATCGAAGAGAATCAGAGTAATTTAGATATTTTAAGTGCAGCACAAATTAAGTCTGGGGAAACGAAATACTCAACATTAAAAAAACTGAAGTCTGGTTCTACCAAAGCGCGTGTTGCCTTCTTTGAAGAATTATGATTTCAGTGCACAAAATATAGAATTAAGGTGAATTAGTTTCTTGAATTTGTGCAGAATTTTTTCTGCTTAATATATTATGGTTCTCTAATTTTAAAATGTAGTGATAATGTGTATCTTTGGAATAGAAAACTAAAGATGCTGAAAGAAACAGTTAAATTTATAAAACATATTTTCCTAAATAAAGAATTTATTTATGTTTAAATAGTTGCTTAAATTTTATTTTACTTTATTTTTGTTTAAATAGTGTGGCCCTTGCAATATTTATTCAGTAATGACAATTGCGTTTTGCATCTTATTCAATCTTATTGAAAATAGTGGAGTGAAACTATTATAATCATATACAAATTTTACATGGACGCAAAATTGTTTTCGTCTTCTTGGATGGAAGATCATCTACTGAAGACGAACAAAAGACGTTAAAAAGAACATCTTTCATAGAGGTCGAAACCTTTAAGCGAGGTGTAAACCGTCACTACTCCCTCTTTCCGCCTTGCCTCTAACAAGTCAATCGTTCGGAACCAACAAATGCTTTGCATGAATAGGGGCATCCCCTGAGCTTGGTTTCATAAGAATATAAAATAAAAGGTAATGTCCACGGTTGAGTTAAAAAAAGATTTGTGGCATAATCCTAAAACGGTTGGCGAATAAGTTCGTTCGGTTTCTGTTTTAATATAAGTTTTGTGAGGATTTGTTTTTGTTTTCTCAGGGCTATCGTGCAAATTGAATACACATTTAGAAGGTTATGTTTAACTGGTTATATTGCACTGTCTTTGGTGTGGCTAATATCATTATTGTGTGTGGTGCGTATCTGTGAACGTGGAAATAAGTAACGAGCATTATTGACACATTTTGCTCTATTATTCTAAAAAAGGCAAACGAGCTATGGATGCTCGTCGGCATAAAAAGTTATAAAAAAAGTTAAGTTTGAAGATGATGCCTTAACGGAACGCGTAGTTCCGTTCTGAAGATTCCGACATCAATAATGCACCCCGTTCCGGTCGTTCGATCGAGATTAGCTCAAAAGACCCAATCGGTGCGAGATTCCCGCGACATTGAATATATCCCACACAAGCGCAGAAAACCATTTGCGCCAGCTGGGATATGTTTCTCGGCTTAACGTTTAAGTGCTGCATAAATTAACCGAGGCTTGCTTTACCAAACGTACATATATCCGTCTGGGATTCGCTACAGAAACGCCAAGAAAACGACCCGTTTTTGAAACGAATGGTGGCGGGTGACGAAAAATGGGCCGTCTACGAGTAAAAGATCATGAAGCCACAGCAGCGAGCTACCCCAAACAACTTCGAAAGTGGAATTACATCCGAAGAAAATAATGCTCTCCGTATGGTGGATTTTCAAGCGTGTCAACTATTACGACGTGCTACTATCTGGAAAAACGATTAAATAAACTATATACTATTAGCAATTAACGAAATTGAACCAAGCAATCCGCACAAAACGTCTACAGTTGGTAAATTGAAAAGGTGTTGTCTTCCACCACAACAACGCCAGAACTCATACATCGTTAACCACTCGGAAACAAATTGCTTAGGCTCGGCTGGGATGTTTTGTCTCATCCTCCACATTCACCGCATCTTGCGCCTTGTGATTATCATTTATTCCGATCGCTGCAGAACTTTATAAACCGGAAAACCGACAAGGATGAGGAGGCCATTAAAAACCACCTGGACTGCTTTTTCGCCGATAAGTCCCAGACGTTTTACGAACACGGCATAATGAAGTTGGTGGAAAGAAAAGAGGTCCTCGATAAAGGTGGTCAAAATATAATTGTTTAAAAAAATTGCGTGTTAAAAAAATTGTGTTTTATTCCACTCTAATAAAAATAACTTATTTGCCAACCCAATATAAAAATATTTTCTATGAGTAAATTTTTCAGTGTTCATCTTAATTTTTGGTTTAAAAAATTTTAAAACGCCATAGTCGATTTTTCAGTGAAATTTAACCTATGCTTATCTCTATATAGTTAGAGTTTTACGTCTTTTGTCGATAGCAGACGGCACTTAAACCATTCATACCTCCTTGTTTTTTAGTGTTTTTGTTTGGAATTTTTCATTTATAAATTAATGCTGGTTAACATTGGAAAAATCTATTATTACGTATATGCAACTGTTACTCTATCAAACTACATTAAAGTAATATTTACTAGACTTGTACTACAAAAACCACTTCTTATTTAATCTTACTTTAAAATCAAACTAAGGTTAGTGAATCGTTTGCTTAAATTATCACCGAAAGGAGCAGATAACAACGGAATAGTTTATAAGAGTTGGAATCTTTACCAACACTTAGTTTTCAACAATAAGCTTACCTAGCAACACTATACTTTAAAATGGCAATCGTAGCAACTGTTGCCTTTCTTGCTACTAAAATATTAAACTTTTTTGTTTGAAAGCTGTTTAAACTGATAAAATTTAAAGTTTATTAAAATCCAATATTAGATATAGCAGCGGTCACCTCATTGTACTACATTAAACTAATATTTACTAAACTTACACTACAAAATCCAGCTCCTACCTCATCTTGGGTTAAAATCAAATTAAGGTTAGTGAATATTATTTTAACCTTCGCTTAAACTTAAAACTGAAAATCAGTTAAATAATTCAGTTGAAGATAATGTTAGTTTATTTTTTATCTATAAGAGTTGGCATCACTACCAATTTTATGTTTTTAGCAATAACCGAAACTGGCAACACTCTAAATTGCATCAGCTCTGTTGCCATCAGACAACATTCAACCGAATGGAATTTTTCAGCTATGACTTTTTGGGCTTCTCGCACCATTTTCATTAAAATAGTTAACTTTTAAAATTTATAGCCGTTTAAGGTCATCACGGCAATCTCTTGTGAGATTTATAATAAATCCAGGCATTAGAAATTACGATGGTATTTTGCAATGCATGAATAACTTTACCCAATAGTTTTTTTTTTACTTATTCTTTATATAATTTTTCTTTTTTTTTTCTTTTATAAACTAAATCTATTTTGGTATAAGCATCTAGTTGTTTCACATACGATAGGGTACACAATGGTGAACAGAGCACTGGTTTAGTATTTTGGGATTTTAAGCATGTTATCTTCTAAAAGCTTATTTAAATTGTGTTCTTTTAATATCGTGTGTTTTTAACACGAATTACAGATTTTATGAGTTATTTTAACATTCAATCATAATTCTTAAAAAAATCTTAAATCTTGGCAACCTGGGCTATCAGCGTATAACAACAACAACAAGTGGTGCATTTACCACCGTCCCCGTGAATTATTTTTTATTCATTAGGCATTTTTACTGGACTAGGCTGGGGAATTTGCAGTGGATAATAATGTCCGTTGCCTCCAGCTTGAGCGTGGCAGTTGTTTGTTCGTCCAACATGAATCGCTCGATGGAAGCGCACAACTTTTTGGCCAAGAAGGGTTACAATGTCCGTTCTTATGGCACCGGTGATCGTGTCAAGCTACCAGGAATGGCCTTCGACAAGCCAAACGTGTACGAGTTCGGAACGGCTTACGATACCATTTACAGTGATTTGGTCAGCAAGGATAAACAATAGTAAGTTGTGGTGGTGGCATGCGAGGAGATGCATTTGCATTGTTCGGCCCATCTGACTCATCAAGTATCTTCAACCTGGAAGTTATAATCATTCTTCTCTCTTTTCTAGTTACACACAGAGCGGACTGCTGCATATGCTGGACAGGAATCGCAGAATAAAGAAGTGTCCCGAGCGTTTCCAGGAGTGCAAAGAACAGTTCGATATCATCGTGACCGTCGAGGAGCGCGTGTACGACCAAGTATTGGAGCACATGGAGTCGCGCGATCCGGAGTACAATCGCCCGGTGCATGTGTTTAATGTGGATATCGAAGACAATCCGGAGGAAGCACTGATGGGTGCATTTTTAATAGCGGATATGATCAACATGGTAATAAAACTTTTCAGGAAAATGATAACACTGATAGAGCAGGCACAAATTATGTTGTTCATTGTTTGCTTGGTCTCGCGTTCGACCTTTATCATTACATTCTTTGTTAATGAATTTCTGCAAACTTTTTCTCCTTTCTTCTCGTTTAGCAAATATATTTACTGCAAAACCATTAATTTATTTTTCTTATATATGGTCTGTAGGCAGGGGAGAGCACTGATGTAAGTATTAAAATTATATATCTGTGTTTGGATATACAGATAATAAAATTTCTGACGGATTTAAACATGTTTGTAAAATTTGAATTTCTTAACTTTTAATACAGACGTTTTCTGTTGTAATTCTCCTAAACCTTCGTTACGCCACTTACTTTTTTGATGCTGCTAATTTCGTTGCCAGTTTAAATCTTTGTGAGAGTGTTAAAATAATCATTGCTTTTGTAATTATAATTTTCAAATTACGGCTACAAAGTTGGTAACGTAGGCAAGAACACTTTTTTATCGAACGTGAGAACGGTTGCTTATGTAGTTTGGTGTGCTGAATCCTTAACTGTGAATGATCACGTAAGAATTGTCGAAAAATTTAAATGTTCAACCGATGAAGGCATCACGGCGTCATCGGCATTACTTCGTATTTTGACCTCGTACGTACATCTCGGAACTTGGACATGCTGCGAAAAGTCTGTTTACAGTTCAGGAATCAGCACATCAAAATGCATTGAAAACTGCTCACACATCTAACATATCCATTTAACTTTTTTTTATATGAAAGGAATGTGCGATAATTAGTTTCAGTTACCTGCTGGTTCGAACTTAAGGTAAATTTCTCAAAGCTAGTTCCAGTTCAAAAATAAAAATATATTTATTTATTTATCGTAGGAAGTATATTATAGGTACTTAAAATAATGGATCGAGTGGGGAAGAAAAACAATACCAAACAAAACCTAACCTAACCTTTTCCAATTAAAATAACTACTTAAAATAATTTGAAAAATACGAGGAGAACAATATTTGTAACATACGTCCTCTGCTTACAAGATAAAATAACATTTAAAAAGATCGAGCACCTACAAAACTGTATTCCCGGCATGTACTGGGACTTTACGTTTTATATAGACAAAGGGACTCTACGTTTAACTGATAAAGCGTCCAATGATTTTAAACACCTTAAATGCAAAGCATTACGAGCAACTTGTACGTAACAAAGAATCTCCATATAAATAACTGGAAATCCTATAAAGAACTAAAGGCCTTTCATATCCGAAAATATTCGGGGATATAAAAGAACAATTTAGTAATAAGGGCAAATACGATGATTCTCGAAATGTACCTCTTATAGTTTTATTAAATATGAAGGGACCGACCCTTCTAAGATTACGACCAAAGGTATGGTAGAATACCTCAGTAGGCAAAGATAGACATGAACAGAGAATGAGCAGTTTGAATTATAACGTTAAGGAAAACAAATTTAGGCTGCAAAATCTCCTTAAAACAAGTTTTATCCTAATTTCAGTACGGATTCTAGCGATTTTGTTGGCGCATCCCGTATAAAAATATGACCTTTTTTCCGATATGAACTTAAGGTGACGCATGTCTCTTACAGTTCTGCCTTTGATCAAACGTTTAGTGGTAACCTATAGTGTCAGTTCTACTTGACTTCTACAAAGCTATCGTTCAAAAGTGAAAGTTGAATAATTCACCCTAACCGTCGCAGGTTGAGGATTAATGTAGGATTCGGTTAGAAAGGAAAGCGATTGTGCAACTAATAGTTAAATATCTCAGTAATAATTTGTAAGTTTGTTACAGTCGGAATTATTTGTACCATTAATTCGTAAATCTGTTGACTATATGGAAATTATTAGAAAAGCGATCGTATATGTGGCTAATCTGTGAATTTCTTATTAATTATCTGAGAAATGGGAAGAATGGAGAAGAAATGGGACGTGGAATCCTATACACGATTTATCTTTTCAAAGAGAAATTGTATCCATAAAAATATTTTGTTTTTATATTTATTATTGCATTTTATATGTTAGCATATAAAATAATGATATTGCATAGATACAATAAAGAAATTAATTGGTTATGGAAATCAATTTATTTTAACCGTATAATGCCTACAGTTGGCTTGGCGTTAAATACTTTAATTTACTTTGCATATGTACATATTTATTATTTTTATAAATAGTATCTAATGAACGAGTCTACCAACGGTTGAATGACATAAAAATTATGTTTGAATTTTGAGTTTATAGTTAAGATGGGCTACGATATCTAGGACAGCCTTGTTGTGTTTCGTAGTCGGCGGTATCCTTTAAATAACGTAGACTATTATTGTCTCTTCAAGGGTCTTTGGATGTTAACATTTAAAATAAATAAATATAATAATGTAAAGTATAATAATAATAAATCAAGCTCAGCACCAAACTTTTCATTGTCACGCTTACTCAACATTTACTTTGAAAGGTCTGAGTAGACTATCCTGCATAAGTTATTTTCTATATTCATATATGCTTTTCTATTTTTAATTCTCATTTTGAACTCAAGAAATAAGCCTTGCTTTATTTCTCTTTTTAGATGACTAGATCGAACGATCTGGACAACGACATTGATGAATTAATACAGGAATTCGAAGCGAGGCGTAACAAAACCGTGCTACACTCGGTGTTATTTTACTGACAAATGTACAAGCTGTAGACAAAACTAATCAAATCATTGTGGAACTATGAAGACATGAAAATAGTGTTACAATAACTAACGTATAATCAACTTTTATAAACGTATTGCTTACATGTAAATAATATTATCAAATCAGAAGAATTGTTGCAAGTTTATAATGTTTAAATTCAAAAATTATTATTCTCCCCTACACGAAAACCATTTAAACTATAGAATCGCTTTAAAATAAATTATTGTATGTTATGCAATCTCAACAAGTAATTAGTTAATTGAATTCAAATTATATATAAATTGTACCAAATATATTGTGTTTAAAGAATATGCCATATAAAAAGTCCGAGAGATTGAAAATATTAGGTGCTTTTTTATTTCATTACGATATCTATTGCCTGCTGACTTAACTCACGGCCTAACATCAGTGTAATAAGCGAAAACAGGTTCTTAGTGACGAGGTTTTTGTAGAGATACTAAGGCCAGAGAAAGGCATATTTAAGCTTATAAACTACTGCGACCAAACATTCGATAACAAGCGTTTTGAAAGAACAAACAATTAATAACAAGGGTCTAAGCAAATTAAGGTAATAAGTCTGATCATGTTACTCTCTCGGCCCCACAATTTAGCTAAGAAAGACAACAGAAATCGATCAATAAATAGTCGATTTACAGATATATTTTAAACTTCTCATTCCTCTCGATCACCAGATTTTTTTTTTATTAATTTTTTTATTAAAATTTGTATTTTCATATATCGTTCCATTAACGATATATTGCACAAAGATTTTTATATTAAGGATATTTATCCATAATTAATCTGTTTATATATTTTCGAAATTATATATAAAATTATTAATGTGGTACAGAGTAATTGAATTTATTTTGAGATTTACGAAATCCACATAAATTAACGGCCTGATTGTATTTCTCAAAACGAATAGTTTTCACGAAAATTTCGTTGCAAAGCTTTACGTGATGCTTAGCTGAAAATAAGACTTTCAATTGCCTGCTAAACTAAAAACCTAAAACTTAAGTTTTCCATCCTATAACCTGCTTGAAAAGGTTGATATTTTTGTTAGGTTGGGTTTATTCTCTTAATTATTTACAATTGGTTTTAAATGCGACACAAATAACTGGTAACTGGTAATTGGTGCTGGTAATTGTGTAACTGGTAATTAATGTGTTTTGCGGTGGTTTTGCGAAAAAAAAACTGTATTAATAATTTTAATTTTAAAATTTTTTTTTATTTTTAGCTATTTTAAAATAGAGATAAAAGTTATCAATGTTCGTTAAATCAACAAAGTTCAAAAGATAATGAAAGAAAAACTAATTTTAGCTGTCGCAGCTTTCATAACGTTTTAACTTCAATTGGTCTCTTAACTCACACGATCTCTTAACTCTCTTTAGATCGCTGTGGAAGACGTCACAGCGTTACGCTACACCGGTTCATGCAACAATTTAAGTTGCATTGTTTCCTTGCGATTATAAGAAAAGGTGAAAAAGACCATGTTAAAGTTCATTCGCATTAAGAATTGACCAATTTAGGGCTTTTAAGTAGAAATATTATTCTAAGTTTTGTCTTTTAAGCTTTCAAAGAACTTAGGGAGGAAGTAAAAATTTTTTTATTTTTTTAGATTTTTCTATGTTCGTTACACAAAACCAAAATGTACAACCAGAGATATATTGAGATATATTGGAATATCAAAATCAGCTACTCTGGGTTAACCCATATAGGCCCAATTAGCTATGTTTGTTCATTCTTCTGCCTTTAAAATTATGTAAGTCTGTCTGGATATATTTCTGGATTCCATGTTTATGACTGCAAAATATAAACAACTATTTTCTAGTGCCTGGAGTTTGCAGCAAAATTTTGAGCGTAGCATGGAAAGAACTTTCGTGCAGACCGCCACCGCTGTTAAACTCAGTTTAATGTTTTTATTTTGTTTTTGTCTGGATCAGTTTGTTTTATACACTGCTTTATTATTGTACTTACGAGCAGTTAGTGAGCTGATTGCCAGCACAGTCGCCTCATTATTCTGTAGCATTTCAAGCGCGTTTAGTTGCACGCTGTTTCTTAGTTAAGGTTAAGTTCAGATTATAAAGCGTAGTTTTTCATTAAGACGTGCGTCTATATTGCGTTAAATACAAGTTTTATAAATATTAGAACTATAAGGAATTTAAGCAAAAGTGCTAGTATAAAATTTAAAATTAAATAATATAAAAATCATTCACAAAGTATTTATAAAATTCATAATACATTATATAAAATACATACAAAACCATACTAGCAAGAAGTATTTACAAACGTCAACTGATTTCTAATTTATACTCAATATAAAAGAGCTTAAAATGAATAATGGTAAGTTCTTTAAAAACAAAATATGAAATAGATAAGACTTTGAAGCTAAAAAAGTACCAAATAGTGTTGTTGCTTGTACATCGTCCTAGCCAGTGGCATATCGAAGGGGATAATGTTTTGGTTTAAACCAACCCCAAAATGGCAATTGATTACAATTTTTGTATAGAATTTGAGCTCAAGGCGGTTATCAAGAATGCAAAACCGTTTTTCAGTCAAGGCGCTTATGGAGATCGAGACAACTTTCTTAGTCGAGATATGTCTTGAAGTATCCACTCCGCATGCATGCTTAAAGCGTGATTCAAACCCACGACGAGGAGGTCGGCAAATTGAGACTATTGCCAAAAAAGAATCTCTTAGTCGGCTTGGTAACAGAAGCGAAGGAAGCCTTCTTCAGTCGATTAACCGAGGTTCCAGTATTTTCAGTCGAAACGAAAATCAAGATTTGAAATCTCAATTGTTCTCATCGCTGCTATTGATGCACTTAAACGAAAAATATAGAAAGAAATTAATATTCAACACATATGAAACTCAATATTTATCGGTCTTATCAGATATTTGATTAGGCGGAGAAATACATCCACAGGCAGTGTGGACTGTATAGGATCTTCTATAAATACCCATTGTGTATTACTATCTAGGCTAGGGAACTGAAAGCCTTGAGCAATAGTTTATAGTGTACTCCTTCTTAGCTGGGAGTCTTCAGTGAATTAAACTTAGTTTAAGTTCAAATTTAAACTAATAAAATTATGTCGGTTTTAGCTAAACATATTTAAGTTAATGGCGATTAGGTTAATGTTACGGTTAAAGATTATATCGAGATCTGTACTTTCTTCAAGAGCAACAATCTCTTTATTTAAGTGACCCTCGTGATTGCCTTCACTTTCACTTTTTCATTTAGGTTTAAGTCATTGCACTTCACAGGTTTCAAAAGAAACGCAGGTAAAGAAGAAGACGGCAGAAGAAATTCGGAATTTAAATTAGAATTGGTAACTGAACTTTTATATGTGTTTGTGTATCAGGCCACTTTTGATAGGTTATCAGAGAAATGAAATCGCACCATTGCAATGTGATTATATTAATTTGAACAGCTTTATATATGTATATATATACATCTATATGATTTCTAAATAAAATACAAAATGTTTAAAGTTAGGCAAAGGTTAATCCGAGTTACTTTATTGAACATTTGTGAACCTTTGAGTTTAGGTTTTATTCGTGAAGTCTAATTAATTGGCTTACTTCCATATAAAGAACGATTCAACACATTCAAACACTATATACGAGTAGACTTTACTTACGAAATGCAGTAGTTCATGAAGTTTCGAAAGTTAAAAAATTCATATGACAACATCGAACATAATAAAAAATTGACAATCACTACTACTAGTTTCACGATGACTTTTAATTAAATACACGCGTATCGCTATTCGAGTTTATTAGAAATTACAATCGTATTCAAATGAAAATTGAATGCAATGTCATTGCGGTATTCAAGCGTCATCAGTTATTAGTATCACCTCATCGCATTATTCTTGCGTAAAGTAAAAGTAGATATTATTTGAAGCATTGGAACTAGATTTGTTCTGAATTTCAAACTAAGTTAGATAATAATTGGAGCGTGTATTTTTATGCAAAATCGCATGGAGGAAAGTCAACATATCGCTCAGAATATAACAAAATTCTATATAATGAAGCGTCTTCAATTACTTCGAAATTATTTAGATCTCAACTAAAACGAAATCTGAAATTATTTAGAGGAAGAACAAACATTTCATAAAAGTAATAAAATTTAAACTACGACTTAAAAACCAGGCATAAATTTCCAAAAAAATAGTTTAATGAGCTGCAAAAACCAACTAAACTTATGCAAACAATTGGTATTTATATTTAAATAATTAATGCAATTAAAATCTATCTATTTAATTACGCTAAGGCCTGACATAGCATGCATAGACTGATCGAAGGAGAATATTTTGGGGCTTTTTCGAAAAGTAAATTTTAGTGATCGGTTTTATGAATTTTAAGCTTAAATAGGAACTACCAATTTATTACCAAAAGCTGCCACCTGAAAAGTTATCGCGCTCTCACTTTACAGTAAGAAGGATACAACGAATAATGATGAAAACAATAAACAAGTTTTACGAGTTGATTCCTCCTACTGAATCTTTCTCAACCGTCTCATCCTTCGATGACTAAAACTTCCGGATCAATCGGTACTCTATATCACACTAACTTACTCAACTAACTTAAATTACCAGTATGAAGAAAAACAACCTATTTAATTACTATTTAAATGCTTTCAGATATAAAGAACGCTCTATAGATATAATTACAGTTGAAAAGCCGCATTTTAGACACAATCAAAGGTTTACTTAAAAGATTCCTAAAGCATCTCACAAACTTTAGAGTGTCGTGCAAATAAATTTAAAGCTTTGCATTTTGTTGTGAAGAAGTTAATTTCAAAGTCAAGTGCAGTTCATTACTGTATTTTGCAAGCGCAATACAGATCTTGTTTAAGGCTCAAAGTGTTCTTCGTTCGTTTTGCACAAAACATTTTAAATTCTTATTCTAGGAGGGGACTGAGTAAGAAAAAATTGCAAAGAAAACAACTTAACTGACTTTATATGTCACTGAATTCGACATAGTGGAGATCAAGTTATGGTATTTAAAAAAAATAACCGAAATCCTGCCTTTTCTTTAACACAAACACCTTTAAAGTGTTCTTAATTTAATTAATTAAAATAAAACTTTAATTAAAATAAGGCATTAATTAAAATAAAACGAACAATTCACAATTTATTTGGCCGTTAAACTAAGAAATCCGTGGTTATCACACACCTCACGAATCAATTCTTATTCATTCAAGGACAAAGTGACCAGCACGAAGAAACTCTGCACCGTATTATCAATTCACTGAAGAGTCCTACAATGGTTTGCGAGGGTACGCATTTTGACGGAAAGATTCCACATACATTTGTCATTTTTGGTGCCTCTGTAAGTAAGCGGTACAGTAGTAATGATGCAACCACTGTACAAAATAATATCGTATGTCATATTCAAAGGGCGACTTGGCTAAGAAAAAAATTTATCCCACTTTGTGGTGGCTTTATCGTGATAACCTGCTACCGAAACCCACAAAATTCTGTGGTTATGCGCGCTCAAAACTGACAGTCGATAGTATCAGAACAAAATGTCAACCATATATGAAGGTAAGGTAATCTAATACGCCTGAACTTTTTTGGAAAATAATAACTGTCTGTTGTTTGGCTTGACAATCTGCATGTGTATCTTCTGTAGGTACAACCATATGAACAAGACATATACGATGAGTTCTGGAAGCTTAATGAGTACGTGTCAGGCAGCTACGATGGTCGTACTGGTTTCGAGTTACTTAATCAGCAAATGGAACAAATGGAAAATAAGTCAAAAGCCAATCGCATTTTCTACCTTGCCTTACCACCATCAGTTTTCCAAGAGGTTACCATAAATATCAAGCAGATATGTATGTCTAGAAGGTAAAATACTGATATTGGTAGACCGTATCACGCCTTTTTTAGGCATATATTATGCTAATGTCGCTGGGTACTCCGCAATAAAATTTTTTTTAATATTTCATATCGATAAAAGATGCACCTGTATATATAATGCATAAAAAGTAGGCATAGTTGTTAAGTGTCTGCACCGATTTTCAATCAGAAAGTGCTCTTCAAAACAATTATGAATATTTCTGCCAAATTTCATAGCGATATCTATCTCCGTTCTCCTTTAATCGCAATTTCAACACGCAGACGGTGGATAGATACAAGATATATCTTATCTTGTCTTCTTCCCTGCGTTACAGAAGAACGAAGTTCAAACACCATCTCCCTTTAGGTGTAGGGTATAAATAATATATTTTTCAATAATTACCTCTTTTAAAAAGGTTGGAAGAAATATTTCATTTAGAATTCGTGAAAATTTTTATACTATATTTCGCGAAGAGCCGGAACCCGAAAAGTAAGGCCCAGTATTTTAATCCATGATAATACTTCTCATCTGTTAAAATTGGTATTCTCTCTTTTCGCAGAGGTTGGAATCGTGTCA
Organism: Sicus ferrugineus; assembly: GCA_922984085.1. Taxonomy (NCBI): domain Eukaryota; kingdom Metazoa; phylum Arthropoda; class Insecta; order Diptera; family Conopidae; genus Sicus; species Sicus ferrugineus. The sequence goes on from OV277351.1 coordinate 18,140,114, forward strand.
TTATTGAGAAACCTTTCGGCCGTGATGACCTCACTTCGAAAGAGCTTAGCGATCATCTGGCCAGCCTTTTCCATGAGGAACAAATATATCGCATCGACCACTATCTCGGAAAAGAGATGGTCCAAAATCTGATGACCATACGATTTGGTAATAAGATACTAAGCTCCACTTGGAATCGTGAGAATATTGCGTCCGTAATGATAACTTTTAAAGAGCCCTTCGGTACACAAGGTCGTGGTGGTTACTTTGACGAATTCGGTATAATACGAGACGTTATGCAGAATCATTTGCTCCAAATTCTTTCGTTGGTTGCGATGGAGAAGCCCATTACCTGTCATCCGGATGATATACGTGATGAGAAAGTGAAAGTATTGAAAAGCATACAGACTCTAGCTGTAAACGATATGGTTTTGGGACAATACGTAGGTAATCCTAAGGGTGAGGGTGATGCCACGCTGGGTTACCTTGATGACGAAACGGTTTCCAATGATTCCACGACACCCACATATGCGCTGGCCGTATTGAAAATCCATAATGAACGTTGGGAGGGTGTACCGTTCTTATTGCGATGTGGTAAAGCGTTGAACGAACGCAAGGCTGAAGTTCGAATCCAGTATCAAGATGTACCGGGTGATATATTCGAGGGCAACAGCAAGCGAAATGAGTTGGTGATTCGTGTTCAACCTGGCGAAGCGCTATACTTCAAGATGATGACTAAGTCGCCGGGTATAACATTTGAGATCGAGGAAACCGAATTGGATCTGACTTATGAGCACCGTTACAAGGATTCCTACCTGCCTGATGCGTATGAACGTCTGATTCTTGATGTATTCTGCGGTTCACAAATGCACTTTGTACGCTCTGATGAGTTGAGCGAGGCGTGGCGTATTTTTACGCCTATTTTGCATAAAATAGAGAAGGAGAAAATCAAACCGATTCCATATTTGTATGGATCACGTGGACCTAAAGAGGCTGATCGTAAATGCGAGGAGAATAACTTCAAGTACTACGGTTCATATAAATGGTATGGAAAACACAAGTAATTCTGAGAGATATCCGGAAAATGTAATAATGTATTACATTGGCGTAATAATGGATTACAAAAAAATTTTTAAAAATTAGGTTTTGGAAGAATATTTATATATGTACTATATATGTATCAAAATAACGTAAAACCAGACTTATGTTGTATTAAGTTCAATGTAAATTATGTATGTAAAATATTTTGGATAAACGTCTTCGAGTAATAAATTTGTACAATAAATTGGTTTTATTTATAACTTTTATATTTGAATGGAAGTATGATATTTAATATGTTCTCTTTAAACGTCTAAACTATTTCGAAAAATTCGAGTTTTTAATTAAAGAGGAAATGAATTAAAACCTATTTTTAAATTACATATATATGTATTAATATTTTTTAAAGTGGAAAAAGCGATATGTTGCACAGTGGAGATGTTTTCATATATCCTTTTAATCGCTACAATTCTAACAATCGAGTCAATTCCAGCGAGTTGAAATACTTCCTCAGAGGACACAAAAAGCTTTTAGCTTTTAGTCCCGTCAAAAGCTTCAAAAGGCTTTTAAACATAATTCAAGAGAATGTCGAAAGCAACTCCTTTGTTTTCGCAAACGGAAAGACCACGAAGTGAAGTGAAAATTTGTTGCTTAAATGTTTACAGAAAAAATTCGAATTGAAAAATTGTTGCGAAATTCTAAAACCCAAAGCAGAAGCGAGTCAAAATAACACAAATGAAGCAAACTAAGTAAAGTCTTGCAGTTTTACATTACGTAAAAGCAATCCAGGCAGCAATGAGGAGAACAGTATGAGTTGAAAAGTTCCTATGAATCCTTAAAGGTGACGGGCAACATTCGCCAGCAGTAGTTATTCGTTAAGTTTTCGTTGTTTAGGGTGGAAACGTCAACCACTCGCTAGCTACCACAGTTTTCGTGGCCTGTCTGTGGTGTGCGAGCGAGCGTGCATTTGATGAACGGAGTGAGACGCAAATTAAGTGTTAAAAATAAAGGAGTAAAATTAAAAAATGTTAAAAGATATACGAGAAAATTCGCGAAATAACGATTGAAGTGATTTGTAAACATCCACACGCTCCCTTCTGCCAGTAGTTTTTCACTGCCCGACACTGCCAACAAGTGCAAATATATGTTTGCAAAAAGATTAAATTTTTATTGAAATATTAAGAAGAAGCAAAATAATTGAAACAAAAACAGGAAAATGCATTCGCAGGACACTTACGACGACAACAACGATTATGACCCCAGAGATTTACACAACATGGAGTGGCCTTTCCTGATAAAGGTGAGATTAAAAGCAGAAATTCCTGAAATGGGCGGGAAGCAGAAGGTTAAGCAGGCAAGGCTTGAGGATTAGGTGGGCGGTGTGCACTTGACCTGACACGAGTAGAAAAAAATTAAGAAAAACATGAAACACACGTCAGGATTTTATGGATGGATGCAAAAGAGATAACTTATAAAAATTAAACTTTTTAAACTAATAATTAAATGTTTGCTTATTTGTGAATCTTATAACTCTTTAGTTACTTAATTTTGCATCACTTTGTAATTCAGTTATGATTGTGGTGATATTTTCCTGAGTTACCAACGTTGTCTTTTCAACTTTCGTTGCTCCAATTTAGCTTGGTTCAAAAACATTCCAAATGTTTGTTTTTGGCTTCTCTTTTGCAAAAGCATTTCCTTGGCTGACTTTGCCGTTTTCATCGTCATCGCCGTCGTTGAAAATCTTCATTTCAGCGATTGACCCACTTTCCACTTTCCTTCTGGGTGTTTTTGTTTTTCCTGTTGGTGGCATGCTTGGCTCACATGACGTTGCAACGCACTTGCATTCTTTCGTCTTATTTATTTTGTTAGAATGCAGTTTATCTTGTTTGTCAGCAGTTGTGTTTTCAGCCTAATTAGTTAGAATTTCTTTGGGGGTTTCAACCCTCCTCGAAATATTATACAAGTAAGGAAAACCTCCTCCGAAAATGCTTTCTGATTGCGCTATTGACCAGACATATTCAAGCCCAATTTTCATGTGCTTCCATTAATTCAGTTAACCCAAAATTGAACTCTATTTTAACTTTGAACTGAATTTTCAATTTCTCTATGAACTATATATTATCTTATATTCACGTTATTTTATCTTTTGATACATATTACCTTACTTATAATTTGCCTTATTATATTTTATTGTACTTTATTAAATTTTTATTTTCTTTTATGTTTTTACTTTTGATTTTATCTTTTTTTACTTCTTAGTTTTTGTTATTTACCTTGTTTTAACCTTATTGTATTTGATTTCTTTTTATTTTACTCAATTTTTGTTTCATTATTATATTTATTTTTTGATTTATTTTGCTCTATACTTTATGTAATTATTTTGTGTTTATTTGAGAGGATTTTTTATTCTTAATTTTATTGTATTCAATTTCACATTTTTCTATGTTGTATTGCATTTATTATATTCTCCTAAATTTTTAGTCTATTATATATATATTGGTATTTCCCATTTTCGTTTTATTTTATTGTGTTCTATTATATTCACCTTGTTCTTCCGTTTGTAACGCAGAGAAGAAGATGAGATAGATATAGAAAAGTATATATATTCTTGCTCAGCATCACCTCCTGAATGGATTTAGCTGTACGTCCGTCTATCTGTCTGTCTGTTGAAACCACGATTACGGGAGAATGAAAGGAGATATCGCAATGAAATATTCTTTGTTATGTAGGGCAGTTGGGGATTGAAAATGGACGAGATCGATTAACAACCACGCCTACTAACAAATGGAATATAAAGGCACCTCGTTTAAAAAAATCTGAAAATTTATTCCGGAACATATAGCACCATTACTAAAACTTTTGCACGGTATAAGATATTGAGATTTAACTTTATCACGATGTATCCGGAAGCATTACCAATAAGCTTTCCAAAAATGGGTGTGCCACGACCACTCACACAGAAGTTGTCAATATATTGTAAACAGTATAAAATATTAACAGTAATTCATCACGAGGAATCTATAAGTATTACCAATTTGTATAACAAAAATGGGCGTGGTCCGTCCACTTATACAAAAGTTGTCTATATCCCATAAACGGTTCAAAATATTAATACGTGATTCTATCCAGTATTATCTAGACTATAAAAAAATATTTGCCGAAATGGGCGTGGTCCGCCTACTTATACAAACGTTGTTAAATGGCGAAATTATAATTTTTTTAGTTACTCGGGTGTAGGGTATTTAGATCTCGGCCAGGCCGAAGACAACACTTACTTGTTTTACTTTATTTTATTTTATCCACTACCTGATGACCCATAGTATTTATAATTTAATTAGTCTCCTGACATTATTTCAGGGCATCATGGAGAATCCAGCATGCATAACGATAATACCGGATACCATGTCAGCATTATTGTGGACGATATCGGCGGTCTTTGGTATTGTCTACGCTTTATTAGGTAAGCATTTTCTTCATAGAAATGTCGTATATGAAACCATTGAAAAACCATAAAAGTTACTTTATTTTTACTTTGCCTTAATTCCAATTATAAAATCCTTTTAGGTTATCGGTGTCTTCGCGCTGTAGGCTTCCTTAGCGGTCTCTTGGTCGGCGCCAACTGCGTTTTCATACTGCAAGATTTCAAAATCACTTTGCTAGGTAGTCCAGCCGACTCAGCGCTGGCTATTATAGCCGGTCTACTTGGAGCCGTTTTAGGCTCGGCACATCCTATTGCATCAGCACTGGTAAGTGCATTTGCTGGAGCCCTCTTGGCAGCCATGGCAATGGCAATGTGCGTGGCCACAATGCCAGATAATGAATTTGGAGTGAGTTATCTAATCCACTGAAAAGATTTATTTGTAACGTTCATTTTCTGGCACCGATAGCCTCGCGAAATCTATGTCGCAGTTGTGGGTGGAGCGGTAATCTTCGCCGTACTGACACTCTGCTGCGTGAAATACATCACTATACTGGCCACGAGTATTGTTGGCACAGCTATGATTATAGCGTCGGTGGATTTCTTTGTAAATGGATTGGAGACAGTCAATTGGGTTAGTTTGTTGAAGAAATAAATTGACTTTATTTTTTTGTTCTCCTCTGAATTCATAATACTTTAGATTCTGAACATGAAACCGAACCCAGCGCCTCCACCTTGTTATGGTGGCATCTTGATATGTGCCTGGCCCGTGTCCATTATCATCAGCCTAATGGTGCAGTGCTTCATCACCAGCTGGCGCATTGATCATCGTAAGCGCGCCTACTATCGACACAATCACATGGTGCGCTGTAACGGGCCCCGTGCACCAACGAGACCTCGCGAAACACGTGAAGAAGCAAGACAACGGAAGTTCCGATATTTATACCAAGTGCGGACTGCACGCGGTGATATAATTTCACAGGTTATTAGTGAAAAATGCACAGAATAATTTTTATTATTTTTTTTTTATATCCAACTTTCTCTATTAACTCGTTATTGGAAAACTGCATTTTCTGACTTTGAATATAACCACTATGTACTATATTTTAGTTCTGGAGTTACTTTTCTTTGCTTTATTTCATCATTTAACTAATATAATTTTTTTTCTTCCAGAATTTTGTATCTGCATTACAGAAGCGTATACAACTTGGTGGGGCTGAAACGCCATCAGAGCGATCTATCAAAAGCAGCTCCAATGAACGGAATACCTTTCGCAGTGATCGTACACACTTCACCACCATACCGGACTCAGAAATTTGTGATAAAGTTGAAATCGTGCGCGATATCACATAACCTACAAACTACTATATGTAAGCTATAACAGAGCATAGAGGTACTAACAGATGGACAGCATGGACTCCAGAAGAACTAGAAGCCTCATAGTACTGTTCCGAAAAGAGGTGTTAAGCATACTTGGTACAAGGTGTGCTTTCTCGATACTAAAGTATAATATTTGGGTTGGTACTACTATCTCGTAGAGTTACAAGGGAGGTAAATACTTAATTTATCCTTTTAAGCACACGACTTAACGAAAACCAAAATTAAATTTAGGCAGGGATTATTTTAAGTTAGTTTCAGAATGTAATAAACAATTTCTTGCTACAAGCAACCAGTTATTAAATGAAGTTATTATAGAAAAGACAATTTTATTTTACAATCGAGAGTGTACTGTTTTACAATGTAAAAGTTATATAATTTGAATCAATTTGATGTGAGTGTATATAAGAGTTATGATGAAAAAGATCTCGCAATATAACGGCTCAATAGTTGGTAATATGAAGAAACTTTTTAAAATATCGTGATATTGTTAATTAAGTATATTTAAAATTACTTGTAATGTATATCACAACAGCACATTGATATACTGTGAATACCATACTAAATTTGAAATTTAGCTTTTCATTAAGGTGTTGAAACATTTTCTGTAGCGTGTATTACTTCGTATCTTCTGTAAATCTATGTATCTTAATATGGGAAATAATACTGATAAATTGTAATTATAAAACTGCATTTATGGTAGCTTTTATCATAGACATTAAATAATTATACGTATTTGCATTAATATTATAATTTGCTATACAAAACGTATTTGATCATCATTTTAATCCAAAAATCTTCAGACATTTAATTGAATCTTATTCCGGGAATCAGAAAAATTACTTCAGCGGAAAATAAAAACGAAAATATTACCATAATTTTAAAAATAAGTATTTTAAAAGTTCATCGCACAAAATTGATTTTTTCGAAGTTATGATCTAATATAAGCCATAATATAAGAAACTCTTTTAGAGCAGAATGCGATATTTTTAATAAATATTAGGATTCCATCCTAATAAAGATTATTAGGGTCATATTTTCGTGATTCTAAATACTAGGCAGTTTCCGAAAACCAGAGAAAATTATAAGGTGATTTATTTTATAATTCTATAATTCTGAATTCTGCTGCAAGTTGACAATTATTCAATTTAATTTCGTCATCTTAATACCTCTATTATAAAATTTCTACGCATTCTAACTTCCCATTTCCAGAATTGGAAGAGAATCTAAGGTTGATTTCTAATCCTGTGTATTAATGTTCATTACCTTATCTGAATGTATAAAACTATTATAGGGCATACTTTATGCACATATTTTAAACAAATGAGTTAAATGTCTAAATAAAAATACTGATGCTGAGTAAGGTTGTTAAGTTATTAAGTTTTAAGCATTTCGAAAAATAATTTTTCCGTTCCATAATTTCTACAACAACTAAGAGAAAATTTATACTCATGAAAAAAGTAAACAAAATTGTAAAAAGTTTTTGGTGTGCCAGGAACAGGAGTACAAAATCAATTTGAGTTCGGTTGTTCGATAGCAAGCTAAATTCCAAAATTTAATTAAGACATGCAGCAATTTGACGATATTAAGTATTAAATAATTACAACAAATAAATGTGAAGTTATAGGGCACAAAATATTTCGTTTATCAACATCAAGTTTGCAAGTCTGATTTTAAGACAGAAAAAAATAACAATAGGCTTCAGCATTATAAATAATAAAAATGAAATTAAGAAAATTTAAATGAAATGTATTTTTATAAAAGGAAAACTTTACTATGGGGGAGAAATTGTTCTCTGCTTACAAAATTGTTGTCAAATTATACGAAATTCGGGTTTTAAATCATAAGGCTTGTCTCTAAATCTTAAGTTTCGTTTCAATTTACGAGATTACTAATGGTCAAATAAAAAAACTCATGTTTAAATAAAAACAAAAAATATTAAAAATACTCGTACTAATATCTGGTTCAGACTGGCTTCAGTACCATTTTATCTGTAAAAAATGTCTAGACCTTGCTATAGAATGGTGTTTCCGTTTAGACTTTATGACAATTTGATGAACGTTGCCGTACTAAGGTTCAGTCATGGGACCTGAGCGGGCTTACAAAATACTTGGCCAGGTTTCAAATGCTCATTCAGTACGAACCAGGCATAAAAGTGCTTTTGAAGCACAAATTTCACTAAAATTATGCCCATCAAAATTGAGTAAATATAAAAGCAGGATATAAATAAATTCCACAATGTAGAAAAACTATGTGAGTAATGAAAAATACATAGACACGCATGTAATTAAAACAATTAAAATATTGATTGCAGAAAACTGCTTTTATTGATGACTTTCTTAAAAAATAAAGCCGCGATATATAAAAAACGATGATGTTAAAATTTTGTTCTTATGTTAATATACTTAAAAGCGGTGAGCGATTGTGAACATTCACTTTGACGGTAATTAATCACATACATGTAAATAGATTATGGCCAGCCATATATAAATTTAAAATTAATATTATACTTGTGGTGCTTACAATAAAACGTCGCGCAAACTAGAGCGGTCGCTCCGACTTCCGAGACTTTTAGACAATTATGTATAAAATTAATCTTGAAAAGAACACTGAATGTTCCATAATATTCCATTTAATTCCAAATTAATCTTAATAAAAATAAATAACGATATAATCAAACTCAATACAATAAAAATTTGAAAGTAAAAAGATTGCCATATTTCTTTGCTTTAAATGCGAACAAATGTCGGGTTAAGTCCAACCACATTTCAAGCTTGTCAGCTTGAAGCAATCTGAAGTGTTTACGGACACAGAACTTAAAATAAAATTCTTATAAAATTATTTACAAAATGTTAGCATTTGATCTCGATGCCATGACAAAATAACAATTATGAAACAGTTGTATTTCGATTGTTAAATGTAATAATTTCATTCTTTTTTTATGTAATCGAGGACTTTGTTTGTAAACAGATAACAAGAAATTAAGTTTTGAAAGTCTTACAAAACATTAAACATTTATATTATTAAGATCACATCTTTACTCTGAAGCATGTGTAGTTGGCTGATTTTGCTTTTACAGTATAAAGCTGGTATTAAGCTTTTTAATATATTTTGATTGCATTTGCAGAACATGATCGAATGCAAGAATTATGTTATGATGTCTTTATCACAATTGCTCATCTAACTATTGTATTATAAATTGTATAAAAAACAAGTAAATAAGAGCATCCTTAGGAACTTTTAAAATAATTTTTTCATACATTGGAAATATTTCCTTACATTGGAAATGTCTCTTTTACTGTACTTATTGTATTATATACTTATTCTTCTTATTACTTATTATTTTTCCTTATTTTTTTCGGTTTCTTGAGAAATATTTGTATTTTATCTTCTACTTGGTAGGAAGAAATGCTTCCTCAATGTGAAGTTCGTAATGGGAACCATTACTTCATCATTTGTACCGCGTTTGTCCGTAACGTCTCTAGTTACAGCAATTAAAATGTCCGATATTTGCGTTCTATTTATAAATGAAAAATTATTAATAAATTAAAAGGTTTATGTTAATCGCCGTCCATCTGACCTGTCAGCTAATTCGTCTATTTTATCACACAGTGATTGTATAAACCACGAACCCGTACCTGTGTGCCGTATTGAAGTGTGGCCGGGTACCGTTGACATGGCTTTTATCACATCAACGTATGCTGGTTTACTCTTAGCATTGTAAGCCTTTTTATTATTTTCCTGTTATATAAAATTATATATTTTTATTGAATAGGAAATTAAATATAACACAATATGGTATAGTGTAATATTAACATAATATAATATTAATATAATATTAACATATGATATTACACGACAAAATATAATATAATATAATGTATAACGATAATACAATAAATTATAAAATAATTCCATATAATATAGTATGCTATTACATAATATAATAGAATATAATATAATAAAATGCAATACAACTAGACGATATATAATATCGTAATTATTATAATACAATATAGTATCTCATATCATACAGCATACCATGCCTGATTCCTTCTTTTGGCACGCCTGCACTATTAACATCTTTGGCTTTCCTTGCAGCGTGTCTAACGTGATGATGTCTTCAACGTCACTAATTTTCACAGGGATGCTGTTGCATCCAAATACGCAACCTGCAACATTTAGGAGTTATAAAAGTAAATCTTTCTAAATGAAGCAGTTAATAATTATTACCATCAATTCCATGAGAAAGAATGCAAACAATTAGTGAATCGTATTGGAAGCTGCGAATTACAGTCTCCCGTATTTCACTCAAAATTTCAATATGCGTGAGATTATCTAATTCCAGCACATTATAGCCAAAAGATGAGAAAACTTTTTTAAGCCGTATCTTATCAACATCAGTACCCTGGCGATCGCGCAATTTCGTGGGCGGTAATAAATGCTGGAATGAATGATTTATAATATAAAATTAAAGCATGAAAGAGAAAATACTCGGAACTTCGGTCTAAAGAACCTTTAGAAGTGTTCATATGTTATATGTAAAATAAAAGAACTATGAAGATTATTTAAAATTTTCGAATTAGAAGTATAGGAATTCCTGAAAGCCTCATGAATGTGTAAACATGTTATGCATTTTTTGTGAGCTTTATGATATTAAAATTTATGAAAACCAAGCCTAGTGTGTATTCATGTGAGCACTCCGCCACTTCTAATGTACTATGTTCGGTAGTAGTGTAGCATTCGGCACATTCTCAACTGAAGAAACTTTACAACGCGCATCTATATTCAGCATAGTATCCGACACCTAACTGCCAAATTTGATGACTGTATCTTCATGTGGCTTATGTCACGTTCCAAATTCCACAATTATCTTATATAAAAGTGATCGTATCCTTCGACAGATTCCACCCATTTTTGGCACAATATCTTGCCCAAGTATGGGATATCGTTTTAGGTTTGGTTATTAAATCTCAATCTGGTGGTTTTTTTATTATAATACGTTTTAACCAAATATTCATTATTTTGTTGAATGGAAAGATGACGTGTTTTTTGGTGGATTTTACCCATTTTAAATAGTGAAGTGAGTTTTCAATAGTGAAGGGGGTTTGTGAATCTACGTACCAAATTTCATCAAATTTAATCGACGGAAGGATGATGGACATTAGGAAAATTATGCCGAAGGTGAAGTTAATCAGGAATACTTATCTATAGTTGTCGTTGTCGTGAACGGACGGATGTATGGACAGACAGTCATTTGCCTAAAATGATTTCGGAGGTGATGCTAATCAGGAATAACAATATATACTTATGTAAATCGTATCTTTCTAAAAGTTGCCATCGCTATTTACACAATATGAATATATTCGGCACTTTTTATATATCGTGTAAAATTTATGAAATTATCTTCGAATGTTCTTTCAGGGATGTTTGACTTAAAAAAACAAAGACTTAATATTACTCTTAGCTCTGGATCGCTGTCTTCGTAGAAGGATTTCTGATTTATTATCAGTACAACTCCCGCCGTTTCACGGCGAACCAGGTAGCATTCATTTGACAAAGGACTTATATTTTGCACATTTTCCTCTTCTGGTAACTCGTCTTTTGGAAACTTTAGTTTCTCATAAAACTTCACGATGCTGGAATAGTTTTCAGTATTTTCATCTCTTGCAAGAGACAGTTCGTCTTCTTTACAGTTGCTTTGTATTGCCTGCAGAAGCAAATCCTTTAACTTATCCAGATCATTTATTTTTAAGTGGTGTATCAATACTTGTAAATTCGCCATTACTTTGCCATGGTGTACTTGGACTTGTATTATTTTATGCGATAACCAATCCAAAAGAAAGATTTCTAAGTAGTTCGTGTCATAGAATCTTAGATCATTTGCCTTCTTGTATTCTTTGTTTATGTCGTTAATCATAGATGCCGTTTGTACCGGCGACATCTGCTCGCACAGCACGTACAAGGCCTTTATCAGTGGATTGATATGCACCGCTAATTCCGGAATATGTGGCAGGTAGTATTGCCGCAGTTCCTCCCAGCGGAAGCCTAACTTACGCAGCACTTGCTTTGCTTTAATTATAGCCAATGCTTCGATAAGGAAGGGCTTCCATTTGGGATTCATTTTAGCGTAGGGACGCAGGATGTTGGCTTTGCCATGAGGCAGCGCATTAAAAAGCACCAGCAACTTCTGCAGTATGTATTGCCTTTTAACAGGGTCGTCACCATAAAGTAAAAACCCCAGTGAGACCTATCAGGGAAACGTAGAAATGGCTTTTTAGCAACTCGTAAAAGCTGCAACTCAGCTGACTCACCAATTCGTAGTAACATAGATCTTTTTCTATATACTCCAAATCTCCCACATCTAAACATCCAAGGTGCAAGATGTGATGCGCTATGCCTTGATGTAAATCGGCAGACATTTCAGGAAATAAAGTGTAATTAGTTGCCAAATTCGCTGTTTAACAGAATAAGCTAATATAAACAAAACGACCACCCAACAACGACAACTTGAATTCATAAAACTTACAACGTAAACATTCTGAGAGGGGTCCAAAGAGCAAAGAGATTCATTTAAAGGGGCTTCCGACACTAGAAATAACGAGACCCAAAACTCTCCACTACTACTTACACATTTCTTCTGATTTCTTTGACGTAGTTAGTAAAACCAGGAAATATTAGTAGGAATTCTTTACTCGATTCTCGGAATACTGTACTTTGCTTTTTCCCATGGTAGCAGTCAGTTTCGAATTTAGGAGGGTTCATAATTCAAAACGTCAAACATATATATCCTACATTATTGTAATTATAATTATAAGAAATTAAAAAACTAAGAACGTTCCGAGAATCGAGTGCAGAATTCCTGATTAATTTTTCCTGATTTCACTAACTTCATCAAAAAAAATCAGAAGAAATGTGTAAGTAATAGTACAGAATTTCGCATCTCGTTATCCCTGCTTAAAAGCTACGTTTGCATAGAATAATTTCTGTTAAATCCCCTTTTAGACGTATAATCAAATCCACCAAGCTTCGGCTATTTGTCTCTAATTCACACCATTACTGTACGCGCATTACATTCACAAAAAAAGTCTTGAGAATGCAAAGCGCAATTGGAAGCACTAAACACTAAACACAAAATCAGCTGTTCAAATTACACAGGTTCTTATTGGAATCATTTATCTGAGGAAAAAAGATAATTTATTTGAGAACAATTGTTTATAGATAAAGATACAAATGTCTTCGGGATAGATCTATTTCTAATTTGACACACACAAAGTGCTCTTCTCCTTCTTTTGCTATTCCTTTGTTTACGTTTCAACACAGGAATTGACAGATTTTGTGTTTTGTCCGTGGGGTGTATATTAAGTTTTGTCCGTAAGAAAATGAGATAACGATAACCGAGGACAAATGTATTTAGTGTTTAGTGCTTCCAATTGTGTTTTAAGCATTATTCATTTGATTGAGCTTGGTCACACCAAAATTTGCTACTTTACTACTGCTAATTTTCTACAACCTATTTTCCATCTTTCGACGTTGTAGCCGTTCTTTGTAGGAATGTTATTTTGTGCGCTCTGTTACCTGTTCAATATTTTATTGTGCGATCTAATATTCCTAAGGTAAAAAAAACTTTTCTGTGATTTGCTGAATGCAAAATTTTCATTTCTTTAATAGTATAAAGAAAAAAAATAGAGAACAGATGGATCTTCTCTTAAAATTAATAATATTAGCTAGTACGCTTCAAATTTATCTATAAAATATAAAATGAAAATGTTTTTCATATATGTTTTTATCTATAATAATAGTGATATAATTTCACTAACCTTTATTGTTTTCGCTACTTTTAATGTTTTCTTTTCTTCACCACACTTTTTTTACTTTGTACTGTCGGTCTCGAAAATGCACTGAGTGTATGCATGCGTAGACTGTATGTATAGAAAACAAAACGGTTGATACCTAAATTATCAGCAAAATCAATTTATGCATGAAACAATGTTCACAGAAAAGTTTATGTACACGCATATTTTGTACAAAACTATATTTTGATACAAAAATAATTCCGTATTATTTTGGTCCGACCTACAAAAAGCATTTCTATTGCAACCATGGTTCAGCTCATTAACGTGTCACACAGGTGAGCTGGATCAAAATTTGATCAAGTGAATGCGGTATTTTGTAAATACTTAATAGTTTTTTACGGTAATACTTTTTTTAAATTGTTAATTTCTCTTTTACATGTGAAAGTAACAACAAATTTAATTTTCGTTGGTCAAATGCAAATACAAGTAGTTAAATCAAATGGTCGTCGTGTGAGCTCACCCTTATGGGTATATTGTAAATATATGATTTAATATTTTTCGTAAATAAAATGGAAGTGGGTGAATCCATTCTAAACAGCTGCCGTGTATGCCGTAGTGCAAACAATGACGGAGACTTTGAATGTCTCCTCGAGAATGGCCTCTTGCAGCTGGCGGAGGCAGGACTGCTCTACGAAGAGCTGCTTGGGATACAAGTGAGTGATTCCTGATGAAAACAACAATGATAATCAGCCAACAATCTAAACAATTTCAAATCTTCTTAGATTGATATGAAAACAGCACAGTTCTATCCACAATATCTCTGCAACAGCTGCCATCTACTAATGAAGCTATTCAGGAAACTTAAAACCAGAGCGAACCAAACAATGGAAACACTCACTGCCAAGTATTTGGAGAAAGACGAGGGAGCATCTCGGGCGGCAGAAGCTCAGCTGAAAATGGAAGGTCTGCTGGAGATAACCGACAGGCTATCGGAAGCTGAACCGATAGAAAGTCAAAGTGTTGGGTACGAAAGAGAAGCTGAGAAGAGGCCGTATTTAACACAATTACTGGAACAAGAAGAACAACAAACATGCCAGGAACACGTGGACGAAATAAAATTAGAGTTCTTATCAGCGGATGAAGAGGAGCTTGAGTCGCATTTGAAGTTATCTTTGGATGGACAAGGCGAAGAAGATCTCGGAAGTGTAGAAATAATAGAAACCTTCGAATGTGACGATCAACACCAGCCGCAGCAACAGTTTAAGACGACATTAATGGCTGAGAGTGATTCTGGGAGCGTCGAAGCAGATGTTTACGAACTTGATGATGCTGCAGGGATTTTAAAGGAGAATTCAAACGACTCCAGTGAAACAACAGGAAATGCCACCGGCGCTCAAACTGTTTTTACTGATGTACACTACCTAGAGGATGCGCTGGATAACCCAGTGTTAAATGAGTTCATAAATGAGCATTTTAGTAAACAAAAGTGTGAGTTGTATAAGCGTAGCTGCCGTTTCTGTAAAAAGGATTTCCATAGCAAAGCCGAATTCGTAAAGCACAAGTGAGAAAAAGTTTATAATTTTTAATTATCATTTATTAGATTACATGGGTTTTTAGTTTAACTCGCCTTGTGTGGTCAGCTACACTTGCAATTGAAAAAGCAATATCGAACTATTTTTTCAGATCTGTTTTAAATATTTACATTCATAACTGATATTTACTATTTAAAATTAATTGTTATTGGCGTGCTTAAGTACAAACCCAAGTAAATTTGACACTTATAATATCCGTGTTTGTTCTTTAATTTTATAGAATCATTTTTAACTTTATTTTTTAGAAAGGAAATGCATTCAGTTAAGTATCCGTGCGCGGTATGTGGAAAGATTTTCCAGACTACAGACGCTTATAATGTACATCAGAAATTGCATTCTGGTCAGCGTGCTTTTAAGTGCGAGTTGTGTGGCAAAACATTTAATCAGAAGGTCCATTATAACTATCACATGGCGAAACACAACAATATACGGAATTTTAAGTGCGAGATATGCGGCAAAGCATTTATAGCAAAGGGTGATCTGGGGATACATATTCGAACTCATACAGGCGACCGAAGATATTCATGCGATGTTTGTAGTAAGTTCTTCACAAATATGAGTTAATTTTATATATTTTTATATCATCTATATTTATTTACGGTTTCATTTTACTTGTTCAGTTAAAGGGTAAATAAAAAAATTAAATAAATAAAATCAAGCAACAGGAATTAAAAATGGGATTTCTTCTCTTTTAGACAAAGAATTCCTCCTTCTCGTTCACATGAAAAATCACCGCTACTCTCATTTCGACAAGGAATTCGAATGTAATGTGTGCCAACAGAAATTCGTGTCACCCTCTACGCTCCGCACGCATGTTCAAACTATACATGAAAACGAACCGCGCTTCCAGTGCGCTTACTGCGTGAAGAAATTCCGGCGAAAAGCTCATCTTATTGTAATGCGAGAAGATTTTATATATACTATATTTTATGTGTTATACATTTCTGCTTCTGATATTTTTTCAGGCTCATTACAAAGTCCATCGCAAAACGCATGAATTTGACGAGTACCTGGAGAATTATGATGACGAGATATTGCGGAACGACACAGTGGTTCATACAAACAATCAAGTTAATGCTGAAGAATTAGTTACTTAATAATGATTTTAGCATATTTTCTATTTTAAACATAAATTTTTTTGAACTTATATTAACACTAACCTTAAATTATAATCCATCTATGAAGTATCATTAAATTTTGGTATCATTTACACTGATTTTGGAAGCATCATTAAATTTTTTAAACAGGAAAATTTTTAACAAATTGGAGATCGAAATTTACAAATACAAATATTTAATCGTGAGTTGTAATAAGGCGATAGTGAAATGGACACGTAAATTGAGGGAGACGTTATTATTTCCAAATGAAGTCACGCTTATGGGATGCCAAAGAGTTTCCCTCTTATATAGTCCGGGAAATAGATTTGGTATTTTATTTACATTTTTTATTTATTATTTTGAGTATGCAAATTATTTTATGATTTTTAATATAAATACCCTTATTTTGGTGTATTGTATGAAAAGAAAGACTATTTATATATAAATTTTATATAAATTTTTCCCATTTTTGTTCTTAGCCGTAAATTGGGAGTGGAAAAAGTAACAGAAAACGGGTCGATTACCTTCAGTCGATCACCTTTCGTGTGAAATTTCTACTATAAAATTTAAGTAAAAAAAGAACTGACTTCAAAAACCTGTCACTTCAAAGCAGAGATAAGGATATACGAAACTCTCCACTACTACTTGCACATTTCTTCTGATTTTTTTGATGAGTTAGTGAAATCAGGAAATAGTCGGACGTCTGTACTCGATTCTCGGAATTCTGTACTTTGCTTTTTCGCGTGGTAGCAGTCAATTTTGGATTTAGGAGTGTTATTCATTCAAAACGTCAAATATATACACCCTACATTATTGTAATCATAATTATAAGAAATTAAAAAACTAAGAACGGAAATATACACTGAAGATGGCACAACGCCGAAATTGGTTTGTCTACGTACCAAATTTGACGAGAGATAACGGAAATTCGTTCCAAAAACCAATACAATTATAAGAAATTATTTATTAAATTGCCAAAAAAAGGAATTTACAAATTAAAATTAATTAATTTAACTACTTAAAGAAATATCGTTAAAGAAATATCAATGTAGCATATCCCACGTACAGTGTATGTGAATTCAACAGTGCATAAAAAATAAACGTCAAAGCAATTTTGAACAACCGTAAAAAAAGCAGAGTTTCGCATCTCGTTATCTCCGCTTCAAAGTTATTTGACCGCGTTTTTTAATTGGAGATTACTTATCCTTAAAATCGATTAGTAGTTATAATCGATCTAAAATTTCGAATAATTTTTTTAACACAAGTCCATGTCTGTATTAAGTTATTTTTCATAGACATTTTTATTTCATTAGTAATTTAACATGAGCGAAATAAGTTGCCCGGATGCATATTCGGAAAATAGGACTTGTTCTCCAACGGTTGCTTTCCATGAAGACAGCAGAGATGGTTTACGAGACGTCATTCTTGAAGCTGAGAAAAAGCTGAAGTGTGGAGAAATTCTGTTGACCAGCAATCGAATCTTGAGCTTCTCATGCAACTTTTGTGAAAAAAGGGAACGGTGTGTGGATAAGTTTTTGCGTCACATCCTTAAGCAGCACCTAATGTTAACCGAGGCGGAAGCGCAAGCTTTGCTCCAGGAAACCACTGAACGGAATCCAATCGAAGTAGCTGAAGAGCATCTAGATTGCGAAACATCTGAAGCGGAACTCACTGCTATCCAAGAACATGGTTACTATTCGCCATTTAACCAGCCAAGTGAAAATGATAGACTTTCGGTATTTTTAATCATGATTTTCAGTTAGTGTTTGGACGTGTCAATCTTTTTTTCAGGATGGGAAAGGCTTCCTCGGATCTGACACTCAAGATTATCTTGCATCTTCGGATGAAATGACTGAGTATTTGAATGATCATGTAGAAGAAATTATGGATAACAATAAAACACCTAACGTGACAGAAAAAGATAAGTTGCTTCCCCATAAAGTTCAAGTATTGCCCGATCCAACTTCGAAGAACACAAAAGGAGCCAGTGAAGTTAATCAAAAGAAAGAAACTGAAATTAAAAACGTGAAGAAGAACCCACTATCACAGATACGTACACGATCAAATCGGAAATCTCTTTACAAACGTAAAAAGCATGAATGCAAAATTTGTAAAAACGTTTTTGGCAGAAACCCCACGCTTTCTGCACACATGAAGACTCATTTGCCAGACAGACCGTATCCTTGTGAACACTGCGACGCCTGGTTCAAAGATAAATCCAACCTAAAAGTCCACACATATCGCCATTTAGGCATCAAGCCGTATACTTGCTCAGAGTGTAAGAAATCATTTACATCGAGCACTGAGCTTAAGCAGCATGTCCGCTGCCATACCGGCGAGAGGACGTTCGTGTGCGAGGAGTGCGGCTTGAGTTATCCGACATTGGCTTATCTAAGAATTCATCTTCGTCTTCACTACAACATCCGTCCGTATAATTGCGAAACTTGCGGCAAGCAGTTCCATGATATTAAAAGGCTGCGTAGTCATCAGGTATCGCATTCAAGTGAGCGACCACACGCGTGCGGCACTTGCAACGCAACATTTTCACGTCGAAGAGCTTTAATTCAGCATGCAAAACTGCACTCCGACGTAAAGGAGTATGTGTGCAAAATATGTGGAAAACAATTTGCCCAGAGTGCGGGTCTATGGGGTCATATGAAGAGTAAGCATGGCACAGTAGAAGTAAAAGTGCAAACAAATTTGCATACGGAATCATAGGACATTCGTTCTTTATTAAAGATTAATCTGAACCTTTGTGGTGACCCTATTGAAAAATTACAAGTATTCCAGATTGCTTCGGCGAATTTTCCAAATGCTGACGACGTTGTTGCGATATATGTACCTTTATATTTTTGAAGCCGACGGCGCAAACGCCGTTCATGGTAAATTTAGATATAACAGCACACCGGGAAGACGTCCCGTAATTATGAAATATGTGAGAGTCGGTGACAGAATTTTAAAGACTGAATCAGAGGGAATGACAACACGAATCACTTGATTCCACATACTTGTATATACAGTCTATGCGCTTAATTGCTAAGATGGGTGCGCCCCATTGTAATTGAAATAAGTTTCCTTAAACTTTGCCATGTTAAATCTTACGTTCTATGAATGAATAAACATGTTCATGCTAGCTGTTCGCTTTTTATTATCATTTTTGCAATTCTATGGGATAACCATTTACTCTAGCAATTGAACCTTTTAGTGGATTTATGCTTCCATAAAACAAAAAATTTTTTAATGGAAAGCCAAAATTAGGGCGGTTTGCATTGCGTTGACTACCGTTTCTATAAAATCTGGAAATGGACTGCATGTTTTAAATTTAATAAGAATGTTACTGAAGGCAACAGACGACGATCTGATTTAGGTCTTACAGTTATTCAAATACTTCAATAGATACATAGGATTTTGCACTCGTTTTCATTTTTAAATCTATCATGTCTATTTATAATTTTTACTTAAAAGAAATTTGTCCGATAAATTTTTTTATGAAAAATTGGAATTAGATTCTCATCCCACACGATTTCAAAAATCCTTCAGAAGTTAGAAAAATTCACTATATTTAATGTATGTAATACTCTTTCTAGCGCCCATAAGAGTGCAGCATTGTTGCCACTCATAAGAGCGTTCAAACTTGCCAGTATACTTTCAATTAAAAATTAAATTTTTTCTCTAGTACCAATTAAAAAAAACTATCATCGGAATTTTTAAATTAAAAATCTCAGGTTAATTAAATAAAATCTCATTTTATGTTAAAATGGAATTTCGTACCATCATTTGTGGGTCAAAAAATGTACCTTTTCACCAAAAAACTTCTCTTACCTGAAGAAAATGAAAAATAAACTAAGCCGCCTGAGAATGACTTGCTGGAAATTGAACTACATACTCCAGGATATCCCATACAATAAGACCACTGTAATTGCCAACAATGTAAGCCTACCGTAATTGCAACTCTGCAGGAAAGCAAACTACCGCAGTAGTTTGCTGAAATAGTAGTATCAGTTGGAAGGTCGTAAATGTCTTCGAGGGTTATAGCGATTTTTATACAATACTGTTGATGATTTAACAATCGATTTAAGTTATTTATGAAAAACTGATTTATACATCGTTGGCGATATATTGTGAGGAACTCACCATTATTGATAAAACAAATTTCAAGAGCTTTCAATAAACCGGGTTTCATATGAACGATATAAAACATAATTATGCATTGTCGAAGGGGGGAAGGAATTGTCCTTCAGTCGATGTGTTCTCCGAAGACAGTGTAGACGATTCACGACAGATCAAACTAGAAGCTGAATCAAACCTGAAGTGTGGCGAGATCCTGTTGATCAACAATGAAGTCATTAACTTCTTATGCAGTTTTTGTGGAAGCAAAGAAAATTGTTTGGATGCACTTTTGCGTCACGTTCTTTATCAGCACTTAATATTAACTGAAGCAGAAGCCCAGAATTTGTTACAAGGAGCCAGTGATCAAAATCCACTGGAAGCCGAAGAGTTACTCAGCGACGAAGCTTCCGAAGTTCAATTGAGCTGTGTCAGTGGGGAAGACGACGAAGGCACAATTATTGAACCAGGTGAAGATTGCGAATTCCAGGTATTTTAAAGTAATTAATTTTCTGTACTAGCAGAGCAGTTGTTTTTTTGTCTTTTCAGAATGAAAATGATATATTTGCTTCTGGCATGGAGGAGTTCCTCAATGAACCTTCATGCAAAGTTGCTGCCAACGAATCCAACATCACCCACCGGAATTTCGATGAGTCTGAGGAGATCGTTAACGCCAGTGAGCCAAACACGAACACAAAAGTAAATAAGTTACTTCGCTGCAAAGTTGACGCCTCATGTGATCTCGTTTCTGAGTGCTCCGAAAACGAGCATTCCGACGAGGCGGAAAGCAAGTATAAGGAAGAGGGTGGAAAGTTAAATAAAAAGGCACGGAAACGTAGAACATCGGGTGTTAACAAGATGTCTAAATGCAAAATATGTGGGAAAATTTTGAGTAGTAAGTCGGCACTAACTGCTCACTTGAAGCTACATTTGCCGGAAAGGCCGTTTGCCTGTGAACACTGTGACGCCCGTTTTAAAGAGAAATCCAATCTAAAAGTACACACATTTCGCCATTTGGGTATCAAGCCGTACACCTGCTCAGAATGTAAGAAGTCATTTACATCGAGCACAGAGCTTAGGCAGCATATTCGCTCCCATACCGGCGAGAGGCCATACGTTTGCGAGGAATGCGGTCTGAGGTACTCGACACCGGCCTGCTTAAAAAGTCATCGCCGCCGCCACTACAATGAACGTCCGTATAAGTGTGAGACATGCGGCAAACAATTCTATGATAGTAAAAGGCTACGCAATCATTCAGTGTCACATTCAACCGAACGACCATATGTGTGCGGCACTTGCGATGCAACATTTTCACGCCGGAAAGCCTTAGTTCAGCATGAGAAACTACACTCAGCCATAAAAGAGTATGCGTGCAAAATATGTGCGAAACAGTTTGCACAGAGTGCTGGTCTTTGGTGGCATGTTAAAAATCAGCATGGATCAGTAGGATAGGTAAGCAAATTCTAATACGATTTCTTCGCATTTAATATATTGTAGTAACTTCAGTTTGGCTTGTACTCTCTGATTTATCTATTGTTTCTTTTTATGTGTGCCGCTAAACACGATGTTGCGAAAATTTCACTATCGCTTAGTTCAGGATATGCAGCCGTTCAAGTTTTGAGAAATTGACTTCAGATTGGTCTCTAGTGAAACTCAATAGTGATTGTGATATTGTCCTTTTGCATCGTCCGTAGAGGCCGAATTATACGATAGTTGACCTACGAGAAACTTCAGTAAATTCAAACACCTGCCACAAGGATTCGCAATTATTTTATAATTCCGGAAACTTTAAAAAGTATAGTATTTCTACCTGCATCTTTTTCAAATAATAATTGTTCCAATATTTTTAAAAATAATATCAGTGTCAGGCTAAAGTTCTTTGTTAGAATTTGTGTTTTTTATTACATTGTTGTTTACAACAGTTGTTCCAATTAATTTGGATTGCTCTAAAAAAATGTATTTATATAAATAAACTTGAGGAAAACTGAGCGAGTTCGAGAGAATTGTTTATTTTTTATAAAAATGTTTCAAAACTCGAAATGTCTGACGAAAAAAGTGGTAAGAAGGCACATTTTTTATCCTAAAGTTTGAATACCCTACACCCGCAACGTTAAACTGGCAAGAAGGCTGTCTTTGACCAGGCCAAAGTCTGAATACCTTACGCCCGCAAAGTTAAAAAAATATACATTAAAAAGCACTTAAAGGCTCCGAAATCCTTTATAACTGTTAAAGTGGGTAGGCTACACCCATTTTTGGGAAAATATGCTAAAGTCGAATTAAATTTTCGTCATAAAATTAAAGAGCATAACAATGTGAGTATATGCATTCCCTACGAAATGCAGGATTTGTAAATTGGTGTTACTTTTCTATTTTTACACTTAGCGCTACAATTTAAATCTGCTTGGTTATAAAATGTTCTGTTCCTACCATACGAATAAATTAAGATCAGAATTTTCGATTAGAAATTCTCCAGTTGTCAGCTTTTGCATAAGCGGGCGAACCACACCAATGTTTTGAAAATATCTTGGAAATACCCCTAGATACTCTTAAATAAAATTATATCTTAATGTCCTTTATGAGTTATTGCCAACTTTTGCATAAGTGGGCGCACCATGTGCATTTTTTACACGTATTTTGTTAATGGTACTATATGATCCGGAATAAAATTACATATATATTAATATCCCTAAAATTAATTTCGCTTCTCAAATTTTTTATTTGTAATCTGTAACCTCCTTAGCTACTGAATTGTGTTTAGTTATTTTATAATTATATTCATTCATTTTTAAGTATGTTTTTCATCCCCGTTGGAATCAATTAAAGTGGGTGGATGGAATCACATCCATTTTTGGGATATTATGCTAGGATCTCCGTTGGTAATAAAATCCGAAATTGTGCTTGTGCTGCTGGCTTTTTGTGTGGCGAATTGCGCTAGAATAAGTTCGCTTTGTGAAGCATTAATGTGTCGACTTGAGGGTATATTTCTGATCACTAAAACCCGCGTAAAAACAACTTTATTTACTAACTGATAAATGAGAATTTTTTGAGAGCATTTATATCACAGCATTGAATGACAGCAACAATGTATTGTTAATTTTTTGCTATACTCGGAATGAATGACTATGCTATTAAGGCAGTTGACGGTAATCTGTTTCTCACGGCTCGTTATTGTTTGCAATACAGTATTTAGAGCTTGTTCAATATTTTGATTTTATTGATAATTAATAATTAAGAACATATGTGCCGAATATAATTCGTTTGGTGTTTGCCAGTATTTACATACAAATATGAAGATAAATCCTATTAGCGGAGATGCCCCTCATTCTTATTAGCTTATTAAAGTTTCTTTATATTTAATTTACCAGCTTCTCTTCAAATGCAAAGCAAGGTTGCAGAAGTACTTTTTTCATATGATAAAGGTATGTTTAAATATGTACGTTTTTATTACAAAAAGGTAAAATTTTAAAGCATTCCGATAATACGGACCTTTTGGGTGACTTATAGATCACAATAAAATTTAATGTAATTTAGTAATTAAACAAATTATTCGAAATTGACTTATGCTTTTTTAACAAAATAAAGATGCAATTCTGAAGAAACAATTCAAATCTATGCTTCAAAAATGACAACAGTAATCAGAAATATGTGCAACTTGCTTAATTAATTTTCATCAAGGTGACATCTAGCAAAATTACAATTAAAAAATTAGATCTTTTATTAATAAATTTGAAGCAGTACTATTGAACAGCTATTTTTAAGGATGGTATATTTATTATGTATTCATTATATAAATAATATTGTTTACATAACGTATTGTTTACGTACGTTTTCAATTCGCTAAAAGTACTTTTAAAAATAAGTTCTGGTGAAGTGCTGATGAGACTCGAAGGTTTTCAAAGAAATTACAATTTTTAAAACCAGCTATCTGTATTCGAATGTTCTAATTCAACAAAGTAGCACAATAGTTATTCTAAACTCATCTCTAGACTTCTTGACATCTATGCTAGGCACCTCATACTGTTTTTTGCTGTGTGTGTTTTCGATTGCAACCAGTACGGAAATATCTTAGTTAAGAAAATTTGGAATTCTACCCAGATAACATACAACGTTTAAGATCTAAGGAGGAAAAATTGATACAGCCAACGTTTTTAAGATCAATTTAAAAGTGAGTAGTTTTGATGACAGAGAAGGAGCGAACTTAAGGCCTGCATTTTATTTCTTCCACTTCAACTGCTTGTGGTGACCTGAATTTCTAATTTGGTGTCGGTTCCCACACCCCCCTGGCTAATCTTCATACTTAGAGGAACGCAGGGTACTTCGCCAATTTCTTCAACATAATGGACATCATGGATATTCAAGCAGTCGAATCCAAGCTTAGTGATGTTACAGTGACACCGATACCACGTTCCCAGGTGCAAAACTTCTACAACTACCAACAACAACGAGAACAGCGCGAGCAGCAGCCACAAATCCAAATTTCTGCCATTCATCATGTACCGCGCGATCGCAACGGCGAACGCGATCATCATGGTCATACGCATCAACGCACCAATGAATTGATCCGTGAAGCACACATCTACCAGCGAAGAGAGCGTGAACGTGAATATCATACAAAGCTTAATAGCTCTTCACCATCAGCTGCGGCAGTTGCTGCTGCCGCCACTGCATTGCAGTATAGCCAACTGCAACAACAGCTGCAGGCACAACTAGCTTTATTGCAGCAACAATCCAATACCACAGCTTCTCCAGCAGCTAGCATTGCACGTGCTGCGGCAGCCGCTGCCAACAGCAACAACCATCTCATTAATCTTAACGCTGCCTCGCAGTTAAAATATCCCGCCCAGTGTACTTCGCCGGTCGTTATCACCACACAGACCTCAGCCAACATCACTACACCATTGACCTCGACGGCCAATCTTTCTTCTCTCAGCAACGGCTCAAATGGGCTGAGCAAGTATGCTCAACTGTTGAATCTCATCGAGGAGATGGGGCGTGATATACGTCCCACTTACACAGGATCACGCAGTTCCACAGAGCGATTGAAGCGCGGCATCGTACATGCCCGCATACTGGTGCGCGAGTGCCTTATGGAAACTGAGCGCTCGGCGCGTCAATAAGCAGAGAGTACGGCGCAGTCAGAGACGGTGGATGTGAATGTGATGGATTAGCGAGGAAGATTTCGTCAAACAACTGCCCTTGATAATATGGGTCTTGCTGTATATTTGAATTGGGAACTAAATACTCTTCCAGCGGAGTTTTAATGGTTTTTTATAGTTTCGAGGTTTTTAAATAGTCTCAAATTATTGTAAATTAGCAGTTTTCAAAATTTGAATGTGTTCTCATTATCTCTTTATGGAAATGTTGTAATTCCGCAGTTTTATTCAAATGCATTTTTATTATTTACAATATTTCACTTGTAATCTTTTTATGGCAAACAAGTTTTCACTGATTTTTTTATGTTTTAATTATCATATAGTGCGCCATGCGTTCTGATTAATTGTCCCCTAATTAATTAATTAATCCCTTGACTCTGAATATGTATGCTTGAGGAAGTACTTCAGCTTGAAATATTTGTATTGCTTGCCGCATAAAATGGTTTTTGATATGGTTTTACGATATGGATTGCTTATATTTAGATTTTTCTAATATTTTACTTTGTACTTCATGAGTCGAACAAAAGAATGTAAACTAGCTCAGGATATTTTAGTAGAAGCCGATACGCAAAAATTGAGTAAAACAATTACAAACAAATAGCAAGATATATTTATTAGTAGAACATAATGTAAAGCAAAGAATTATACACAATACAACATGTATACCAATTTATAATACAATTTCCAAAAATATAGATATATTTAAATATAATATAAAACATTTATTGTACAAACAAAAAGTAAAATACGAAATTTTAGGCAACTTTTAGAACGTTCAATTTTTGGAACAACCACCATACATGCGAAGATTTTATATACAACTCGAATGAAAGGTACACAATAACTGCTTGCGGATACCTTTGTACGCGGAGCTTCATATTTAATCAGTAATAAATAAATGAAATACAGGAAAAGCTCAAATCTGAACAAATATTTTCGTAACAATCTGAAGTTTTTTCTGTACGGAAAAGCCTGAGTAAAATTAATGCAATGAACTTTCTTATTCAGGTCGGAAACTTTTTGGCAATCCGACTGGATGAGTCCCCAGTGAGGAAAAATGTCGAACGACTGGGCTGGTGGAGTATATCTTTCAAACATCTACCAGAGAGCAAGACGCATACCATCGCTCAAGTATGTGTTTCTAGAAATCTAGCGCCCACCCTCCGGACGTTTGATTTAAAGTGTATTTTCCAGCAGAATATAGCAGTTAAAATAATGACTATTTGCTTATTATAGGGAGATCCATTATTTCAAGCCAATGAGATTTTATTCCGTGTGCTAACATCATACTCCTCATACCAAGTAAAAATAATATTTTCTTTCCATTCAAGGTTATGATTATGAATGAAAGAAATTAATTGTAAAATTATATATTTAAAAATTTAGACAGGCCTAATAATTTGGGGGTTTTAATGTGAAGTGTAGATCACAACTGCTGTTGCTCTGTAAGTAGCTATAGGAGAGGAGCTAAAAAACGCCAATTAAAAAATTCCTTATATTTTTTCAAAACCGATTTCCTTTATTTCTTACGCACAAACAACACTATAGCAGCAATCCGGGTATTGTTTCGAGTAGTCGTACGATGTAAGGCGACAACCGTGAGGCAACATGATGCGATCACAACTAAAGGAGAGAAAAGGTTTTAATTTAAAGGCGAAATTGGAAAAAACTACAATCATCATTACAAAACAGGGTGCAGAAATTTTTAACTTTGCAATTTAATTAAACATGTACGAAGTATGAAATTGTCTTTTATTTTAAGGCCATTTTCTTTTATTTAACGGATTCACGATAAAATACAGCTAAAAAAATTTAATTTGAGCAGAATGGTTTTGCTGAATTGAAGAATCGTTTTTGCTGAAGTCGAAAGTGAATTGTTAGTTAGAACAGTAGACAGTAAACTCTACGAAACTGTCAAACTAACATTTGACATTCCTTGACCGTGATGAGAGCTTGTTATAGCCGAGTTTTTTACCATAAACTGCGAGAAATATAGTACGATTTTCAAACTCATCATTGCCATTTTACTTCTCCAAAAGATATCATTTCAAGCAGGCAGCAAAGATATTTTTATAAAAAAATTATCTTCATGATGTCTATGAAAGAAAAATTTATAAAATCGTCAACTTTGAATGTTGATACAGTACAAAAAAGGAATCCACTGCAAACGAATTAAACTAAGTGACAATATTTTTTAATTAAATATGTACAAAATATAAAAATTAATCTGGACGGTTCAAGGGCGGCAACGAGAAAAAGAATTTCAACTTGATGATAAGGCAGAAAATACGGTTTAAAGAGGTTTAAATTGAAAGAGGTACAGAAGGTTGACGGCTTCTGAGTAAATGAAGAAAAGAAGAAACAAACTGGAATGCCTTATAAATTTTTGTCTTGTAAATAAGAGATTAAGATAGAATTTCTATTTTAACAGTCACTTAAATTTGTGCACCCTGTATTTAGATAAATAATAGTTATAAAAATAAAGGAAAGATTAACTGTTGAATTGCAAGCACGTAATCATCCCGACAGCTTATTGCAATGCAAGTGTTTTCAATTTTTATCGGTCGCAAGGTTTCGTTAACGGCCACCGCTAAATCCAAATCTTCGTAATAGCAATGTAAAGGTAGTTCTGCAAAAGAAAACCTAAATATAAAGGTTTCCCAAAAGACGAAGTCAATTTCGCTAACGAACTGAAACCTAACTAAAAATTAAATTGAATAGTTTTGAAATCAGTTCCGCATACCTGGATGTTTCGTATTTCCATAGTATTGAGTGGAGAAAGCCCATGTTAACGATGGCAGTATGCAGGATATAAATAGAAATGTTTCCAAAAACTGAATTGCTTTCATTTCATACGAAATTTATTCTTAAGTGACCTAATTAACCTTCTTAAATTCCTTCAATCTGCGTGGTATCAATGATGTGACACGTTTAACAGGGTTTTAGGGGAATTAAAAATATTTCTTTGTCTCAGTAACTGTTTCCTCTGAAAATTCTTATCTGTCTTGAAAGATAAGTTCTTTTAATTTGATATGTATTCGCTCTTGTTGGCACGATCTTTTTATAATTCACAAAAATCTATTAAACTCTAGCACTTGTTGCTGTTTGTTTGGCGTCTAAATTGCTTGTAATTAAAATATTTTTCACAATTGTAATTTAACTGGTTTTTAATTTTTCTATGGAAATGATTTTTACATGACTAATATTCGATTTTCATAATGGATTAAATAAATTAAAATTCTCACATTCAAGTTCAATGGTTTGAATTTTCTTTTGAGAATTAAGTTGTTGCGTTGACTTTGCTTTTTACTTTTCAGATGAGATGAGATTGATTTCCCGTACACAGTGGGAAAAAATTCTTAACAAAAGCTGAGCGAAGTAAAATATGAGATTTTTGCCTTAATACTCTCCTTGATTCCTTCATGAATTCCAGCATGAAATCTATAAATTGTTCCCTTCAATATCCACATCTAAAATCAGCCATGAAATTTAGCTAAGAATGTTTCGAAGAATAGTTTCGCCCTTTATTTTCTAAACAGATTCATTAGCACGAATGCGCGATAGGAAATTGCTGACTGCCGTGTTCGGCTTAGATACGCAGTCTCAGGTTCAAATCGCAGGAATGGCGAAGAGGAACTTGTCATTTCCCGAGTAAAAGAACTTTTTAAAAAGTTGCGGTGAATTTAAGTTAATTCTGTACTCAATTTCAAAAATCTGTTCCATATCTAAACTATAAAGGCTTGTAAATACTATTGTTTACTCCAAAAAATACACGTTAATTAAAAATAATTAACGTGTATTTCTTGGAGTAAACAAAAGTATTAACGAACCTTTATAGTTTACTGAGTGTCATTAAATCCGAAAGAAAGAAATATCTGCTGGAAACAGATGTTCATTTAACTACAATTCTTAAAATTAAAGTAAAACAAGGAGTCAGCTTTACAAATTGTTACATATACGAATGTATCGAAAGAAAAAGTTTTCGTTAGCGTATTTAATAAAAATATGTGTCCTTTATAGGTCAAAGTCAAATAAGATTATAAAATAAGTTTAGCATCGCAACCTCGATATGGTTACTTAGCTTTCGATTCAATGGTTCGAGAAGCACTTCACAAAATCTCAGCGAAAACAAGTTTACACCGGGAAGTCCAAGTTAGTTTATTTTAAACTTTAAAATAATTAGCCTTAGCGGTGTTTATTCAAGATGCTCTGTTTTGCTTTAGGCCAAATTAACGTGGGTGGATGTAAATAAAGTTGTCTATAATAAAAATGCATTTTCATGCAAATAGTTAATGACGTCAATACATGACAATGATGTTATAGCACAATCATTGCTTGGAATATAAAGAAAAATATAAGGAAAACGAGCAAACTGTTTTTAAAAAAAAATCTTACTAGGCGAGATCATTTCGAAGCAATAAAGCTTTTTTAGCTTTAAAGCTTCATCATATAAATTATCGAGATAAATAAATGGAAAATAACTCCACATTAAATTCGTTTTGTGAACATAACAAAAATTCAATGTCGAATTCGCATTATGACGATTATTGCGATAATAATCATATAATTTTGTGAGTAATTCTTGGTAATTCCCACAATAGTTCATATCTAGAGTTGAGTTATATAATAGTTGATATCTTTTCGATGTGAGATGGATTAAAATGATTTTGCAGCTACAACTGAAACAAATTCATTTTTCTGTGTATACATTTTATATCTACTTATTGTTGATTTTAATATTATATTATTTTTTTGCTACATTATTCTCTTATCTTTTAATGATCACACTCTACGTATGTACGTTTAATTTCAAGGCTTGCTTGCGAAGTCCTTTTCACCGTAGATTGTTTTAAGCTTTAAATACACAGATAAAATTCAGAGATTCGCAATCATTTGGAGATTTTTTTCGCGCTCCAATTAAATACATTAATATTGTATGGACGACAAAGACACTTATTCACGCTCTTAGCAATTAAAAAAAGGGAGGACGTTCTCGGTTCTTGCGAAAATACAGAGACAGAAATATAATACTTAGCTCTTATGCTGAATATATATACTTGCCTCATTATAATACATGTACCTTTTACTTGATTAATATTAGGTATTTCCTTATCGTTGCTTACGAAAATGTATTCCTTCAATTTTCCTGTATTCAAATGTATTGTGGAAACATCAGCAGCCTTTGATAGGTTATCTTCGAGCAAATAGTAAGCGTGTGCCTTAATTAAAAGCTAGACTTTTTTGAGTGCGAGGAACCGCTTAACTTCTATAAAAGAAACAGCAATTAAATGAAGATAATTCAGTCGCCTATTTAAAGCTGTCGAGAAAACTCATACAATACTTTCGAGTGTGAACTGAAGACGACGATCGCAGGAGAAACATTCTACATTTTTGCCTTATTACTGGAATATTAAAGTTTGACCAAATGAAACTAAACTCGTTAATAATTTTTTCCGCTCTCAGCCTTGTGTCGCTGGCTGCGGCTGATCTCAGATATCGCGGAAATGCCGTACACCCTGGTAAGGAGGTCACAAGAAGTTGTGGATGTCAATTTATTTCCTTGATTTGACTATTTCGTTTATTTTTGTGTAGTTTTCATGGATTTTTAATCTATGTAGTTATTGTGTCTATTTGCACCCTTTGATCTTTAGTTTCGCAAAAAAACACTTATTAGTCTTCGTTATTCGAATAAATTATTCATTGCAACTATCAATTTACTTTATTTAATTTCTATCTTAATAAATTTTAATTTTATTCTATTGTAATTTCTGGTAGAGTTGTTATATTAGATTTAATTTTGTTATTAATTTTTTGAGTCTGTGATTTTATTTATCAATTCAAAACTTTTAATTTCCATGTTGACTATGTGAAAAACGGTTTCAATTACTTGCTTAATTTTAGATTATCCTGGTCAGTGTTATTATGAAGAACTGAAGCAGCCCATACAAATCAATCAGTCATTCAAGCCCATCAATATAGATTACCACTGTGAATCGATATCCTGCAGACCTGATTACGTGCTGGAAATGGAATAGTAAGTTTATATTCTTACGTCTGTATTTATAGTACATCTGTAATAAATAATATATATTTATAAATTCATTTAATCTGTATTTATAAATTCATTAAATTGTCCTTTCGCTAAAATTTCATTCATATATTTTTAGCTGCGGACGCCACATGTTGTTCCCCAACGAAACTTGTATCCTTGACTCGGACATGAGCCGCCCATATCCGCAATGCTGTCCGAAGTTAGTGTGTCAAACGGATAATCTTGTTTAAATGCTAATCTGAAAGCATCTACCTTATTCAAAAAGCATAATTTTTATAAATAAATATTCAATTTCATTTCAATATTGTAACAATTAAACATTGCAATAAAACCTTTTTAAACACGAAACTTTTAAATTGGAATCTTTGTATTTAGAGTGTTAGAGAGTTTTAGAAGACAAGGATAACTACAAATGAAACAAGTAAAAGTGTCGTATTCGGCCAAGCCGAAGTTTAACTACCCTACACCCGAATATCTAAATAAAACAATAATTTTGCCACTTAACAACTTTTTATAAGTAGGCGGACCACGCCCATTTTTGGTAAACATTTTTTTAATGTCTAGATACTGCAGGATAAAATCACGTATTAATATTTTGCACCGTTTATGAGATATTGGCAACTTTTGTATGAGTGGCGGGCTACGCCCATTTAGGGCAAACATATTACCAGATACCTCGTGATAAAATTACGTCTTAATATCTTATACCGTTCATGAGATATTGCCAACTTTTGTACGAGTGGACGGACGACGTCCATTTTTTGCAAAAATTGTAGGGATGGTATGTTCCGGAATAAAGTTATGCCTCAATATCTCACATGGTTTATGAGATATTTATCTTATATTTTTTAAAACGAGGTGCCTTTATATTCCGTAAGTAAAGTAGGCGTGGTTGTTAACCGATTTCGCCCATTTAGTTGTATCAAATTTCATTACGATACCACTATTCGTTTTCCTCTAATTCTCCTCAACAAACCCTGTATAAATTTATAATTTTTCGTAAACTTTTCATTTTCTTTCAAGACATTTTGCTTCCAATACTTTGGCGTAGTAACTTCCTGAACAGAATCACCGGTAGATGGCAACTCTCTTTCTCTCTCACACGACAGCTGCACAAAATAAAATGCTGCCGATGTCTGTCAGGATTTATTAACACTCTTTACTACTTTTATTCCTGCTTTTCCACTCTTTCATTTTTATTTTTATGTTGTTTGTCACAAACATACTTCTCAGTTTAGATTTTTTTGTAGAAATTTATTAGGTAGGTAAAAGTGTAAACGGTAGGCACCACTTTTCCTCTCATAAACAGCTTAGCCTCTATTTTGACAGCATATATAAATATTTCCATACATTTATAAGGAAAAGTCAGTTACAGATGATTGTGTTTAGACAGCAAACTAAAATCAACTTCCATCTGTATAAATTCTCTCAGTACAAAAGTGCTTCTTGATGCGAATTAATGCTGTTTTGCAGTGTAAATACTTGAAATCATGTAGACAGCATTTTTACTAGGCTTAATTAATAGAGAAGGTCGAACAAATTAACCGTGACTGCGTCTTGGTGCGAACCCTTAAAATACATTAGAATATTCTAAGCAAGCTGAAACGGCCAGTTTTTGCGTTTTAAATTCTAATCTAAAAATGAAAGGTAACTTTGTTTACAGTACAGAGATTTTAACTTTGTTTACAGTACAGACATAATAAAATTCCCCAGCTTCAAACAAAAGTTTAAACTACGTATAAACTTAGTAAGCATTTCTAGAAATGGTGACTTAAGCATCTGATCGCCAAGGCAGATCAGACGCATATCTGGGATGACTTCTCGGAGAAGTGATCTAATCTAATCACAATTGCTGAACTGTACGATTGTGTAGACATTTGCACAAAGCTTGATTTAGTATAAATAGAATACTCGTTTTATGTAGTGTTTAGTCTGAAATTTTGTCAACGGTGTCGAAATCGCTCTTGTCTTGTGATTCATCTTCTGATTATATATATTAAATTTCAAAATGAAAGTAACGTGGCTCTCTGTGGTTGCTCTTGTATTAATAGCGGTAGCAGTAACAGTGAGTGCAGGTATTGCAAAGAATTTAAAGAAGAAATAATAAGTGTCTTCACATGTAAAAAACAGAACACAAATGTAGAAAAATAAACACTATATCAACTAGTGAAGAATATAGAATTTTACAGATTGTTTGAATTTTTGAGGATGAAAAAATTGAAATCCAGAAAATTTTATGATAGTAAAAAATGAGAAAAAAAAGGTTATGCAAAATCTTTCGAAGACCTCGATAAAAGTATTCATTCTTCAAAGTTTCAAACAACTTCTGCTGTTTTCAAACGCGGGTGAAGCACAGAATATTTTTGACAAAGCTCAGTGCGATTTTTCAAGAGCAGTAGAGTTTTCTTATAGTCATTAATTTCTGTATTCATTAAATATACAATATGTATATTTTTATTTCATTAAATGTCTATATTATACATCTACTTCCGACTGAACGGCATAAATATTTAAATTCGATATCAGAATCTTTTTCTTTCTATTTTTTAGAATCGTTCCATACATAGCGAATTAATTAATTATATTTGATTTATACTTCATAGTTAAAATACGCTGGTTGAAATGAGCGTTCGTCAGAATGCCGTCATATTTGAAAACTATGAAATTCGAATTTTTATTGGAAAATAACGATTTCATTGTTTTCTGTTTATCATTATTAATTGTTAAACGTTATTTTTGATCGTTTCAGTGAGATCGCAGGATTTACGTTGACATAAAAAATATAAACTACTAAAACCAATTGAAAATTTTCATCATTGTTATGGATTTCATCATTTGCAAACAATCTAACCGAAATAATTATCTAGTAAAAAAACTATCGTAGAAGAAGATATCTTCTAAACTACCCGAGATATAAGACCTCAAACTCCCGTCGAATTCTCTTTCTGCAGTGTAAAATTGAAAAAAAGGCAAAAACTCTTAAAAAAATACTTGTTCTTCTCGAAAATATTCCCAATAAACAAGAAAACACAAAAAATTAGAAGAAACATTAATACGTGCATTAATTTAATTCAAATTTACGAGCAGTACAAAAAAGTTATCTTTTCAGCCTCTATACCTCAGAACACAATAATTTTGAGCCTAGAGAGCCGAATCTCAAAATAAACCTCGAAAAATCCTCTTCAGAATAAAAAATGGTATTCAAGTATATTCAACGGATGAAAGGTTACAGATTTTTGACCGACCCTACCTCGTTTCGGACCACTGTGTGGCGGTGAAATAAGTTGTCGCCACCCAACGGATTCTTTGGCTGATGTCACATTATTATTAATTTTGATCTGTAAAGACTGATTTCATGATTGTGCCATCAGGCAAAAAATCGAATAGTTATCGATCTAGTTAAATATTTTGCTGATTTCACAGAAATGTGTATATTGTGAAATCAACGAATGTTTCCTCTCGTTCTTCAAATTTTCAACGGAATGTTCAAATGATAGAATAATAATAAAAAACTATTAAATACTTTTATAAAGCTCTATTAATTATATTTCAATTAATCAAGTATATTTCAATTTATTCGATGAAATTTCCAGCAGTCGAAATTTTTGAATTCCCCCGAATTTCCGACACTTTTGATTGCTGTAATAAATTATCAGTTATGATTCTTTTTCTTCACAGTTTCAGAGCCGGTGTGTGGTTATAAAAATTCACAAGGGGAGATGGTTTTTCTGAAATACTTCCCATTGCTGCAAAAGGGTCAGGATTATGTGGATTTTGGATTGGACGGAAAATGCATAAAGCGCGCCATGTGCACTGAAACATTCCATACGGAAGTGGAGGAGTAATTTGACTGTATTTATTATGTCAGCTACAGCTAATTAATATTTATTACTTACAGTTGCTCCGAGCATAAGGTTACCTGCGCAAATAAGAATCGCTACACGGGTGTTTTTCCGGCCTGTTGTATCAAGTGTTAGAAATCTTTGGGAATTTTCACTTCTAGAAGTGATAATTACACATATAATACTTCATTTAAATTCAATGTACTTTTTTGCAATATAGTGAAAATATGTAATTAATAAAATATTTTATTCCTTAGGTAATAAATTTATTCCAGAGATGAAATAAATCAAATAAATAAATATGTTAAAAGTTATAAACCAAATATATGTATTATTAACAATATTAAATAATGTAGACCAATTTTGTTCGTGCTGATTGTGTTATGGATTTAGTTTCACGTTACCCTGATTTAATTTCGTATTCTTTAAATTTGGAGCATGCAATTCTCGAATAACCTATTCGACACACATGTTTATCACATTTAATTTTTGCGATATGTGTAGAAAAGCCGGAACAATGAAAGAAACTAATGCTAAAATCAATTCGTTTCGTTTAAATTATTTAATTCCTACATCATTTCAATGTTTTACGCCTTTTAAGGGTTATCATAATGGGATTTTCTGATATAAATAGACCGCTAGTTGTAAGCTGAAAATTTAGTTTTAAAATTTTTGCCGTGGCTTTGATAGCAAATTTAAATACTTTCAGCTTGTAAATTTCCGCAATGAATATTTCATTAGTTTTGTTACTTTCTCTGATGTGTGTTATTGCAACAACGACAGCAAAGAATGGATGTACGTAAAATAGTAAATATTGCAAATATTTGAAGGCGTACGCAGACCGATTTTTAAAAAAAAATAATATGCTGTGAGAAGTGCAACACTCTTCTTAATTAAGCAGTTTTTCATATTAATTCAAGTTTTAACACGAAGCTTTCCGGAAAAATTTTATCTACTTTACATTTTTTGCACTACCTACAAAATCGAAGACTCCTGAACTTTCGCAATTAGTTCGCATATAAAAATGGTACGCTGATATGTAGCAAATTTCGAAATCCAGTAGTAAATTTTTTCCATTTCCATATAAGCGGTGCCGTTTACTTTAATATTCCCTAATATTTTCCAAAATCTACATTTTGCTTAACGTATACTTTTTTTCAATCGACGAACACGTTGTATGAACTACTAAATTATATAGTCTATTTCCCTTCAGGAGTAGAGAATACATGTTGAAATCTTGAGGACAAGCCATGGATAAATGTGTCCACCTTATTCTCAACACGGAGAAAGCTCACGACGGGTCCACTAGGTCCTGAAAAATTAGCCTTAAAATTAATTTACGGTGTGAAAACCTGTGTGGACGGTGAATCAGACACCACAAATTTGCACTTCTAAAATCCTTCTGCAGTTGTAAGAGACCATATTTAAAATAGAGATTATTTAAAAATATCGGCTTTTTGTTCAACCTTGGTTGTTTTTTTAAAATAGAGAATTTTCTTTATAATAGTATTTTTAACACCAATAATTACAGATTATAGACGCCTGTCTAAAATTTTAAGATTACAATATTAATCCCGGAAGGTTGTTGATGCAAAAGCGACAATAGCTTGAATATTCCGGTCAAGTCTACTATTTCGAAAATAGCGCTGCTCTTGATAACACAAAATATGATTAAATTTATTAAGTATCATGTTATAGAAAAAGTTTAAACCCTTTGCATTTCAGTTCCTCCGGAAGAATTCTGTTTCTTTGATGAGAGTGAAGGCCTAATAGTTTCTCGCTACCAAAGCAAGCTGAAAATCGCCAGTGATGGAAGGTGCTTGAAGAACTTATATTGTAATGACAGAAACGAGCTGATCGTTGAAAAGTGAGTCCAACGTAATGTTTCATGTGAAATAGGTTTTTAAATTATAATATTTTTCAGCTGCTCCAACTATATAATAAATTGCCAAAACAGAAATCTATATTCGGGCCAATTTCCCAGCTGCTGTGTTAAATGCTAAATATTTCACATATGATTTATATGGAATTTATATATGATCTATAAAACTGTTGTTTAAATACAAGCTTTGCTTAGCCAGCACGTAGATATTGTATGAAAATTTTATTTCTGTTCGGTTCGTCTAAAATGGTTGACAATTATAATTTGAGGATAACAATAATCTATTCGATAACGGGTTAGAATTAACAAATAGTGGCTCCTGTTTTATATTTGCATTTGCATTATTGTTGCATTTAATTTATTATTCATCTCAATTTAATTTTAAAGAAAGCACTGAAAATATACGAAAATCTTCCAAGACTTTCGCTTAGTTACATTTTCTCTATATTCCTTTTATATATTTAAACGTTAATTTCCATGTTCTTGAAAGAATATCTGTTGATTATCCTTGATATTTATGAAAAGGGAACTACAAATGTTTAAAACGATATTCACTACGAAACACAATAACGACGAATGGATGAATACTGGAAAAATTTAGAAACTTTTTTTACTAAGAACGTTTTGGGTCGTTGTTCCATTAACATAGCATTATTAATTAACCATAAATTAGCTCTTTTAATTTCGTATGCGACAAGTTACGATCCAAAAAGTTCTCTGGGGTTTTTGGGAATATCACGTTAAACTAAAATTTTGTTTTCAGTTAAAACGTGGCTTTCGTATCATGATGATTGTTACTCTCCTAAATCTCTCAGCAGTAATGCATCCGCAGCAGCAATGTTTGTAGAAGCAATCTTGTTGCTTTTTGCTTATTTGAAGTTGAGGCTACTACTGTTGTTATTGCGTGGGTAGTGTGGATATTAATTTACAAATCTTCGTCTTCTTCGGGCAAAGCAGTTTCTTGTGCCTCCAGCAATTCCTTCTCTATTTGCAGCTTCCAGTCCTTGTCCATCTTAACCTCGGGCGGCAACAATGCTGGCATGGCGACGAATTCAAGGTTTGGATCTCCGACTAATTTTCGCGCTAACCAAAGGAAAGGCTTTTCGAAGTTGTAGTTAGATTTTGCCGATATATCGTAGTACTGCAAGAAGGCAAAGAATATTGGAAATCGAAAAGAAAAAACTGATTTTGCAATATCTTACCTGCAAATTCTTTTTTCTGTGGAACACAATACTCTTCACCTTCACCTTACGATCCTTGTTGTCAGCTTTGTTGCCACATAATACCATTGGAATATTTTCACACACACGCACCAGATCTCTGTGCCAGTTGGGTACGTTCTTATATGTAACACGCGAGGTAACATCAAACATTATGATCGCACACTGCCCTTGGATGTAGTAGCCATCGCGCAGACCACCGAACTTCTCCTGACCGGCGGTGTCCCAGACGTTGAAGCGAATAGGGCCGCGGTTGGTGTGGAACACCAGTGGATGCACCTCCACGCCAAGAGTAGCAACGTACTTTTTTTCGAACTCGCCAGTAATGTGACGTTTGACAAACGTAGTTTTGCCGGTGCCACCGTCACCAACCAACACACATTTGAAAGTGGGCATATCAGCTTCCTGTGCCATTATGATGTAGTTACTGGACTGGAAAGAAAGATAGGAGTTCGAATAAAGCTTGTATTTGGAGAGAAGTTCAGGAATATATAAAATTGAAACACGAAAAAATTCTAACAGATAATACAAAGTAAAATTATACTAACAAAGTTAAATTTGCGGCAGTAAATTTTTGTTACAAAGGCACAGTTAAGTTAATAAAGATCCAACAGTAACAATAATACAGTCAATAAATAATTTCCACTTTATTTGTCGCTTTTGCTTTAGACGTGAAGATGTTAACTTTAGCGAAGATAGAAAATAACTAAAAGTGAACGCAACAAAAGGCGTTTAAGGTAACAGCTTCTTGTGCGAAAACTAAGGAAAGGAGACACGCATTGTTGCTGCCCTTACCCCTGCTGTGACAAAAATCTTGAACAGCTGTTGTAGGGATGAAAGTGTGCCAAAATCAGTTTATTAGGGGAAAAATTCTAGAAAAAGAAGTAACAGATAGAAAAACAATTTGTTATGCGGATGCTACATATATCCTGCAAATGTAAACTCAGCTGTGTGTTGTATTCAGACGATGGTATCAGTTATTAGTTTTTCGTAAGCGGCGGCATTTTTTGGGACAGACTTTTATAGGCCCCGCACAATGACGAGCCGTCGCGGCTGCCGACTCAATTCTCTGTGGCGACACAGTCATTCAGGCAGCCGCCCCGGTTGAACCGCGGCGATAGATCTACTCTGCCGCCATGCTTACTCTCTTTGTTTGAGAGAAAACTATTGCCTACCTTTTACAGACAAGCTTTTGGGGATTTTTGTTGCGTTGCTTTCTAACGCCAAAGGCATTTGGTTTTTTGTTGTGGCACTTTGGGCTAAGTGTGAACATTGTAAAATAGGCTTTCAATAAGTAATCAGAAATACCAACTTGATATGAGTCTTGTACTTTTTACATAGCCAAAATTTTGCACATGAATAGTAAAGTAGCCCATATTTCGATACATGCATGCAGGATTCGGTATTGCATATGCGTGAATGCAAAGCAGAATATGCATTAAATTAAAAAAAGGAACATCAGCCTAATCCCAAAAAAAAAAAATTATCCAGTAAAATTGTGGGAAGAAAATTTCATCTCATCCATCTGCGGAAAAATCCCATGAGAATTTCTTCCTCACAGCAAGCAAAATAATCCACGAAACTGGCAACCACGTTGTCTGCCCTGAATGAAGGCACTGACGAGAAAGCAAATTTTGGCGCTAAAAATGGTTCAAAAGTATTATATAAAGTTTATTGAATATGGACGCCAAATCCAAGCATTTTTTAAAGGTTTTCTCATACCCTTTCAACGATCAGAATTCGTAAAATGGCAGACGTTTAATTGAAACCATGTCCGCGCACTTACGCCGTCAGCAGAACCTATCTTTTTTCTCCGTCTGATACGAAGCCAATGACTAATACCCACGTTAAGCGTGCGACAAACACGATGGTCTGAGCACCGCACTGCGGTGTGGTATAATTGTCGACCTGAATTACACACGTTCTTATGGAACGCACCAGCCAGAAATTGTTTACATACCGTGCGTTATGTTTAACGCAATACGTTCCTTCCTTTGTAGAAAATTACAGAATTAAAAATTTTTAGGCTGCGTTAAGAACTCTAACGAAAAGTATTATCTTTTATTCTGATCACCAAAACGCCGTGCGGTGCGTAAAACTTCTTCTTTTTTTTTGTCTAGCTTTAACAT
This sequence comes from Sicus ferrugineus, assembly GCA_922984085.1. NCBI lineage: Eukaryota > Metazoa > Arthropoda > Insecta > Diptera > Conopidae > Sicus > Sicus ferrugineus. Next base: position 18,180,796 of record OV277351.1, read on the forward strand.
TGACCACCCAAAGGTGTGAATAAAAAACGTTGATAACGATGACTAACCTCAAAAAATGTGTTTCAACAAATTTGCAAAATTGTTGGACATCTGACAAATTTTAAGTTACACTGTCAGTAACTTGCAAAAAAACGTGGATAAGCCAAGTGGACGTCGGCAAATAGAATAAAAAACACGTTTTTTGCTGCGTTCTCACCGAATGCATTCCGCAAGGGCGTTGGTAGCACGAGGAACAAGTAGGGCATACTTTCGAGCGAAACTGAATTGAGGCAGAAGTTTGCACGCTTCTGCCGTAAAAAATGCTTCCAATTTTTGTGAGCTTCGCGATAAATGACTGAAAATTTGGTCACCCCTTCACACTTACATTTTCCTGCAACGATGGACAATTTTCTAGTGTACTTATCCGCTCTGAAGCTTCCTTGCAAAGGTAACTTCGTCGATAGAAGGTAACAGATCCTTCGAATTAAGTAATTAATGATTTCTGCACACGCAAGTAATCCACAAAATTTGCAAAATTGGCGTAATGCACCAAACTTAAATGCCGATGCTAAACTAAAATTCGACGAAAACTTTGCGAAAACTCGTTCGGCTTTTGATGCAGATGTTCGTTAAAAGTGTGTGGTTGTGTTGTAGCAGAACAGCGTTGCAATAATATTTCAAAAAAACTACTAAGAACTAAAGGAGCACGTGCAAATTGGCTTAAATTAGAATTTATGGAAATCTTAGGAAGAAAAAGTACTTAGTTTTTCTGTACTGTCAGTTTTGTGGAAAATTAAAAGTGATGGATACAAAAATAAATTAAACAAGTAAAAGTGATGCATTCGGCCTGGCCGAAGTCTAAATATACTACATCCGAGTAAATAAAAAAATAATAATTTCGCCATTTAACAACTTTTGTATAAGTAGGCGGACCGCGCCTAGTTTTGGCAAATATCTTTGTTATGTCTCTAGATACTTCTGGATAGAATCACATGTTAATATTTTATGGGATATTGACACCTTTTGTATAAGTGGGCGAACCACGCCCATTTGAATGTACCATTTGGCACACAAATTGGTAATTGGTTGGCGAGGAACGCCCATTTATTGCAAAAATTTTAGTAATATGTTCCGGAATAAAATTATACTTCAATATCTCTCACGGTTTATGAGATATTTACGTTATAACATTTTTTTAAACGAGATGCCATTACATTCCGTATGTAAAGTAGGCGTGGTTGTTAACAGATGTCGCCCATTTTTACTGGCCTACATAAAGAAGAACTTTTGTGCCAAATTTCAATGCGATATCTTTTTTCGTTCTCCCGTAATCTTGATTTCAACAGACAGTCACCGATTTACTGCAACCGCTGCATCCATCAAGTGTGGTGTGCTCGGGGCTTTAAAGTGTACTTAATACTGAGCAAAAAGCAGTAGCAATTTTGCAATAGTTACTGAATATAACCGCCGTACTCTCATATAAATCGCAATGTGTAGTGGAAAGAAGTACTAAATCTGTTACTGAACGAAACTTTTTGGTGCTTGCGAATGTTTCGTTGTACTTCTCTGCACATGAACGCTGTTTGACCTGATTCACACAAGAATGGAAAAATACAAGATTACCAACTTGATATTCGGCGTCAGCAAGTTTGTCAATCAGCTGTTTGTTGTCTGACGTCAGAATAGCCATAACTTTTGTGAGCGTCGAAGAGAGAAGTGAAGCTATGCAATACTTTAACATAGTTTTTTGTGTATATTCTTTAAAAGATTAATATAATATAAGTAGTAATGTATAACTTTTTTAAGAATATATTTCCTGTCATAAAATACGTGTACTAATAAATATTGCAAAGCAAACAAAATATAAGTGTATCCCTAAATTACAAGTTAAAATTTGAAATTAGTGGCAAGTTTGGAAAATAGAGCTGGTTAAGAAAATAGACGCCTGTATTTATATATCGGTTACATTAATTTATTTCATGGAAGCGTCGTGAAGATCGAATTACATCTTTGCTTCATTGGTACTGCTGAACTTTGAGGTCTTCACGCATCAGTTCGGCACTAATGAACTCTTTTTAGTCTTCGGAGAGGAAACGCAAGCCCTCCGAGTTCGCCTGACCAAATATACGCAGCATGTTGAGACGCTCTAACGGCAGCTTCGAATTCGTATTTCATGTAATCGACTGACACACGACAAATTATCAATTCCTCAAATACAAAGCGCATATTATATAAATCTTTGAACAATTATTTACAATAATTTTTCTCTATAAAGGAGTTATTAATGTAATATCTAAAATTTCACAGCAATTTTTACACTTTTACATACGAAATGTATACGAGTTTGACAGTTCGGCCGTATTGAATGGCTATTGTGACGTAGCTGCGGAAAACATAACAATTTTGAAACTTGGTCGGCGTTATCTTGTGTTATATCATTCTTGAAGAAAACGAGGTAGGAATTGTTGCTGCTGTTACCCTTGTTGTTATTGAAAACGTGAACAACTGTTTATAAATCCCACGGATATTATAAAACAAATTACAAAACAAATTACTGGACAATTAAAAAAAACCTTCGAAAAATTTCACATTGCTGAAGCTGCTGACGAACACATCCAGTGGAATTCGCGGCTTTATCAGGGAGTTATTAAAATGAGAGGCTTCAAACGTGAAACATGCAAGCAGAAAATGCTCAGTTTTCTGATCTGGACGGCAGCTTTCGTAAATTGTATTGAATAATTGGCGGACAAACATATTAGATTGATGACTTTGCACGAATGTGGGAACGTGGACAGCCCTGTGATAATATTTATATCCAGGTGCTGCATTCTCAAATAAAGAAAGTCTGTGATATAAAAAGTCCTTCGTGAATTAGAAATCCCATGGAATTTATGAGTTCCTGGATAATTAAAAATCTTTTATAATCTAAAAAATCCTTAAATTGTCTAAGCTGTTTTTAGCAGCTCTGGATGAGCAACTAATTATTTAATTATGAAATATATAACTTTTCAGTATTTCGACCAAAACAGGCTATAATATCAAAATCCATTTACGATATTACGATCAACGTCACTGCGTTTAATACTCATTGGAACGAAGACCTTTTAACTTTTTACATATTATGAAAAACTTTTTATACCAACTTTATATAAAAATGCCCTCCTTTGCCAAATTTTTGAAGAAATTCTTTACTTTGTCTCACAGATTGTGTCTGTCTTTCCGTTGAAATCACGATTACCGGATAAAGAAAAAAAATATCCTGATAAAATTTGATACAAATATTCTTTGTTATGTACTTTTTATACCAGATGTAAAGGCATCGAGATATTGAGACGACACTTTATTCCAGAGTATATTGAGACAATATTTTATTCCAGAGTAAATTTATATTATGTTTATTATAGAAAATATAAATTAAATTGCAGCGTCAAGTGTACAAAAAGAAAACTGATATCCTTTGTTTGCAGGAAGCTGTTTTCCCCACGATATTTCCATTCGGTTCCAGTTGTCTGCATTATAAAAATATCAGTCATCAGCGCTGAAGTTATATAAATTAAACAGACTTTTTGTATGGCTCCCTAAAATATTTGCTTTTTCCAGAAAATACAATTCTTGCGAGTTTTCAAGTATATCTATTCTATGTTGTACTTATTGTGATAAAAATAATCCGCCTAAGTCTAAATTAAACAAATTAAAGCCCCATTTCGGTTAAATTAGTAATGTTCGAGCATTTCAGATTGCGAATTGCGTCTTTATTCCAGCACCGGGTATGAGGTGTCCTTCCAAAGGTTGTGCGATTAGAAACATCTGTGTAATATGGGTCTTCTTTAAGGTGCCATAGTGATCGTAGGTACGCGTCTCCTCTGTCTCACCGGTCTCGCTGGTTTCGTAGGTGCGGCACTGGTAGAGGGGGCAACATTTCGGGTAGTCAAGGTATTCATTTGCAGCTGGAATCTGTATGCAATTGCCAGGTAGTCTCGGCGTTTGACATCTGCAACAAACCGCAATTGAGTTAAAATTACATTGTATGCGTTTTAGATTCCTTATAGAAATTGTTTCGCAGAAGGCGGCTGGAGGGGTAACCATGACACTAATTACAAGCCGCCCAAAAAAGTCTTAATATTCTAACATCAAGACAGGCAGGGCAAAACTTTAAATTTAAGACAGCCATTATAAGCTTCCAGCTTTCCAGTATACTGACTCATCTGAGTATTCAGAGGCCGGTCGGGAAATCCCCAAATATATTCGGGTTGAGCTTTAATTTCTCTCTGTTTAGTAATTTCAGTCGCCTTGATCTTGGAAGAATTTAAGCGAAAGCGTCTCACGAAATTACGTTATGTGGACTTAGTGCGGACACAGCATTACCCACACCTCTCCTGACCAAGCATCTTGCTCAACGAAATATTCGTTAAAATTAAATACGAGTAACAACACACTTTTGATATTCAAGGACAAATGTTGTTAATACCCTCACAATTCTGTCTGCTTCTCGTTTTTTTCTTCCGGGACCTGACTCACCTGTCCTCCCAGATACTCAAGTTACCCAAACATTGTACGCGTACGCACTGACCCGGCCGGGTGAAGGCATCACCGATCAATAATTGGCGCCCGGACTGCATGTCCGTGCATATCATGTCCGTATAGCGTCCTAAATTAAGAAGAAGAAGAAAGAAGAAATTGAAGTCTCACCAAGAGATATCTCGAAAATCGAAATATGAGAAAATGTGAAAATGAAAATACGCGTACCACGGTAGGGTTTGGTCAGTACCGGCGGCAATGGCGACAGCGACAGAAGTACAATGATTTCCAGCAACATCTTGATGCAGCTCCCGAATTTGAAAAGCAGCTTCAATGTTTTGGATTCGCTCGCCTAACGAGTGGAGTAAACAAAAGCTTATTTGGAAATGATTCATCTGACTTTGTGGCGGTCGTATTTTTCTCTCATAACTCACTATTTATATTTTGCGTAATCCGTATTTGTATTTTTTAAAATTTACTTTGATAAAAATGCTCACTTTTAATTTTTTTAGAATTTTTTAAAATTAATTTTAGAATTTGTTTTTATAAATAAGATTGTTTACATTTATATTTATTTATAGAATAAAGCAACTAATTATTTTTAAATTATTAAATCTTTCAATTAGGTTTTCCTATTGTTTTCCTTTACCACGAAATCTTCAAGTTTTACTCTCACTACTCGATACGCGCGCACTTATTTTAGCAACTTTTAGACCCTGACTGATTTTCAATGGCTTTGGCTTGATGATCCGAACCTAGAACTCTACATCGGCGCAAAATATTTGCTGATTGTGTGATTATTTTGAAAAATTCGTCATATAAACAAACAACAAATTTGTAAAAAATAAAAGCAAAAACAAGGGAAGAAGTAAAGCAGGAAAAATTCAAAAGAAAAAAAACTATAAATATCTCATCAGTTTTTTTCAACTTTTTAATTCGCAATCTCCGTCCCCGTCTCTACACATCAACTCAACCCACCAGACTATCCGCGTCCGCGTCCGTCACCACCAACTTCACGGAAGATCCGATTTGGGTTTCATAATATATTCTTCGGTTCTTATCAGTCTGGAGCAATCTGCTTGCCGCGAATTGTTGTTGTGCTCTGTGATCGCCATGTTGCTACAGTGAGAGATGAAAATACTCGCACTATTAGCGATGGGCAAAATTATTTAGATATATTCGAATATTTAGAACTGAGTACGCTAAAACCCGAATAGAGTATTTGTCAGTATTTTTTGCAGTATAACACTTACTGTTTTGGGTCAAAAATGACTCTATTACAGTATTACTTTGAATACCTTGAATACGGTGTCGATCCGAATAAAAGAAAAAGTCTCGCAGGATTGCGCAGATTGAGTGCGAGCTTAGCAGATACTTAATGATATGAATTTATTACGCTTATTCGGCGCAAGCCTTGCAAGGCGTCTATTCGCGACACGTAAGTGTGAATACTACTCTGTACTCATATCAGTAAATGGTGAGCCTAGCGAGGCTGAAGTCTCATGATTGTAAGCCTTGGTAAGCGACTCACTGTGTCAACGAATACAGAATCGATATTCGTATGCGTAAATAAAGAGAATAATACGAGTACTACTATATGATTTCAATTTAACGAACACATTTTGGTTTAAAGAAAACAGTTTATTGCAGTTTTAATCATTCGAATCCAGGCAAAAGTCTCAAAATTAAAACAACCAAAATTTAAAATATGATTTGGCTTTTCGAAAGCTTTTTTATTTGTTTCTGAGTTACATAAAAGGAAAGAGTTACATTTTATTTTTCGTCTTATAGTAGATGCACACTAAGCTATTTATATGATGTGATGTTAGTCCGATGTGAGTGTGATCGAGTTATATTTCATTGAATTCTTATTTAGAGGGGGGGATTCTTGACTTCACTTGATACTTGCGCTGATTGTGTAACTTCAAACTATCCAGAAAGAATGTGGATGGTATGAGAGCGACTACATTTCAGGAAAAATTAAAAAAAATCCCGTGAGCTCAGCTTTATTTTACGAATTATTATATGCTTATGAAATCAGGTTTTTAAGGAGCTGGAAAGACATGAGATATAATATTTCGACGAGTATTAAAAGGTAATCTAATTTTTATATTATTAGAATAGAATATTATAGGTATACGTCGAGTATAATTTAAGTTTGAGAATCTTCAAGACCTGTTCTTTCGAATTTTTCGAACGAATATAGCACGAATTTAAAGATTCCCAAGATTGACGAAAGTGTTTGTTTTCCTAGAGTTTAAATGTTTTTGAGTGTTAATGCATTAACCTCGATTGAACGGAAAAGACATTAGCAACTCTATGTTTAGCCCACCACCAAAAAATGTAGCGTTTCTGTAAGCATTTTCGACTTATTTTTAAAAGTAATTTTCGCATACTTAATCTTAATGTAGCTAAATTAAAATACAAATGACGATATGAACGATTTATTGACTCAAAATTCACAAGTTCGTGGTCTTTGCTCATTCATTACGCAGAACCCATCAACTATCATCCTAAAATTTCAACCCATCATCTTGAAATGTCTGTCGCCAACTGGTCGGTACGAAGCGATGAAGTGACAGGATGTCCTTCAAGACATCATATCGCTTATTACTCCCTCATTTTTTTCATCATTCATTACCTGGTCATTTTCTTTTTAAACTATCGTGTGACTCATAATTTCGTTTTCCTTAATTTTGTCACTTAGTCATCATAATTTTGTCACTTTCATGATCTTACTTCTGCCACCTGGCAATTCATAATGTTACTGCTCGTAATTTTCTTATGACTTCGTTATTTAATCCTTTGTACATTTTGACAATCTGCTTCGAAGTCACTTGTTACGTTGTCACTCTATTGGAAATGCTTTTTGCGAGGACATGTAGACATGTGTTCTGTGGTTGCTATGTTATAAAGTCTCCTCACACCCATCGAATTCAATTACATGCATTCCACCCTATTTCCTCATTGCGTCGCTACTCCCGCATTTCGCCAACCTTCTCATTGTCACCTCAGTAGCTCGTCATCGTATCACTTTGTCACTACGTCACTTTCGATCCTTATTATTAGGTCATTCTGTGTTCTCTTCACCACATCAATTCGTCTTTATTTCATTAGCCCACACTCTTTACATTTTATTACTATATACTTCATAATCCATCAGCTCATCACTGCATCACCACATTATTATTCCGTCAACTTGGTCATTACCTCACTATGTCTCTCTAATGAGTTGTCATCCTATTACCTTGTCACTCCATCACCTTATAACTCCATCAATACTGCCGGCGAATAACATTATAACTCTATCCTCTCGTCAATGTAACACTTCGCACTGCCACGTCCGCCACACCATCACCTCTTCATCTTACCATTCCATAATCAAATACCCAAAAAGCGTCTTTGTATTAAAGTGTCACCCTTTCATCTCGCCAATAGTTCATTACACCATCCGTAATATATTTCTTCGTAACCCCACCATTGTGCCACTCTATTCACCTCGCCATTACCTTACTACTGCATAATCCCATCCCGCAAGAGGTACTTATAGACTCATCAGCTCACTACCAAGTCACTCCATCACCCTAACTACTATCATGTAACTCCAACGCCTCGTTAGTCCCTCTTCCCCCACCCATCCCAACATTACTTCCTCACTTGGTTACTTAGTCGCTCCACCACTTCATCATGTTCATGTCGGCTCATCACTTCATTAATCAAATCTCGCGAAACAATTAACTCGTCGCCCCACCACTTCGTCATCTTCAGATCACCCCATCACTTCACTACTCCATGACCTCGTCATCCCGTCACCTCATCACACGAAACCACATTATCTCATCACCACATCATCTCGTCACCACATCATCTCGCCACCACATCATCTCGTCACCACATCATCTCGCCACCACATCATCTCGTATCCATCACCGTATCTTATCACCATATCATCTTCTTACCATATCATCTTCTTACCATATCATCTCGTCACCACATTAACTCGTCACCACATAATCTCGTCACTACATCACCTTGTCACCCCATCACCTCGTCATCCCCCATCACTTCGTCATCCCGCATCACTTCGTCATCCCCCATCGCCTCGTCATCTAAACGAATATGAACTGCGAATGCGGGCATTTTTTTGGCATCCCGATTGTCAAACGTAACCACTTGCCACGACAAGATGGCGCCGCCAGAGCGCTCCAACGGGTTGTCCGACCAGGCAACCCTTCGCCGCGACAGTGATAACTGATCGCTGTTGGAGGTGGTGCGGGTACCGGTGTTGTGGTGCTGGTGGTTGTAGTTGTTGTTGTGGAGGATGCTGTTGTTGTTGTTGTTTTTTTGGGTGCTCCATAATCGCTGGTATCGAGCAGGTTGTCTTCATCATCAACATCAGCGTCGTTGCTCTTGGCTGTGTCACTGTCATCATCATCTGTGTCCTCATCATCATCATCATCGTCATCATCGTTGTGATCACCATCGTCCCCATTATTGTTGTTGCCTTCATCGTCTGATGTGGCCGAGTTATTTGTGATCTCAGTTTTATGATTATTATTATTCATACTTTCGGATGCTACGAAAGTTGTTGCTGCTTGTGTTTGTGTTTGCATATGTCTGCCTTTGTGGATGTTCGTGTTGGGGTGGATGTTGGTGTTGCTTGAATCCTGAATGAGAGCTTCCAAGTCGCAACGCACTGTTATGCGATCACCTGTACCAGCAGAAGAAGAGAGAAAGGGGGAGGGAGAGAGAGGGGTGAGTTGTTTAAATTATTTCTTGTTTATGTAAATTTGATTTTGATTTCATCCAAAGAAGTCGCGCACTCTTACCTTCCAGCATCTGATTGTAGGGTGGCAGTTTATGGCAAGCCTTGGAAGCCTTTATGACCTCAAATTCTACGCAATATCTGAAAAAGAATTAGTTATGCACTTCAATTTTAAGTAAAATAATTCTCTTCGAAACATATTTAAAAATATACCTAATAATTTTTTATTCTTGAGACTAGTTATTCTTCTTTAGAAAATAAATCTCTGCGAAATTTAATTATCGATTCTGGAAGAAACAACAGGCCGGGGGGGGGGCAGTGGTGAGGAGAGGATATCGAGGACTGTCTGTAGCCTCAAGCTAAACTCCCGGTACAAGGGAAGCACCGAACCAAATTGAATTGAAGAACTTCGCAGTTGTGCTCCTGTTATTTGCTTATATATGCCTTCGAGAAATTTGATTACCAGCGCATACTGCATGAAATAATCAATTTATGACTAAAAATGTTCGATTGGCCGAAGCGGGTTGTTGTTATAAGCATGAATGTTCGATTAGTAAACGAATAAATTGAATTTCCATTGAAATCCATAATGATTTGGTACGTATTTGCCAGTCGTTTTTGCATACCTTCGGGCGAAGCGACCAACTTCGATTGAATTTGCAAGAATCCGAGCGGAAGCGCTTTTCTTTGCATAGCTTGAGGCGCACAGGAAGCGCATGAATTCAGAGTCCTGTAAACGGATGGAATGGGTGGGAGCGGCTTAAATTAAATTAATGAAACATTGTTTGGGTTGCAAATGTGTGGAATTTAAAAGGTCTTCCAGCTTAAGTGAAATTGAAAATTAATGAGGGTTTTTTTTTTGAGAAAAAGTTTGGAGTGAAGAGGTTTTAGTTTAAGTACGAAGCATATTTTAAAGAGATGAGATGAAAAGCACTCTGGTTACGGCGAAGGAGGCCTGCGGTTCGCACTCGGTGATCCCATTAGACGCGGCCCACTCTACTCCGCCCGAGAGTAACCCAATAATGTCCCCATTACGTCGCGTTCAACGGCTTCACTTCCTGGTTTACCTCTTCCGTTTCCCCACAACGGGTTGGAAAACTTGTAGCGGATTTCCCGAGAGGGATTTTTTCTTTTTCCCTTTATTAACTCTTTTCGGATGAGCTTGCAAGGTTCACGCTTGGATCCTCGAAGGGAAGACAAGTCGGAAATGGCAGCTTTTAACAGGCTGTCTAAGTTGCCGGCTGAGTTGTGTACGGTGGAGGTTGGCGTGGCTTATTTGTTGCAGTTATTGGTGGTTGCTTTCTGTTGTTATTGTTGCCCGACCCCTTTTAGTGGCCGAAGAAGTTTCCCCTTTTTTTTTAAGTTCACTTAAAACGAACTAATTTAGTACAGCGCAACGAGCAATCAATGAAAATATTTTTGAAGTGAACAAGGAAAGCAGAGACTGCAACTGCACAGCGTTGCTGTCTTCAAGATTGCATTGTGTTTTTAAATAAGTTTCTTTGTAATGAAAAAGTCCTTCTTATTTTAAAGTAGAATAATAATTTTTTTGAATTTTTTTAAAATTTTTTTTCCGCTTTTACTTTCATATTAAATCATTCATTAAGTCATTCATTCATGAAATCATTCATTCATTCATTAACTCAAAAATGGTCTTCGAGGCAATAACAGCACCACAAAAACCAACGAAAAAGAAACAACAACCACAACAACCACAACAACTTGAACAACAAAAGCAAAAACAACAATAGCAGCAGAAATCCAACCCCACCAAAGCAAGAAAAAAAAGAAGAAAACCAGGCAGGAGCAATCAGTGCTTCGGCTTCCACAGAACAGATTATCATATCACACATCAAGGCCTGGATATCGAAGGCTTGGAGTGTCGCACACTCAAAAAGTTCGCTTGCTCAATTCTTGAACTCGGTACGTTTTAACTTCTTCCACATCGATATCTTTTAATGTTTCAACACTCATAGATGACTGGCGACGTTCGGCTGCTGAGTGGTGCGCGGAGGTGCAGGCAACCCTAGAATGGACCATCAGATCAAGATGCAAATTCTCTGATTCGTTTTGTGCTCAGTGTATGAACTTCTGTGCTGTGCACGAAGGCAGTAGTAAACGCTGACACTTGACAAGATATCAAGCCGAAGCGGGCGCTGGAACGCATTCAGTTGCGATCCAAGCGTGGCTTGGGGTAGAACGGTGTCAGCGCGAACGGTGTCGGCTTTGGACGCGGAACGCTGTGAGACGAACTGCTCGACTGAGCGCGCGACTGAGCAACTGATCGAGCCAACGAATGAAAAGCGAAAAGTGTTTGAATTCAGCGCGCAGGCAGCAGATATATTAATAAATTCATGAAAATTAGGAATTAATAACGAGATTGAACGTCGAATGTCTGTGTAAAGAATCCATCCTAAATGTTCGAGGAAGAGAAGAAAAACTGATTAACAAAGCGAACTGAAAAGAATCGAATCAATGGAGCCGGTTTTTTCTTTTATTTATTAAATAAAAACAAGTTACAAGTTAATCGCCTCGATTGATGTCTTTTGCCGGTTTTTGTATTTACAATTAAAGATTTCTGAAGCGCTTGCACGCGCTGAAAAGCAGGTTTCTTCTTCATTAATTGCGGCGTAAGGGCAACAAAAACGAAAACCAAGTTATTGTGAGAGATAATTAAGAATTTCTGCAAATGAATGCGAAGACCGAGGTCAGGTAATCAATGAAAGACGCTAAAGAGATGAGTTCAGGTTGGGTTAAGTAAATTAACTGCATCAAGAGAGCATTTCAAGTGCATCAAGAGAGCATTTCAAGTGCGTCAGATTAGCCAACCGGTGGTGAACGCTGACCTCCGTCGCTTTTTGTTTCTCGCGGTGCCAGGAAGAGGAATTTTATTCCCGATTTTGTGTCGCGTTTTTTGCGAGATCGCGACGCGTACTGCAGCAAAATGCAGTAAAACTTAAGTGCAAGTAAAGAATTCAGCCTTAAAAGCCGTCGAAACACATTAAAAACGAGGAAAAGGAAAGCAATATTTTAATCCGAAAAAATAACATAAAATAAATATTGAAACAACATGTTAATTTTGGTGTCGAAACGAACTGATTAAAGTTGTTATAAATTATGAGCAGCACTTAGTTGTGGCTGCCGATACCGTTACTCTAGCCAACAACTTCATCTTCACGGCATCCAGTCTCTCGTGAAGATGGTTGGGAATTCAGAAGCCTCAAGTCGCCGCCTTCCGACGAAAGGATTTCTTTTCGCCGGTTTTCTCTTACTCTCGGCGACGCTGTGCGACTTTCGCACATCCTCAGCAATAGCAACCCCAACAACAGCAACAACATTAGCAGGGATGGCCGCCATCCCTGCTACGGCAAACGAAAAAGCAGAAGAAGACGCTGCGGAAAATGCAACAGTTGCGAGCGTGACCGCGAAATGCACGCAGCGTTGCAGGGACGAGGTGAGTAGCGCGCTTATTGAATTGAATTGCAGTAGAACTGTAATAATTGGGGGGAAAAAATTGAAGCAAAAATCTTCATCTAACAATGTAAATGCAGTCAGACGCATTTTAATGTGGCAGCAAAGATTTCAATTGGAATTAAATTTACATCTTTCAATGTGGCTACCGAAGAGGCGGCAATTAAATTGAACGGACGTTAAACTGAACGTTGAAATCAAATTACATAAATAACAGAAGGTTTCGAATAGCGATTAAACAGGGTGAATAATTAACTGATGGATTCAACTGTTTGTTTCGAAGCCGTCACTGATCGAGAAGGTGTTGAAGTACGGATGGAAAGCGTGAGAAGGACGGCGGGGTGGGGGGGGGCACTTAAAACGTTCAGAACTAATTACTGAACCGCATTTTATTGCACAAATAATGATATACAAATTATTTGTTAGATTCCAAGTTCGCCGCTTTGAAAGTCAGTGGGTGTCGCTGTTGTGAGGCGCTCATTAGTGGCGAGAGGCTTTTAATTTGTTTGCTCTTGCACTAGTTTTCTGCGATGAACTCTGCTCTCCAAACGCTGCGCTGTTGCAACGGCACTCTTACGACTGACCAGCGTGACGTTGTAAGCGTCAATTGGCGTCGTTGACAGCTGTTGCCAGCAATTAAAAGTAATGACAGGACCGAATAATATGGAAATGAGCGAAGAGCGCAATCATTTATACTCGCAGTAATGTGTAAAAGTTCATGCAAGGCTCGTGCTGTGCATGTGTAGCTGCAGAAAGTGCCCACAGAGGGCGCTGTGCTCACCTAGAGAAGAGAGAGCCTCTAACTTCTTTCAAAAAAGAGAAGTCAAAAGTTAACGGAAAGAAAGTCCGATTTCATTGTGAATTTCTTCTGTAACCGAATTCTTATTAATAAATTATATTATTGTAAATTGAACAGAACAGAGAATAGAATTCTTATTACTAAAATTTTACCTTCACCATTTGTGATGCTTCAGCCATCTGAGGTTAGAAATCCCAACTCAGATGACAGACAAAAGTTTGCACTTGTCTGCATTCCTTAGTTAGCCGGATGGATCACAATTACATTCATTAATTAATTCCGACACAAGAATGCGTTTAATTGTTGAATTCTTCTACATCGAATTGGCGTGTGCGGCGAGCACGCAGAGATTTCTACTGTACCAGATTTTTCACGGACAGACGGCGGCCAACAAAAATAAGAGTAACAATTAGTATTTGTCGCTCTGCGCCGAGCAACGCAGTTTATGACACAATTGGATCAATTTCAGTAAGCAGAGACTGCCACGCGAATAACAAAAGACGGGCAAAATATGTTAAGTGAACAATAGTAAGGAGTTACTATGGCATTACTTGCTGATCAAGTGTTGATTGTGCGGAATTGGAGCGTGTAAATGTTGTAAAGCACTGACAACAATAACTTCATTAAAGAAGCAACAGCAAGAACGCTGAAAATGTCAACTGTTATGACGTGACGACTTGACGCTGTTGCATTTGCTACGCTAAATTTCAATGTAATATGAATTGGAGAGAGAAAAAAAACCACCGTTTGGAAATGCAAAAAACTGCAACAATAACAATAGAAATAATGCAAATAATTATTCTAATTTGTGGGGGAAAAAATCGTCCTAAGAAAAGTGATTTCAATTACAAGCGTAGGTTTTCACCGTTGTAACAATTAATTGTATTGTAGTTACGCAGTAAGAAGGCCGCGCAGTATTCGTCTACTAGTGCTGCCACAGCGTTGTCGTTGCTTTCGTCAAATAACAGTTATTTAAATTTATAGTCTTCGTCGGAGTGGCCGCGCAGGAAAACGTAGGCGTTCCACTTTAATTGGGCTGCCGCTGAAATGCAATGAGCGCCAGAGAACGTGGCAACTCTGCGCCGCGCTGACATCAATACACAATTATTACAATGTTAATTTGATTAAACTTAATTCTGTGCGAGCGTCGTCTTCTTCGCCGTATTGTTATTCAATAAAAGATCAGGCGGCATTTAATTTAGTGAAGCAGATGCTCCGTCTCTCTTCTTAGTGGGAGGAAGAGATAGAGAGAGAGAAGGAGAGAGAGAGAGAGAGAGAGAGAGAGAGAGAGAGAGAGAGAGAAGAAGAGGGAGAGCCGAAGATGGCCCTGACCATCTATATTTTGACGACTCAGTTTTTGCAATAATTTTAAATTTTTATTTCTAAATCGTATTCTTTTTCATATTTTATATGAGAAATTATATCTTCACGAGACATCATCAATTTTTCCTACAGGGCTTGTGAGAGCAAAGATCGTGAGAGCAAAGATCGTGAGAGCAAAGATCTTGAGAGCAAAGATCGTGAGAGCAAACATCATAATGGAATTTTGGAATATTCCCGATTTTAATTTTGATTTGTATTTAAATTATAAAATTATTGCGTTTAATTTTTGGTATGACGTCTTTGTGTTTGAATTTTATTTACATGAAGAACCCTTAAATTATTAATTCCAAGCTAGTTAATCGCAAGGGCAATTCATTGCAAGTGCGATTAGTCGCAAAAGCGATTCAGTGTAAGAGCAATTCATCGCAAAGCAACTCGTCGCAGGAGCAATTCATCGCAAGCAATCCACGGCAAAGCAGTTAAGCGCCGCAGTAGTTCACCGCGAAGCAATTCATCACAAGAGCGACTCGTCGCAGGAGCGATTCGTCGCGAAAGTGATTTAGCGCAAAGCGAAAGCAATTCACCGCGAAAAATGCTCGATAATTGTATTCATAACGACGAGCACGACGAAGACGAATTGCTTTGGGATGAACTGCATTTCGATGAACCGTGAGGTTCGTGAGGATGTGCGATGAATTAGCCGAGAACGAAGTTATTCACACCCAGATCACGTGCCGAACAGCCAAGAATTGTATATTTTCACTGTTTCAATTTACATAATTGCGAAAACAATCGAGTCAACCTCGAATTAAGCAGTCATCGAATGCTGAAGACGATGTGCTGACGATGTTTGTTTTTTGACGTCGATTACTCACAAGGTGACTTCTAAAAATAACTAATGGTTATTTAATGAAGGAATTCAGGTTAACGTACAAAGTTAGTAAAATAAAAATGTAACTAAAAATAAAAACAAACTGCTACAGGCCAGAAAAGTCAGAGGTCAGTGCATTTTAAAGCAGCATTCAACGACAGCAACATGACGATGACGATGACGATGACGCTGATGATGATGCGGGATGAACGTTTATAATACGAGTATCTGAGTTGATTGATTTCTCCCCTTATTCGAGTTAATCCAATATTACGACACATTATGTGTTGTTTTTTTAACTCTCGATATACGTGTATGAGGAATAAATAATTCGGGAAATGTATTGTTTTATATTTTAATGGATTTTTTTTATATGTAAGATAAAATTAAAGTTTGTTTCTGCTATTCAACATTTTTATTAATCCAAATATTAGTGATTTATTAGGAGACAAATGCAACTAAATTGCCTTTTGTAATGAACTTCCATACATTCATTCTTAGGACGGAGTTTTTCTGGATGAATTCGGCATCAAGTGTCCCCCCGGCGATGTTGATGAGAAATGTTTCTACGCAAGGGTAAGTTTTATGTTCGCATTACACCAGTCGTCTGAAACGGACGCTTCTCTGGCTTTGTGTACATTTGAGCTTTTTCCTCCTTTAATAAAAATAACACAAAATAAAAACAAATAGAAGGCAAATCAAAATCAGCTTCATGTTACGTACTGTGAATTCCCACGAACGGAGGCGGTTTAGGGAGTTGAGCGGCCTCCAGGCTTCACTTTACTGAAAAAGTTATTGCGACACAACAATTTTTAATGCAATCACTGAAGCTGTCTTGTTGTTTTCGCCACGCTACTGCTTCCGGTCCCTCCGAAAACAGTGCGAGTCTCTTTTTCCCCATTCCCGCTCATTCGCAGCCACCTTGGATTCCACACGAAACTCGATCCTATTTAATGCGTGAAGTCAATAAAACCTCATTTTACGACGACGAAATGTAACGCTCTTGTTTCTCTTGTTTATTTTGCGTTTCGGCTTTGATTCTCTTTTAATTTATGTTTCTCTGCTCGTGGTGCTCAGCCTCGAACTGAGGTTGTTGTTTGGCTTGCCTTTAATTTAAAACCTGTGAGAACGCGTCGAAATGTCATTAATTGTATCATTTGCTGCTGTTTTTCATGCTTACATCACTGCGCCGCCCTTCGCCACCTCCAGTGTGCGAGAGGTTGTCAACACTGGTGGCGCGCTCTGCAGGAATTCGAGCCTTGCCAGGACGCTTGCGTAAGTTTCCATTGTGTGCGTGGTTCTGCTGGCAGCAGCAGTAAAAAAGTAATCAATTCACATTCGATTCCGTCACAGTCCTCGCTTCAGTTCTTCCCCTTCGATCTGCCCTGCGTGACCGCCTGCGAGGTGGCGCAGCGCCTCTATTGGCACCTACGGCGCTCGGCCCTGCAGGACGCGGTCGACAGCGTTCGGCCGCAGCTGTTGCACGACAACCGCTCGTTAACGCTTCATTGGCCCATTGAGTTCCAGGACAAATACTGGGCCAGTAGACCGTTTAATGTGCAGTACGGGATTGTGAGGGGCGGCAGCGTCGAGTTGCCCGGTGCGGGGGAGGCAGAGGGCGACGTTGATGACACTGCGGCTGAACCGAAGCTTAGTTGGACTAACCTGGCCGACTACAATTGCGACGAGGATTTCAACTGCGACATAATCGATGGTCTCATGCCGTACACGAGTTACAGGGTGAGTAACGAGATGATGTTTAGAAAAAAAGTACAAAGTGTTTTTTATTAAACGTTCCAAACAAAACTTCCAAAAATGTTTCCAATCTAATCTAATATAAATCCTCATTACTTCGTCATCAATAAGTTCAAGTTTTTACTCGCCATTTTATGCTTGTTAGAGGTGGACTAGTTTTTCTTTGACTTCTTAACTCGTCAATTTCTTAACTAGTTGATTATTACTTTCTCCATTTTGTTATATTTTATCTTTTATATTTTACGATCGCATTATATTACGCCAGATTATTTGTTAGAATTTCAAGTCGTTACTTTAATATGAACTTAGCAATTAGTCGTTTTTTATCCTCCGCTTCGCTTTAGTTTCGCTTTGAGTTACCTTTCGGCGAAAGTTCTGTTGACGTCTTACATTCTCCTCCAACTCGTGTCTTCAAAACTCCAGCCGAGGGCGCTCCCATCTCAAGTCCAGTCATCGAGAACGTACTGGTACCAGATGAGAGCCACGTGGAACTATATTGGAAGCCGGGTGAATTTTTGAATGGTCCACTGACTGGCTACAAATTCCGCTTGGAAAAAGTGGATGGTAATTACACACTGGAGAGGGTACGTTGGGTAGACTCTCGGGGTGTTTCTTCTCACAACATTTTTGTATTGTCCTTCCTCGCAGTTAATTCCACCTGAGCAGAGGCAGTACATCGTGACAGATTTGAAACCACGCACTAATTACGCGTTGAAACTTTGCATGATGAATGCTGAGGGTTGTGGACCCGAGACCCAGGTCAACGTTACGACCAAGGATTTGGCGTCGTCGCCTACGGAGGATGCTGATCTGAGTAGACTGCTTCTAGTAGGCGAATACAGCATACAGCTGAAGGATTTGGAAACCTTGACCTCCGCTGATACACGTCTGGTGTATCGAAGTGATGAACCTATCAGTGACTACTGTCTACATTTGGAAACTCAACGTCTTTTTGTGGTGGATACTGCGGGTCATATTTTCAGGTGATGGGATGGCTTTTCTTGGCCAAAATTTCGACATAATTTAGTTCAAAGAGCTTTGGAGCTTTAAGACCTTTAAGGTCGGAATTAATGAACTTGCTTTCTCTGCTTTCCAGTGCTTATCTGGAAGATCCTAATGAACGTGAGGCTCTTTACCTCAATAGAACTTCGCACAATTTTAAGCCGATCAAATTAACGATTGACTGGCTGAGTCCAAAGCTCTACATGGCGGGTGAGGTAAGCACGAGTGAGCGCTACTGGGATCTGAAAGAGTCACGCCCGAGAAAATGTCTTTCTTCTCCTCAGATTGGTGACAAAACTTGGTCTATAGCACGTGCAGATGTGGATGGCGCAAATTTAGAATTCCTTCTGAAGGACCTGCCTCAGCCCATTGAGCAACTCGAGGTAGATCCTGTAAACGGTTGGCTCTTCTGGCTGCAAGGCGACGGTCTCGAGCGCTTAAATCTCGACACAAGGAGACACGAAGTGGTAGCCAATAATGCCAACCTAACCAGTTTCTCGATCGATTTCAGCAGAAATCTACTCATCGCATACGACAGCAGCGACCGACAACTGTCGGAGTTGAGCTTCGAAGGCTCCTTCCGGCAGCAACTGTTGCTCACAGTTAACAGCAACACGAACTACAACAACCGCAGCGGCAACAGCAGCACTAGCGGTGTTTGGCAGAGTTTTGCAATCAGCACCGGCCATTTACATGTCTATGCAACGAATGGAACACATTTAATTCATTTGAATGCGGCCGCAAATGAGTACGACGTTGGCTTCATACGGGAGCTCGAATGGTGCCGCGCCATCAAACCGATCTCGCCGCAACAAGCCTATCAGTGGCAACCGCAGCCACAACCACAGGGTAGTCCAAGGCGTGTACAAGCTCTTCTCACAGCCAACGTGGCCAAAATCAGCTGGCAACCACCCGCAGCGCTGGCCCATCAGACTCCTCGCGCCTGGCGGCACTGGCAGTACGAGCTGGAGTTGATGGATGTGGCCAGCAACAGTGCGTTCAACATACGCAACATCAAGAGCAGCTTCTTCGTCGTCGAACAACTGCAGGCGAACAATCTGTACAGATTGCGCGTGCGTGCCGCAGGGCGACAGGGTATACCGGTCACTGATGCCGGCGGCGATTGGTCCGAGTCGGTATTGGTGCGTTCGTGGCCGCTGGGCGAACACCGGTTACTGTGGTCCACTGCTGAAGGATTCTACGAGACAAATGAGTTGGGCGAGCAACGAAGGATGCTGCTGGCAGCAGATGCAGCCGCAACAGCGCGCAGCTTCCTTCAGTTGAACGGCACCATCATGTATGTGACCAACAACACGTTGCACTGCGTCAACTTCATGAATCCCGAGCTGAACTGCTCTTTCCACGTCGCTAGCAGCACAGCAGTGGGTAGCATTGCTTACGACTGGCGCGGTGCGAAAATCTACTGGACGGACGAGCAGCGCAACGTGGTGCTGCGGGCCAGCGTAGACGGGTGGGAGCCTGAGATGTTGCCGATCTTTGATGCGCGCGAGATCGAAATCGATTCGTATGCCGGCCAAATTTATTACTCGACGGGAACGCGGCTAAGTAGGCGTACGCTGAGTGGTGCCTCTGAGTCGGAGATGCCCACGCAAGAGTTGGAATTTTTCCACGTCAACAGCTTTGGTGGTACAATACGCGGCTTCGTGTTAGATTTAAAGAGGCAGCTGTTGTACTGGGTGGTGCGAAAGCAGGAGGATCATGTGAGACTATTTCGAGCCAGCATCGCACACCACAGCGTGCACGAGTTCCAGGACGAGCGTCTGGCAGGTGACATCGTGCCAGGTTCCCTGGAGTATGTGCGGGAAATCGACAGCCTGATGTGGCTGCAAGTGGATGCCGAACACAGGGAACGAGCGAGGTAATCATACATTACCACGAACTCAACTGTACTTTTTTTAACTCTGGCTTCATTGCAGTCACCTGGTGTTTGCACGCGCCGAAAATATCTCGCACCGAGCTCTGCTAGACGTTCCATTCGGAATGGCCACCGTGAAGGGTGTCCGCCTCAAAGTTCCCTATGTGCCACACCTGGACTTCTCAGTCATCCCGGATGCGGTCGATGTACGCAGCATACGCATTGACGAGGACAACTACTGGGATGACTTCACCATCAGATGGGACGCCATTCCGACGGCCGAAAACTATACCGTTCTCTACAGAGTGTTGCTACAGTTTAGCGACGAAAAGTCTCAGCTGTCACGGTTCTACAACTTGGCGACCAAAGAGCCACTACTGCGAATCACTGAGTTTCAGAGTCCTCAACTGAAGCTGCGTCTCTCTATCACGCCACACACTGCTTGGTGTGCAGGCAGCACGGTCAGCGCCGAGTTGCTCACGCCAGCTGCAGCGCCCACTCAGCCAAATCGTTTGCGCGTCTTTATACGCTCGGTGCCACAGGCTCTCCTTTCTTCACCGAACATCAGCGCTCTCATCCGCTGGGATGCACCTGAGAACATCAGCACCAGCACCGCGGTAGCGTACAAAATCTACTGCTGGCTCGGCTCGGAGCTTATCGCGGAGCGTGTTCACAATACGAGTCGTGATCAGCCGCTGGAGACAGGCGTGGCTGAGCTTTTAGCTGGCCACACGTACAAGTTTCAGGTGCAAGCTTTTGTGGCGGGACGTCGTACTGGTGGCGAAAGAACCGCCTTCCATGCGGTGAATATCAATCCCGAGGTGCAAGCGGTGCCGTTGCTACTCTACGCCACGAGCGAGGTCATTGGGGAGCTGGATCTGGACTTGGATAGGCGGCGGGTTCTTGTGCACACCACCAGCGAGGTAGAGCACTTGGCCCTGATGCAGGGTGAGCAGCGACTACTGTGGGTCAACGAAAACGTCGAGTTGCTCACCTACGTGCAGGGTTCGGCAACGGTGAAGTTGGCGCGCATGCGTGCCGAAGTACTGGCTCTGACTACCGACTGGGTGACTCGTCGTGTTTACTGGGCGGAGTTGGATAACGAGGCGGTGTCGATCTATCAGTTGGATCTGTGCCGCTATGAGGGTCGTGTTATGGCGGGCACCAAGCTGCACACCACGAGGGGCGGAAGGATAATACGGGGATTGATAGCTTTGCCCTTCTCGCAGATGCTTGTCTGGTTGGAACATGCGGCACCGGAGCAGAACGCAACTCTCGTGGGATGCAACCTGACCGACGGTTCAGTGCTGGAACTCAAGCGTGCGGAGTTCCAACTGATGTTCGAGGGCTCCTTGAGCGCTGAGATGGAGACGGTTAATCTGGTCGATCTGGACGGCGACGCATGCGCCTACGACGTTCAACGTCAACTGTGCACACCGCTGAAATTGAACTTCATGACTGATGAGTTGACTGCCGTTGAGCGCGACAACGGCTTTATGTACACTTTGAAGAATGACACCATCCGCGCGTACAATCGACGCAAACAGCACTTGGAGTATCAGCTTCAGGTTGAGGACGTGCGTAAGATGAGAGCGTTTAACTACCAAGAGTATCCGGCTCGTGAGTGCCTTCTACCAAATCAGAATGCGGAGCTGAAGATGGAAGCTCCACTCATAGATGAGGATCACTTCACTCTGCAGCTACCGTCAGTCAAATCGGACGAGAACTGTTGGCTGTCGGTGCCTGGGGTGCGGTACCTGGTCACGGTGCTCGGCAATGAAAAGGACGTTAAGCTGAATGTAACGCGGCATGAGCCGACTGTGAATATCACACAGCTAAGGGCGTTCACGAACTACACTACTCAGCTGAAGATATCTACGTATTATCAGCAAAAACTGGGACTACCGTTGCTACAGGTTCCCGATCTGATCGTACGTACCGCGGTGGGAACCCCTAGCATGCCGAGAAACTTCTCTGCTCAGTCCATCAGCCCCACCGAGATCAAAGTTCAGTGGGTCGAGCCGGCCGAACTGAACAGCGGAAGTGTTTGGTACGAATTGCATTGGCAGGTGGGCGAAATAAAAACGGAAGCGGCACACAAGACCCTCGAGCAGGACGATGAGAGGCTTCTAGTTCTACCAAACCTATTGCCCTCCACGCTGTACACGCTTTGGTTGCAAGTCTTCTCCACTCCCGAGAAATCCAACGTCAGTCGTATGGCGACGGTGCAGACCTTTGAGAAACCAAGAAACCTGCAACTCCTTGTACCCGGCGCTTACAACCTCACGCTGGGTTGGATGCCTCCTACGGATGTCAGCACAGCGTTGCTGGAATGGCGAGCGTTGAGTTCTCTCGGATCCCCTTCTTTCTTGGATGATAACGATTTCAGCATTGACATAACTAACAAATCGTCTTTAATTGTTATCACTGATCTGACGCCTCGTACACGCTACGAGTTCCACCTAGAGCTTAGCTATCCGGAGGTGGAGCGACGCTATCGGTGGCCAAAGTCTGCCGGCCACGCCTTCGTCTTCGAGACTCTCGGCGATCGACCGAGCAGCCCTGGTCGACCTCAAGTCGAACACATCACCGGCGAGATTTTTAAAGTTTCCTGGGAGCCTGCTCGCAACAATGGAGCGCTTGTGCTTGAATACCAGCTTGAAGCATTGCAGTCACGCACTCCGATATCGAGGCGTATACGGCGCGATGAGGGCGGTCCGCCGCCGCCGCCGTCGCCGTCGCCGTCGCCGTCGCCGTCATCCGAGAACGAAACATTCGGTTGGCTTAGTCAACTGCCGTGGGCTGAAGAGCCACAGCCGCTGGAGGACAAGTGGATCGTCTATTGCCGGACCAGTTCGTTGAGCTGCATCGTGCGTGATTTGCACACCATGCGGCTGATAATGTTTCGCGTGCGCGCTCGCAACGAACCGTTTGGCTGGGGACCCTACAGTGAGGATAGCGAGCGTGTTTCCGAACCGTTTGTTACGTCGGAGAAGCGGAACTCGTTGGTCATCGCGATCATAGCACCGGCGGTAATAGTTTCAGCGTGTGTCCTGGTGTTGATTGTGTTTCGGTCGAGTGAGTACAAAGTCTTCCAGCTCTTTCACTTTGGCGCCGCAGTTAAATTTGATTCATACTCCCCCTTCTTCTTTTCTAAAAGTTCAAAATCGTCGTTTGCGTGCTAAGAAACTTTTGGAGAAAAGTCGTCCGAGTTTGTGGCGCAATTTTTCGATGATACAGCAGCAACAACAACTGATGGACTCTCGGAACAGAGCATTCTCGGTGGCCAGTCATTCGGCCTTATATACTGGCGGCCCCTTAAGTGATGCGGACATCGCACTTCTGCCACACATCAGTTGGAGCCAAATCACTCTGCTCAACTTCCTCGGTAGCGGCGCATTCGGTGAGGTCTATGAGGGTCTGATAAAGCACGAGGATGAGGAGGAGCCCGAGAAGGTGGCCATAAAGGTACACACAGTTTTGAGTTTTTTGGGCTTTAAGACTCGGAGCTTTGAGCCCCAAAAAGCCCCTGTCGCTCCCCATTTTGCTTCTCCTCTTTCCTTTCTTTCTCTCTCTATTACACACCTTCTAGGAGAGTATTTGGGTATAAATTTATAGATTTCTTTGCCTTCATTTTTCTTCTTCTCTCTTTCTCTCTCCTTGGTCGTCTCATCTCTTTCGCACTTCCATCTTTTAGAGTCTTCGCAAGGGCGCCAGTGAATTCGCCGAACTACTGCAGGAAGCTCAATTGATGAGTAACTTTAAACACGAGAACATCGTAAGACTGATCGGTGTTTGCTGTGATGCCGAGTCCATCTCGATCATCATGGAGCACATGGAGGGCGGTGATTTACTGAGTAATTTACGGGAATCGCGACCGAATTCAACGGTAGGTTCGATTCTTTCCTCCGCCTAATTTTCTCTCCTTTCTTTCCTCTCACTTGCTCCTTTATTAAATCTTTCTTTTCCCTCTATCTCTCTCTCTCCCTCTCTCTGTCTCTCCCCTTTCTCTCTCTCTCTCTCCCCCTCTCTCTATCCCTCTCTCTCTCTCTTTCCCTCTATCCCTATCTTTAAAAAAATAATAAAACATCATCTCCTATAGCGTCCCACTCCCGAACTGGATCTTTTGGATCTCATCTCGATGTGCATTGATGTTGCCACGGGCTGTAGTTATCTGGAGAACATGCATTTCGTCCATCGCGACCTGGCCTGCCGCAACTGTTTGGTGTCGTCGCGCGATCGTAGAAAACGTGTCGTGAAGATCGGCGACTTTGGTTTGGCACGCGATATCTACAAAAACGATTACTACCGGAAGGAGGGAGAGGGACTGCTGCCTGTTCGTTGGATGGCACCTGAAAGCCTGGTCGACGGCATCTTCAGCACGCAAACGGATGTCTGGGCCTTCGGTGTCTTATGTTGGGAGATCCTGACGCTGGGTCAGCAGCCTTACGCGGCGCGTAACAATCTCGACGTGTTGCAGTACGTGAAGGAAGGGGGACGTCTGGAGCAACCAGATATATGCCCCGATAAGCTGTAAGTAGTCGAGACGACTCTCTAAGAAATGCACTTCATCGATCATCTAAATTGCAGATTCGCTTTGATGCTTCAGTGCTGGAAGGCTGAGGCGGCCGATCGGCCTAGTTTCCGCAAGTGTCTGAATGTTTTGTTGGCTGTTAAAGCCGATCTGAGGTGTTTCACTGACGACCACGATCACGCCAGGGATGACGACTTGTATGCTACCTACGCAAACAATCACAGTATTAAATTGAGTACATTTGCGGCAAATCGGTCGCCTCCCTCGAAACTCGGCGAGAAGGTGCAGGAGGAGCAGGAGGTGAGCACTGACTCTGCTGCAAGGATCAGCGAAGGGAAAACGTCACCCACTAAAGTAATATTCGATGACTCCGCCTGCTGTAGAGAGGAAGAGAGCGAGAGCTTAAACGACGATGTCTCTCAACTGATTGCCTTTAAGGGAAGCAGAGGCCGGAGCGGAGCCGATGGCGAGGAATTGAACTACTATACGAACGAAGGAGTTTCAAGACTGTAGAAAGAAGCGACGATGCGACGATTCATCGCTGATGAATGAGGTCACGTGGTTCCAAAGGTTTTCAAAGTTAACAATTTGGCCAAAGTTAAGAATTTGTTTTTTGGAAATTAATAGGTTTGAAAGTCCTTTAGAAATAAAATGGAAATCTGTGTGGAGAACTGAAAACACAATTGTTGTTTCTTAAAATTTAGTCAAGCATTTAGACTTGGGATGTTTTAGAAATTTGGGGTTTGGAGTCTGGAGATGGGGATTTCCGAGACTTTTGAGATTTTGGGCGCTTTGAATACTTAAATCAATCTTAAAACGTCGCGATTTTATGGTCTTCGGTGACCATTTTCTACGATTTTAGAGATTCGAGAGGAAAAGTCGATAATATTTAAAACGTTTTCGCGAAAAGAATTTTCGTTGGTTTACGAAAGAGTCAAAATTATGTCTGAGGACTTCTAAATCTGTCATTAATTATTGTTTGAAAATTTTTTGAGAAATTTTTTGTTGGATCTTGGAAGAATAAAAACTGAAGTTGGAACCCAATGAAATCTTTTTCGATTTAATTGATCGGTAGTTTATAGAGTCGAAAAAGTCTTTCGGATCAGATTTAAAACGTAGGGATTAATTTTTCAGTAACTGAATTCACCATTTCATGAATTCAGTTTTAATTTTGCTGTAAAATAAACTTATTTCGCATTCAACAAATAAATTTAAAAATATTCCGGAATTTTTGTTCAAATTTTTTATCTTTCTTACTTTTCCGTTACCTTTTATGTTGCTGTTTTGTGAAATCTTGCCGTAATTTTTCTTCGCAAACTAGAATTCTATTGTGAGTGTTAAAATCAAATAAATGTGAATATATTTGCAGGCAAAAGGAAACACCAGATTTTACGGATCGAAAGGAAATAAAAGACAACGCTGGCCAGCAGAAGGAAAAGGAAAAGAAAATGAAATTAAATAATAAGAAGCATGAAAAACAAATGGGTATTTTTTTCATTTATCGAATAACTCGAAAGCACTTTGAAAAAACTTCCAAGTGAATGATTAAGATTGAGTAAAAAAGAAGAAATAGCACTCAATGATTTAGTCCTTCCCTTTGGAACATTTTTACGCTTCACTGAGCACTTCAATCAAATCATTGCAGCTCTTGGGATACACGAGTCTCAAATGAAACCACAAAATTAACCACAGAAATTGCAAACACAACGCATGTAGAACGCTGTGAATAATTACAACAGAGAAGAGAAATAATATGCAAGAATGAATAGAAATAAAAATACAGACAGAAATAAAAATTAAAACGTACAAATAAAAAAAAGACAATGAATCACAGTTGAGAGAGAGGATGAGTCGAGAAATCCTACGAGTTTCCTAACACAGGATGCAGGCGAACAAACATGTGAAGCTTGACAACAAAACAACAGAAGAATCTCATTAAAACCCCATAAAAGCAGAAAATGGAATTAAAAAAGAAACCACAAATAACTCAGAAACCACAAAAAAAACCAGAAAGTGTGGGAACATTAAAAATGTGACTTTTGCAGAGGTGCGATTATACTGTGAAATTGTGGAATTTTGGTTAGAAGATAATTATATGAAAAAAAAAATGAAAATTTATCAAATCAATAATCAGTTTTTTAAATAAAATTGAAAGTTCATAATCTCTGCTTTTGTTTGTTTTCCTGGTTTGAATTTAATAAGCAAATCTCGTGCTGCTTTCTTGTGGTTGCCATACTATTTCTTCCTCTCATCAACAAAGAAATTTTAACACCGCTTTCATTTTAGCAACATTAGCAAAATTTCATGCAGAACTTAATAGAGCGCAAAAAGAAGTTTTCCAAGTTTACCAACTTATTTAGTTTTTCTTGTTAAACAAAAGTTTTATTTATTATTCATAAATCGAAATTAATTGCAAGCGTTTGATAGGATTTCCGTTTCGAGAAGAGAATGACATTTTCATCCACTTTTAATGTAAATTGAATGCAATCGAGCAAATTAAGAACTCTGCTCTCTGACAAAAGCTCTCTTCCTCTCTCTCTCTCTCTTACTGAAGTTTAACTTTTTAACTGACATGTCCAATACAATTTTTCAATACAATTTCAACAAAAAAGCGCCTGTTTTGTGGTATGTAAAATTTTGTTTATCTTTGAAATCCTGAACCTGTCAGCCCTAAAATCAAGTTTCTACCATCTCTGAAATCCATGTGTTGCCATTTGAAACATTTTGTTGCTCTCATTTCTGAACACACAGCTGTCATCTCTACTAGTTATCATCTCCGCTAGTTGTCATCTCTACTAGTTGTCATCTCCACAAGTTGTCATCTCCACAAGTTGTCATCTCTACTAGTTGTCATCTCCACAAGTTGTCATCGCAACTAGTTGTCATCTATACTAGTTGTCATCTCCACAAGTTGTCATCTCTACTAGTTGTCATCTCCGCTAGTTGTCATCGCCACTAGTTGTCATCTGCCCATTCAAAATCAAGCTGGTGTCAGCTGTGAAAAGAGTTTCGGTGTTGCCATTTGGAAATCTCAGTTTGACAGCTCTTAAAAATGTCCTTTGTCACTTTTTGTTGTCGGCGCTGCTGTTTTATTCATGCGTCTGACAAACGCTGAGTGACAAAAAAATTGAAAAATTGCTTTATGTTGAATTT
This sequence comes from Sicus ferrugineus, assembly GCA_922984085.1. NCBI lineage: Eukaryota > Metazoa > Arthropoda > Insecta > Diptera > Conopidae > Sicus > Sicus ferrugineus. The sequence goes on from OV277351.1 coordinate 18,208,842, forward strand.
ATTTTGTTTTATCAAATGTTTTGTTTCTTGTAATTTTTCAATTCTAGCTGCCATCAACTGACGATTATTTAAGCAAAAAATCGAGTTCATCAAGGACGAGACCCATCTGAGGAGCGACGTATTTTCAAACATTTTGTAGTTTTCACCATATTTTCGTTTTGTTTGTCGAGTTGTTAAAATAAGTTTTTTGTGTTTATCGCTGTTTTTTTCGGGTGATTTTTTTCCTTTAATTTCTTGTATTAAACTGTCTATTCACCTTAAACTTTTACATATCACACAAATGAATTTAAATTTAAATATCCAAAGTCATGTGCGATTTTATGATCATATAAAAAAGTGGAAATTCATTCTTCCTGAACGAATTTATAGCTTTTTTATGTATTGCATCTTGAAAAAGGGATAAAACTGAGCTTCGGAGTGTAAACTGAAATGAAAGTCTGACGTTGAATGAAATGAAGTAGGTTTCTGCTGTTCTGCGATTTTTAGATGCTATAAAAAAGTTCGCGTGAAGTTAAATGCCGAGCAAAAGAATTTGGAATTGAAAATGTGGTATTTTAAACTCGAAGATGGTGTTTGTTTTGTGGATAGCAGCGAAAATGGCTGGAGAATGATGAGGAAAACTGAAGAAGGGTGTTTCGATTAACCGTTCCTTGTGGGGAAAATTCACTTGAATCCTTTTGAAATTATTCGAAGGAAAGAAAAACTCTAATAAAATATTTCTATTAAACTCAGCTAAACTGTTGAGTGTAAATAAAGATTTCTGCACAGCTATTGAAGCAATTTTTAATTTAAATTAAATAGATTCCTACTAATTTTGTTCCTCTAGATTACAATTTTATTTCGCTCTTCGAAAGAAATTCAAAAATTATTTCAAGTTTTCCTCTTGCGTCTTTAAATTCTCGTTTTGTTCTCCTTGTCTTAAATCTCATGATTCGTAGCTGTTATTTTCATTTTTATTATTTATTGTATTGTATAATTTTTGCAATTTCTTTTTCCAGTATTTTATTTTTGTAGCAATCTAGTACTCGAGTTTGCAGAGCCGAAGTTCCGTTTCCGCCCACAGTCGATGCTTCATTCATCTAAAAAAAAAAAAACAGACTGCCGTTAAGAAAACCAGAAACAGGCACAACAACAACAAGAGCAGAAACCGTTCAGTGTTGAGAGCTGAAGTCACGCATTTCCCGAGATTGTCTGCAATGCAACAGAAATGAAGAGAAGAAAGGAAAGAGGGAAAAAAAACCAGAGCGGCCACTAGACTTCATGCAAATTTAATGCAATGAAACATATTTTCAGGCGCCGCTCTTATGATGAGACGAGCAGCGAGCAGCAAGGAGATGAACGAGAAGAGGAGAAGACGAGGTTTTCTATTTATGTAGTTCAAGTGTGAAGGAGACGGAGGGAAGACGGCCGCTGAAATGTGGAAAGAACAGGAAGGAAGATACAAGTATAGGCGAGAAAACAGAGAAAACACAACATAGAAAAAAAAACAGGAACAATGAGAGAATTGCGAACAAAAAGAAGTCGACGAAAAAGAGAGAAAAAGATAGCAGAATTAAAAAACGGGAGAAATAAAAAAATTGTGTACAAAAAACACGACGAAAAAGAGATGAAATAATAAAAAAAAGAGACACGGATAAAAAACACACGAGAACTCCTTGCACACACTGAAACAAAAGTATAAACAAAAAAGACAGAAACGTGTGACAACAGGAGCAAAAAACTACAAGGAAGGATGGAAACGGACTACACAAAAACAACAACAACGAAAGAGTCGTGATGAAAGCAAGAAGGAGAGAAGGAAAAACGTGCAAGACACACACACACACACACACGCAAACTTGATAAGAACGTAGACAGCAAAAGACAACAAGAAGGCAAGTTGACGAAGTTAGAGAACGAAAAAGTTCAGAGGGAAAAGACAAAAACGTGATGACTTCGATGCCGGTGGAGATGCCAGATTGAGGAAAAGCATGCCAGAAGAGACAAAAGCAAGCGATGGATTTCGGCCAAAGCCACGTAAGCCGAGTTAAGATTTATAAAACACCAAGTAAACAGTTCGAGGAGCGCAAACGATGCGATGAATCCAGGATCAACATGCACGAGTTTGCGAAATTCATAGCGACAACTTTGCCGCTGACAGAGAGAAAGTTTGCAAATTTAAGCAATTTATTTGTAAGTAAATTGCAGATATTTATCGTGATGTCAGTGTGGGGTAAATGAATTTTTGAAATTATTGTTTAAATAAAAAATAATGGCAAGCTTTTTATTTTCCATTTGTTCAGTCTCAACAATCAAGTCAACAGTCAGAAATCTCTTGTTCAACTTCCTCATTCCACGAATGCTTCAATTTTTCTCCGTGTACTCTTCGGCGTGACTGAATTTTGGGGTCCAGCAGCAGCTCACCTCTCTCTCCCTCTCTCTCTCTCTCTGCGACCTTCACCGCTCGCAAACTCAGCTGGAGCGAATGTAGTCACAAAGAGCGGGCGGCATTGCCAGCACGAGCAGTTGTTGCTCATCGCAGCTCTTCTTCTTCGCTCGCTACGCTTGCCCGACTAAATGCACTTCTATGGTGTCCCTCCTGCTGGTTTTCCTGGAAGAAAACCGCTCGCTCCGTCGCCCGTTTTTCCACTTTAATTTCATGAAAACGTTGTTTACTTTCAAGCTGAGTGCTGTTTTTGTGTGGCTCTCGTCGTTCCTTCATCGCAGTCACAAAGTAAGTTTTGGGTAGAATTATGCATTGCATAATTTTAGGCTGAGCTGGTTATGCAAATCCAATTTGATTGTCTGTCTGCACGCATCCAGAAAATGGATGGATGTAATGTGGCATTTGTAAGGAAAATTAATTGAGGAAATTGAAGTAATAATTTAAATTAAACAAATTTAAGATACGCATAAAAGATTAAAAATTATTTACCAAATAATTTCACAAAGAACTAGAAACGGAAGACACTTTGTTTTAAATATTTTAGTATGTACTTCGATATAAATAATAAAAACTTTAAAAGTTTAATGATTTAAAAGTCAATTTGAGTGGCTTTAATGGTTTCTGCAATGCATTCTGTTCACTGAAGTAGAGTAGAAATTTTATCGCTGTTAGTTTCCTCTCGACAAGATAATTAATAATAAATTCGTCGCATCCCATCGTGAGCACTGAAACTGCTGCATACTTCAAGGCGCCATTAATGCCAGCTGATGACTCGTGTTCCCCGAGTCTGATTAAAGTTTTTCTTTTATATTTACGTTAGTTTTTACATTTAAAAGCTTTTGGAATTTTCCAGAATGCAGTTTGTCTTTTTCTTCTTGTTTTTAAGTTTTTCCTCCTTAATCTCCGCTGACGATAGCTGAGTGTTGACAACCCTTGAAAAGAAGGAATTCCCCCCGATGACCCATTTTTTTAAGCTTTATAAAGAACACAATTTCTTGTTTAGAGGAAGCAAAGAGATCGCTTCGTTAGTGTTAGAAAATATCTGGTTTCGCTGGTTGAACTAAATGAAAAACGACCTGCTGGCAACGACCTGCTAGCGCGGCGTTTGATCTCACAGGTGAATTTGTCTTTTTTTTTTTTTTTTTTTTTCTTCTTTTTGCAAGGAACAAAGGAAGGGGGAGAAAACGCAATTTGATTTACTGTTTGTCAATTCTCCAGTTTCCCTAAAGTTTATTTACCTCTCGAGTTCTGTTTTTGTTTTTCTTTACTAAGATTGCTACGATATTTGATATTTTCAATGTTTTCCCACACACACTCACTCCACGTTGGCGTCTGAGAATGTATATGTGTTTTCGTGGGTGTGCGTGTGTTAGCGTCGCTTTGTGTGTATTTTCAGAGAAGAGTTCGCAGCTGGCCGTTTAGTGAATACAAAGCGTTTCCTTCTAAAGTTGTGCTTCCGGTCACGACACGCCCACCCAACCCACCAACCGACCAGTCAGTGAGTGTGTATTTATTTTGCTCTTCGTTTGTGTTGGCCAGTGTTGCGTAGTTTGGTGGCAGTCGATTGGATTTCAAGAGAAGAATTGAAAGAATACAAAACTTATCTGGCAACAAGAATTGCAACTACGATAAATTTTTTTTTTTTACTACTACAAAAAATGTAAGAAACAAAGTGTAGGCAGCAAACGAAACCACGACTAGTTTGAAATTTAAAATTTTATACTTTCATTTCGTCGAAAACTTAATTTAATCGCAATTTCTTTCGTTTCATTTAATTCGAATTTTTGAATGCAATTACATTTATTTGGAGTAAGCAACACATTGATAAATAAAGGATTTCTTTAGTCCTTTACTTTATTCCTTTTTTCAGGATTACCTCATTTCTTGCCGAGGATAAAAAAATAACGAGAGGATTCAAGATACCTGAACGAAGTAAAGCAATCAATTGGAAGCAATAAGAAAACACATCAAATTGCGTTGAATGGCAGCAGACACTCGCCCGGATTTGCTTTGCCTGGCAATCCTTGAGGAATCCACGGTGCGACTCAAGTCGCGCGGACAGCAGGACATGAAGGACCGAAGCGTTGCAGTGCTCAGCAGGCGGCAGCAATACTGAAACTAATGCAGCGCAAACAAGAAAAGAAGGAGCGACCCGACGATCAGACGACGGACTCGAGAAAATATGAACAGGAGGTCGAGGCAGGCGAGGCAGGCGAGGAAGGGAAACTTCATTTCGCAGTAGAAGACGCCTGTAGCTCTCCAAAAATGTCTGCTCGAGACGCGCGACAGGACTTCGGAACGAAGTAATTTTTCTTATCCTTATTCTTGTGTATTTTCAGTGTTTTTGTTACTTTCTTAATTTCGTTTTTTCTCTGTTGTTTTCTCTTCTGTTTTTTATGTTGCTTCAGCACATAAAAAATACAGAAATAATGATAAAGTGATTCGAATGCACGAACCAGCTGACGGAGTGATTAGATTGTGAAATTTTCCCGAGAACGAGACAGCGAGGACTTGAGGCGTTTTTCACTTGAGTGAAGAGATGAGGAAGGAAATCACTCATGTATTGAGTGACTATGTATTACAATATATTTGTACGAGTATAATTAACCGAAATGATGAAGTGAAGATCATCAGTAAAGTGATGAGAAACCCACCGAAGAAGTGAAGTGAAGCAGGAATGATTCAATGATTGAGGTGAGATGTGAGTGATTGATTGAATTTAACAACTACGAGTTGCTGAACGAAGTGCATGAGTGAGTGAGTGAGTGAGTTCTCGGCCGACTAAATGAGTGAAGTGATGTACGGCCGACTGAATGAGCGAAGTGATGTACGGCCGACTGAATGAGTACAGTAAGGTTGGAGTGCTTTAATTAGGGTCGAAACTTTTAAGCGAGTTTTCCCACTAACAAAACAAAAAAAAAAAAAAAATTCATGAAGTGATTCGATGTAGAATTAAATGAGTGACTTTGTATAAAAGCGACTTAATGTGTTACATATTGTATGTGTGACTTACTCATGCTCGCGGTTGTGCCGGTACGAGTCTCGGTAGCGGGCGCGCAAATTCCGCCGTATGTCGCTGCTATCATTGGCGTGACGATTTCGGGACAACGAAGCGGGCAGGAGGAGCGCCATCTCTGCAAGGAAGAAAAAAAAAGAGAATTTTAAAAAATCTTTTTAATTTTAAGAACCAGTTAATTTTTTTTATTTTGTATTTCGTCTGTGTTCAACTGAAGAAACTTATTTCGATATTTTTAAGACGAGCAAAGTAAGTTATTTAAAAAAAAAGACAAAAATAAATGCGAAATATTCCGAACTTCCAAACGTATTCATTAAAATCGTCTAGTTATATCTGTTTTGTGTGTGTGTGTTTGCGGTGTGATCGTGTGTGTGTGTGTGTGTGTGTGTGTATGTAAACTTTCACGTAAAATATGAGGAAATTATTACGTAACCACTGTTGCACAGCTATTTTCACGCAATCGCTTGTATTTGCTTGCCGCGAGAAGCAGCCAATTAATGCAGCTTCACATGCACACGAGAAACGGTAAATATACGAGCGCACATGCACCCTCACCCACACACACACACACACACGCACCCTCACCCACACACACACACACACACACACGCACACAGACGCAGCAGTTGCCAACACAGCGCCACAAAAACGTATTTTCAAATTCTCTCCGTTCGCTCTGACGATTCATGCTGTGGTTAGTTTTTGCCTGCTTTGTCGTATCAGGTGTGCTGGTGTGTGTGTGTATGTGTGTGTGTGTGTGTGGCCGGTCGGTTGGTTCTTTCCGTGTGTGCAAACATTCTCGTATTTGCATATCATCATCATCGTCGTCACCGGCAGCCTCATTATCCAGCGCGCCTTACTTGTCAACACTAATTAATGCCGCTTTTTCTAATACGCGACCGAAACTTTGAATTTTAAACAGAGAAACTTTGAATTTTAAACGGCACCCAATTTTTGTCCTCAATTTTTTGATGCAAGTTGTGAATTTAGTGATGAAAAAGTGAAGTTCTACAAGTAAGCAAGTTAAAAGCAGTCTCAATCTCAATCTGACGACTCTAATTGAACCTTCGCGACGAATTGAAATTGAATTACTACTGAACTAAATTCAGTGCGATAAAGTAAAACAAAAACTGAGTCGTTTTTTACGGCAAATTCTTAGATTTTCAGTGGATGCACAAGAAGGCGCCACGTGGCGTATGATGAACTTTGAACGCCATCAAGAATTTCTCACTTTTTCGTAGCACACTTTTAGGATTGGAAAGAAAAGCTTGAGCGGTGCGAAAATACAGAAAAACGAGGAAAGAACGCACACTGATAAGTGTGAAGTTTTATTTTAATTTTAAATTGCAAACTATAATTGAATGAAGGAGAAGCGTGAAAAGCGTGGCAACCTCCTCTCAGAGGTGGGGAAGCATTAAGTTGATGCTTCAGCTGGATGCAGTCACTTGTGTGCCGACTGAAGGGCTCAAAATAGAAGAGCGGAAAGCGGCAAAACGCGGCCTGAGAGTCAAGATAAAACCAAAACCGACTGAAATGTGTCGGTGTATTGAAGCCTCGCATGGAGGGCGCGCGTGAAGCAGACTTATTTCGGCGTCTCCACCTCTCCACGGTGTCAGTGCAACACAAAAACATTCATGCCGCAGACACATCAACCCCCCCCCCCCCACACACACACACACACGCACGCACTCACACAAGCACGAATGCACTTAAACACACACAGCAGTGCACTCTTCTCAAAATAATCTTAGCACGCCGTTGCGCTGATGACGACGCGCTGTCATCAAATCTTTACTTTGCCAACTTTTGTCTTCCTTCTCAGCCGTCTGCTCCCCGCGTCGTCTTTGCACGCGCGTCCTTCGCACGAGCTCATCTTTTCTCTCGACTCAATTAGATTAAATTTCTCGCTCATCGCTGCTCTGCGACGCCGCGCCGCACCGTGAGCGACCATTATTTCGAAGTCCTCTCCGATCATCAAGTAGTTCGCAGAGAAGTGCTGCTGCTGCTGTTGTTGGTTGCTGTTGCGGTTGTCCTTCTTCTTCAAGACGAGGGTAGCGGCGGCAGCAGCAGCAGCAGCGTTACTGCGTGATAATCCGGGCTTAAAATGAGCTGTGCGAAGTGAGATTTTTAAACACTCGCCCTTCGTCGTTGCTCGCCGTTGATGTGTCAGCTGCAGACGTTTCATTTCGGAGATAATAAAATACGATTCCAGCAGATACTTTGAGGGGGGATAATGGGGCGTGGTTGGGGGCGGGGGAGGGGGAGAAGGAATGGGAGAAAGGAACGAAGAAAAAGTTGACTCGCTGAGATTTAATACTTGAGATTCCTTGCTGGTGTCACACGACGTATGAGTGATTTTAGTTCCAAGTTGGAATGAAGATTTCGAAATTTACACAAAAAAAAACACACACACAGTCACAGCGCTCACCCTTAAAGTACAAGAAGTGAAAATTCACGCACACATTTAGATCTACTGAAACAAATTGTATGAAATTTGAAGAATTTTTTCCGCAACCGCTGTGCGTCAGCTGTTAATGAATCTCAATTGAATGGCAGTCCGCAAGTGTGTTGCATATGTGTCTGTGTGTGTATGGGTGTGTGTGTGTGTATGGCTTTGCAATTGTGTGTGTGTGCGTTTAAATGCGTGAGCTGAATGACCGCATTACACGCACACAAAAAACGGCAACGGAAAAATTAACACATAACAAACGCACGCACTCACACACCCATACCACACCACACGCACACAACCGCACGCTGAACACACTTAACCTCACCACATGCACGTCGACGTCGTACGTATTAAAATAAAATAAATAAACGCGCTCGTGACATCGTGTGTCGCCTTCGAACGAAAGCCACGTTTGAAGTCTTCTTGCTGGCAACTGACTTCATGCGTGGGTTTCATAGTCAGGCCAGAGATGTGTGTATGTGTGTGTGTGCTCGCCTACACGAACGTGTGCGCACGTGTGTTAGTGTTTTTGTGTCACACACACACACACACATGTTTTTGGTCGTTTTTTTGCTTGTTTTCTGTGTGGTTCGTTAAAAAGAGTGACGAAATTAATTTTCACGCCATCAAATTAGTTTTTTCTCTGCATTAATTAATAAAAATTATGCGCATGTTTTTGAAAGCGAAGAAACAGCGGAAAAACACGCGTAAATTTACCCATACAAGATTTTCAGATGCTAAATCCTTCCGGTTGGAGGCCGAGGAGGTTTTCGACTTTTCTTTAATAGATTTATAAAGATTTTTCAAATATTTAATAGTCTGAAAATGATTTCCTTAATGAAAATTTCACTGAAAATGTGAATATGAAATTCACAATTAAGTAAACATCAACTGTAAATTGAAATAAATGAAGGCAAAAATAAAAAAAAAGAAAAAAAAACTAAATAAATGAAAGCAAATTCGTTGAGAAGAAAACGAAAAATTTAAGACTTCAACGAAAGGAAATGAATTTGTCTACAACGTTTTTGTTTTTATTTATTTGTATTTTTATTTAATTTTATTTTTATTTTTATTTATTTTTATTTCTATTTTTATTTTTATTCTTATTTTTATTCTTATTTTTATTTTTATTTTTATTTTTATTTTTATTTTTATTTTTATTTTTATTTTTATTTTTATTTTTATTTTTATTTCTATTTTTATTTGTTTTTATATCAGCTTCAGTGTTCAGCACGAAAGTTTTGCGCTCATTTCCCCCCTCTTTTCTTACAACAATTTTTTCATTTGCAAATGTTTCCCCTCACCACCCCACGCCCCGCCCACGCCACGCCCACGCCACGCCCTCTATTTATGCATTGCACTTGTTATCATAAGTTGTTGTTGTTGTTTATTACGTACCACGTAGAATTTTCTTATCGCGATGTCCATGACACCGGAAGCCCTGACAGCCGCGCTTCTGCACCAGCGACGGACAGTGTTTGCCGCCATTTTGGGCGGCTCGCAGGACCTCGCGGGTGCGCGACATCATGCCGGTGCCGCAGCCGGTGTCGCATTCGCTCCAGGGACCCCAATCGCTGACCTGGCAGTCGAGCACTGAAACGAGAAAAGCGAAAATGATGAGAACGATGACGCGTTCGAGGTGTTAAGTGAGAGTGGGACAGCGAGAGAGAGAGAGAGAGAGAGAGAGAGAGAGAGAGAGTAAATTGCTGTAAATTAAAAGAGCAGCAAAATTAAATTCATTAAACTCATTGAAATGTTTTTTTATCTTATAAAATCTTGTAAATGAATTCATTTGCACAGAAGTTTGACTTGATTTTCTTGATTTTCTTGCATGCGAAGTTTTGCTCTTTTGCAACGAAAGAAATCAACAACAAAAAATTGCAACACACACACACACATTCGTGCAGAATTCCTTGCTTCTGCTCGCCTATGAAGGCTCAACTGTGTCGTCCTGCATGGCTGCCGGAGATGGAAATCACAGTCAACAATCGCTTCATTAATTGCTGCTCGGCAGTGCTGTGATTTTCGTTTCATTGTTTCGGCAAATTTGTTGTGGCATCAGCTGTCACGGGCATGAAATCACGGAAATCACGAACACACACACACACACACAAACACGCACACATTTATATTCGTTTAGCAACTCTCACGTGCACTGAAGCAGCTGCACCGCTGGCTTTGCTGTTGCTGTTGCTGTTGTTGTTTCCCCCCTCAAAGTTGCTTACAATCGCTTCGTAACGAGTTCTGCATGTGATTTAGTCGACGAGTTGTTGTCGTTGTTGTTGTTGTTGTTGTTGTCGTTGTTGTTGTCGTTGTTGTTGTTGTTGTCGAGTTGTTGTAATGGTTTGCTGTAAATACATTAATTGTCGTTGAGTTTGTTGTTTTTTTGTCGTTTGTCGCACTGTTGTTGTTCGTTGTTATTTATCCAAAATTTGATGGCACTTCCACTGCAAACTCTGCCTCCGGCTGCAAATGGTTTGCCAACGCATAAATGAATTCATTCTCCTCTCTCTCTCTCTGTCTGTGTGTGTGTGTGTGGGTGTGTGTGTGTGTGTGTGTGTGTGTGTGTGTGTGTGTGTGTGTGTGTGTGTGTGTGTGTGTGTGTGTGTGAGTGATAAGAGTGATCATCGTGTGGAAGTGGAAATTCTTGGAAATGGAAATTCTGCAGTTATCGTGCTTTGAATTTGCGCAGAGTCATGAAGACATTTGAAGACCTTTTTAGTGATGCGCCAAGATTACACTTTCGAACGGAGGAAATATTTATTGAGTGCGATTTTCGCACAGAATGATTTCACTGAAGACGAAGAAAGTTCATTTATTCTTCTAACGAAGATTTCCTCGTTTTCCTTTCGTGGAATGGAGAAACTTTGCTTGTGGCGACGCGACGCGCTTCTCTTACACGCATCGTAAACTTGCAAGCTACTCGAGCAGCCGAAATTGCAGTTTGATGGAAGTAATGAGATGTGAAGAAGTGTTGCGGAGGAGGAGGAGGAGGAGGAGGGGAGGAGGGGCAGCAGGGTTCTGCGACGCCAGAGAATGAAATTAAAAAGACATTATTTGCGGTTTCTGCTGGAGAAGAGAGAGACGAGATGAGAGTTGTGATGATGTGACGTTTTCGCAACTCCGGACGCACGACGTGATTTTGCGCCGACTGACAGCCTGCGTTTGAAGCTTCAATTCAAGCCAACGCAAGTTGAAGAAGAAATCTTAATAAAGCGGAGGATAATAAAGAAGTTAGAAGTTTGCGAAATTAAAGAATTGTGTTGGTTTTATTGTTCCTGCAGTTTTTTTGCTTCAAGTTCAACTTGTGGTTTCATTTTTAGTGTTGTTTTGGTGCCGTGATTGTAATTCAATTTTGATGTGAAATGAATGAAATTCTCCACGTAAAATGCATTTACAGGCCGCGTTTGTTGGATGTGGCAATAAATTTTGGCCAGAGTTATTTTCTAATAAAAAAAAGGCCGTCGAATACCGTTAACTCTGCATGCAGGCGATTTTAATTAAAATTCATTTCGCTTTTATTTGTACGACGCGACGGCAACCCTAACGAATGTAACGAGCGTATCTGTCAATGGCAGCGAGAGAGAGAGAGAGAGGTGGGCTGGGTAATGAGAATCAGAAGCTGGGCGCCATTTTGTGGAATAATAAACGATTTTACTTTGTATTTGCAATTAATATTTATAACTGTTAAACGTCATGCTGGCGGTTGTCGGTGCAGCGGTTGTCGGTGCAGCGGTTGTCGGTGTAGCAGTTGTATTTTTATTTCTCATTCAATTGTTTAACTTCGCCGAGATTTTCTCTGGAAAATTTATGGTTCATGTGTAAAACTTCAATTTAATTTATTTCCACAAAACACAGCGAATTAAATTATGTTGCCACATGCATTCTCGAGAAGATTTTACTGACAAATTATGTGTTTTTTGTGAATGTGTGCGAGTGTGTTTTTCTGTGTTTTCGCTACACTTAAAAAGCCGTTCAAGCGTCCTTCGCACTGGCAGGTGTAAACTTGAGAAAAAAGCCAAACAAATAAAAGCAAAAAAAAAAAAAAATAATAAAAACAACAACTACAACAACGGAACAATAATACAAAATCTCCCGAAAAGCGACCAACTGCAACAATAATAAAAAATGCTCGCCGACCAGACGCTTTTTTAAGGCGGTTTTTTAATAAAAGTTGTTGTTGCTGTCGTTGTGGTTGTTTTTGATGCTGTTGTTGAGGGTGTTGTTGTCGCGGTCGTCGTTGTTGTCGCTGTTGTTGTTGTTGTTGTTGTTGTTGCTCTGCGGCTGCTGCTATTGCTGCCGTGGTCATTATTTTGTTAACCTTTGCATATGCAAATTCGCGCTTTAAAACGCCAAAACGCACACATGCAAGCAAAAAACACAAATACAAATACAAACACAAACACAAATGCAAAAACAAACACAAACACAGACACACACACACACACAAAACCCATACACACGCACACATTTACAGCAACACTCGTTGCTTTACACGGGATTTTCGCAATAAAAAACCAAATCCTCAGCAACAATTTTAATATAAACAAACGACAACAACGACAACAACGCCAACAACAACGCCAACAACAACACCAACAACAACACCAACACCAACAACAACACCAACAAAACTGGAACATAACCGTTAAAAGGGTTCCCGCCAGTCTAGCGGAAAAACGCGCTTGCCAACGAGTTGCAAATTAAAAACCAGCAGCGAGTCGGTATGAAAAAAAATGAACGGCGCGAGAGTTTTTTGCGAGACGGAGTTGAGCGAGGGGCGGCCAGTGTTGCCGTTGCTGGCATTTGTCGCACTACTAAAATAGTTCTTCCTCCACCAAGGATTATTTTATTATATTGCCTGTAGTATTTAGCGAATAAAATTGTAAAGTTTTTTTTTTTATTATTCCAATTTCATGATTTGCGAGTATAATAATCAAGATTTCGAAAACTGTCAAGTTTCGTGAAACTGTCTAGTTTCTCCTATTCGCAAATGACGACGAAGTATATAGTGTTCTTCGCTGGCAGGATTCTAACTTGGATTTCGAACTCTTTTTAGTATTTCTAACTCGGCTGAAAACTCGCTGTGCGAAAGCGGTTACACTGGAACAGACGGCATTCCGCTCGATGTTGGCCGCCGCGAACAGGGTTTCCATTACCGCCGGCTCAAGTGGGAAACGCGGTGCAGGTTTTTTTTATTTTTATTTTACACCCACCAAATGCAGTGTTAACACAATAAATTGGCTCATTTTGCTGGTCGTTTAGATGCATCTTAAAACTTATGAGGCGCCACTCAACTGCAGTGATTTTGTGACAAAAATTTTGAAAAAAAATAAATTAAAACCAAATGCAAATGAAAAAAAAAAAACAAAGGAAATCAAAAAGAATGAAATGAAAGAAACCAAATTGATGAAAGAAACTAAATTAATGAAAAGTATAAAGCTGGAAGTCGTAAAAAGGAAATTTAGCAGACAGCAAAAATGGTAGAAATAAAAGTTCTTAAAAAACACATTTTCAATGAAAACGCAAATAAGTGAAAAAAGAATGCGAAAAGTGAAGCAGCGCGAGCGAGAGTTCAAGAAGATATGAGGGAAATTAAAGAATAAAAATGCAAAAATAAAGGAAAAGCTAACTCAATATTAAATTTCAAAACTCGAAATCTGAGAATATTTATTTATATTGTACAAGAAAATGCTTAAGACTTTAAAATGCAACACAAACTAATCGACGAGCTGTGGAAATCTATGGAAGTGTTGTTGTTGTTGTTGTTGTTGTTGTTGTTGTGTTGTTGTTGTTGTTGTTGCTGTTATTGTATTGTAGTTAGTATTGACGACGAACACTATCAAAATTAAGGAAGCCGCAGACTAAACGCCGAAAATGTAGTAAAAACTTACAAAAAATGGAAACATTTAATACGTCCACACACGAGTAGACATCTCACACATGAGCACACACACACACACACACACACACACACACACACACACACACACACACACACACACACACACACACGCAGGCAGGTGCATACAGACTGCAATGCAAGCTGTTTTTCTGCTTGCAACAAATTAACACTCGAACTCAAGTGGCGTTCAAATAGCAACGCAACGCAGCGCGGGGAGTGAGTGAGAGAGGGGGAGAGAGGGGGGAGAGAGGGGCGGGGAGGAGAAGGGAGAGCGAGGACGACAAGCGGAAAATCACACCGACACTCATGAAGGCAAATCGAGCGAAAGTGCACTCCAAACGGAAATGACTGCACTGCGAAAACAGTGTAGCAGCTTCGAGAGGCGCATTCAAATGGCTTCCTTCCGCTCTCTCCGCCGACCAAGTCAACACTCGCAACAAGGAAGGCGTGTGTGTGTGTGTGTGTGTGCGTGTGCGTGTGCGTGTCCCACTGTTCTTGTAATCTGCGCGCCATTTGTTTTCATTTGCCAAGCACAAGCGTACAATTTTCACAACTTTTTTGCGTGTGTGGCGTTGTAATTGCTACTGCTGCTGTTGTTGCCGTTCGTTGTTGTTGTTGGTTGTTGTTGGTTGTTGTGGGTTGTTGTTGGTTGTTGTTGTTGCTTGTTGTTGTTGTTGTTGTTGTTGTTAATACTTACTTTTCCATTGCTAACGAACAACAGCCAAATAAACGTTTTCAAAGCTCAGGCAGACAAAAAAAATGTGATTTCATTTCTGTTTGTTTCTAACGTTGTGGAATTCCGTGTGCATGTGTGTATGATGTGGCTGTGTATGTGTGTGTGTGTTGGTGTGTGTTTTCGTGTGGAGTTTTTTACTAATCGCACTTGAGTTCGCTTAAAATGAACCAACTGAAGTCCGAGATAAAGTGCAAGAAAGTCATAGTAAAAGAAAATTAAAATCAGAGTAACGAAAAAAGAAAAAAAAACAGAAAAAAGAAAACCAAACTGAATACTTTTTTAAAATTACAAATTACAGCAGCAGATAAGCGGAAAAATTCAGATGATGCGTCTTGTAGAAAAATTTTCATATTATTCTTCGAGTGAAGTCGTAAAAGAAGTCGTTTTTCTCCATTTAAATAAACCAAAAAGAAGCGGCGTTGTGATTTTACAGCCGCAGCAAGGATTTCAAGGACATTTTTTATTCTTATCTGCAGCGGGGTCTGCGATGTTGAACGGAATTCATGAGATTAACGTTTGCTTCTTTCGAAATTTGTTTGCAAAGGCATCAACAAAAAAAACGCTCAAGCGTGGAAGACAAAAATAAAAACAAGATTTGGGGGTGGAGAGAGGGGTGCGGGGGAGGCGGGAGGGACTGCATGGACACGACATCTGCAGCGTGTTTTGCAGGCGCTAGAAATCCACGCCGGAGGTGGCAGAACCGCACGACGAACTCGTTCGCAGCGAATCAGAGCGAACTCTTCATTCTTCAGTCTTCAGATGGATGCTTGCGGCGATGACACCCGAAACCGACAGTTTGTTGCATCGCCAAGATTCCTCGCAGCAACTGCAGATGAAGCGGGGGCGAGTAGGGGAGCGCAGAGCGCGGGGGAAACGATTGTGCGGTCGTCGGGTTGGCTGGAGAGACGCACTGCACTGTCTGACCAAACTGTCCGATTTCTGGACTGCTGGACGAATGTTGAACTCTGGTCCGACGCACTAGCGGGTCGGATGAAAGGGCAGATGAAAGAAGATGCGACTCGAGTATGGATTGAAATGATGTGCGGCGCTGCCAGCGAGAAGATAGAAACGATATTGCGTGGAAAACGCAACTGAGTGCAGTGAGATATTCCAACAAGACGGATTTAAACTTCTGTGAAGGAAAGAATCTTCATTTAAAAATTTATAGAACTCATGTACACACATGCGTATGTGTGAGTGTGTGTATCTGTGTGTGTGTGTATGACTGCTTCGGAAGTTCCAAGGGATTCCTTCTTTGACCAAGAGTCCAAACTTGATGTTTCTCGAACAAAAAAAAAAACAAAGTGAAACATTTTCATTTTATCGAAACTTTCCCACTCAAGCGAAACAATTGCCCTTCCCTTCTGCACCACCAACCCTCAAGTTCATTCTGCTTTCTGTGAACCTCCCACCCCTCTGCCGCCCCCCCCCCCCCGGCTCAGTCTGTCTGTCTCGTTGACGTCTCTATTCTCCTGACAGCAATAAATTCCTCTGTTGCTGCTGCTGCTTCTTCTGCTGCTGCTGCTGCCTCTTCTTCTGCTGCCGCTGCTACTTAAGCAATTCAAGCAATTCATCAGCATCATCAGAATAAGAGGATAAAAATGTGCAACATCTTCTCCGGGGACCCGCAATGTTGTCTGTAAGCCAGTTGATGGCACTCGAACCCGAGCGCTTTTATTGCCGGCTGTCAGTGTGTGGCGGTGTGTGTGTGTGTGTGGATGCCTGGTTTCTGTGTTAATATTGGTTGTGTCTGCGAGTGTGTGTGCGTGTGTGTGTGTGTGTGTAAAAAACTTCATGCGAATTCGAGTAACAGCAGCAGCCGCGAGCTACACGACTGCCAAGAAATGCTAAGTAAAAAACATTTCAAAGTGTTGATTTTTAAATTTTCGCTTCGAGGAAGCAATGAATACCAATTGACAGGATACGAAGGGAATGGTAGCGAAGAGGGGGGGGGGGGAGGGAGCGAGGGAAAAGGACAAAGAATAGGACTGCTGAAACAGTGCGTCCAGGGGAAGCGTGAGCGATGCAGTGTTGTTGAAATTTGGTCCTCAGAGAAGCAGCACAAAATTTGCTATTGCTGAAATGGTACGCAACATTTCAGCAGGGAAATTCGACGCGACAGAATACGCCACTCAAAACCCAACAACAACTGATATATTATATACTTAATTATATACTAAGGTCAGGTGCAACTTGCACCCACGCTCGCCTTTTCCAGCTCTCAGGGTGTTGAAATACAGTAAATCGACATCAAATTGACAAGGAACTGCAATCATATTTTTAAAAAAACGGATGAAGGTAACAAGGAGGGCAAGTAAAACCGAAGGGAGTGTAAAGAGGCGGAGGCATTGACGTTTCTTTGGCGCTAATCGGTCAACAAGCGACTCCGAATGGTGCACCACAGGTACGCGTGGAAGCGCATTTGCTGGCTTCAGTGACACAGGCGGCTCAGATGCCGAAACAAGACAACAGATAGAAAAGTTTCAGCTTTCTACAAATGCAATATGTTGCGCCATGCATTGCAACAGACCTCCCCACTCCCCCGCCGCCGCTGCCTCCCCCATCCACAGCGGTAGTTGGATGTCACTGAGATCCGGCAGTGGCAGCGAACTTGTCGCATGTCACGTCACGGTGTGTGTGTGTATGTGTGTGTGTGTGTGAGAGCATGGCTGTGCATGTGTATTCAAGAGTGCATACGGTGGTTGTCATGTTCTGGAGGCTCTGCATGTATGTCGGCGTCGCCGTCTGTATTTTCGGATTACGTTTGCACTTCATGAAGTCTTGAAATCAATACGCCTGCCAACTTTAAGCGGATAAATCTTTAATCTATCCCTCTAATCCAGTTATGTATTTATCAGTGTTTAATTACGCCCTGGAGTGACCTCTTCCGGCTTTTATATTGCCACACTTTAGGTCTCCAGCATTGCTTACTCCCTCCATGCGTATCCTCAGCTCTCCACCACCATTCAATCACCACCATCCATCGCTCTACGAAGGCATCATCTATCTGTCCACTACACCGCCGTCTATGCCTCCAGCTCCCCATCGAACCACCAATCCATCCATCTATCTATCCATCCATCTATCTATCCATGCATCCATCTATCCATTCATCCATCTATCCATTCATCCATCTATCCATTGATCAGTGTATTCATCCATCCAGCCAACTCCAGCCTCTCCTTCCATCTGTCTGTTCATCCAGTGCCTCGCACATTCCACACCAACCATTCATTCGCGCCCTCATGCATCAGCATGTGTTGTTGTCAGCGCACATCAATCTTCCACGGCTGACATTTACAATCGTCCTGACATGACAAGCGAATCGATGTGCGGATCAAACCGCAAACAAACGAAAGCTGAACACAGGACGCTTTTTCATTACCACTCCATCGATAACGATGACAGTCTCACTTGCTGTTTGTGTCGGTCTGCTACTCTCTCCCTCTTTCCCTCTCTCTCTCCCCCTCTCCCCTTCACTCTTCTTTCCCCTTCTCCTGCTACTTGACGTTTGATTTAAATTTCAGATTCAAAATGGCGTTGAGTGTAAATTGCATTTCCCTTCGTGGTCGCTCACATAAATCATTGCAGCATTTCAGGCGCTACGGCGCTTCCCTCTCCCTCTCGCTTTGCTGGAGACGCGGAGAGAGTGCGGAGTGTGACGTGATGAGTCTGGCGAGGGGGGGGGGACTGTGTGTGTGTGTGTGTGTGTGCGGTGAGTGTAATATTTGGTCGCGGTTAATAGAAACGATTTATTGTGCGTTGCACCCCGTGTGTGTTTTTGCCCTTCATCCTGTTCAGCGGTAACAGGATGCAATATCGAATAACGATTGTGAGGATCACAAACTGATTTTTCAATTTCATGGAACAGCGCAAAAAGTGTGACAGCATGAAAAGCAAGTGAAGTGGACGAGGTGACGGGGGGGAGAACACAACGAGGTACACACAAGGGGCAGCAGAACGATGACGGAGGTGAAGTCAGTCAAATACTGAAAGTGGTTTTGTTTTTTTTTTTTTTTGTGAGAATTTGTTTTGCTGTATTTGACGCGAGTTCTATGTGCGGGTCGTGATGGGTTAACCTGTCTCAGTTGCGAGAACCTTTAACTGGTCTTGTTGTTGTTGTAGTTGTAGTTGTCTATATGTTTCCATTTCATTATTACTCTGCATTTCTTTATCTTATTTTTGATTACATTTAGTATCCCCGTTTTTTCCATATTTTTGCACGCAACGTACTAATTTTCTCGAACTTTTTCCATCTCCTTTCCATCGCCATTCGTTCCACTCCACAGTCCACAGGGAGAGCGTGAACTACCAGCGTAATGGCAGAAAATCCCTCAGCCTGAAAATATGCCACACATTTTTGCCTCGGGATTTGCGTAGGAAAAACAATCCTATTAACGGGAACCCGGGGCGAGCACACGTTAACAGCGCTACAGCTTCGCTCCGTGTTGCACACTCATGTTTTTGCAAATGAAGAGAGGAAAGTGGGTAGAGAGAAAAGTAGAGAAAAAAGTGATCTCACCGTTTACATATTTCCTGATGAAAATGATAATTCTGCGTCTGTTATCCTCACAATCAGACCTCGTTAAGAGGCACAGAGAAGCGAACACAAACACATTTACAGGCCTACATGAGTTTGCGAATGCCATGAATGTTATTTGTCCGCTCAACGCTGTTCTGCAGCGTTAACGGTGCGTTTTTCCTGTTACAAGAAATCATGCTAAATTTAGAAAAATAGGAAAAAAGAAAATTTCGCCCCCCCCCTCACGACCGGTTGCAAGTGAATCCCGCGCTCCGGTTAGAAGGTCGTCCGTGTGGTTTTAATTTTATTTACTACTTCTCTCGTTTTCTTTTTTTAGTTTAAACGCGTTCGAAATAAAAAAAAAGGACAATAAAAAAAAAATATAAAAAATAAAAAAAATTTAAAAATTAAAAATGTATACGGAGAGAAAACAAGTGAGAAAGGAAAACTTTAACAGAATATTAAATAGAAAATTTAACACAGTTTGCGAAGGACAAAAGTGGTCACAGAAATTCCATGTAAAAATCGCGAAAAAATCATGCAATCACCTGCTGTCACACCAACTTTGGCGATCCACATCACTCTACTTTTCAGAGCGTAATCGTGAGTTTTAGTGGCGCTCTAAACGAAGAGGGAAATCGTAATCCAGCTACTAAATTGAGTAACTGACACGAGGATTCTTATTAAAACGGCAAACAACTTTCGCGCTCCGCTTGCTTCATCCCCGAGGACCAACGCCATCTAGTGAGGGTGGCTATGAAATACTGGCATCCTTCAGACGAGAGGTGGTAACCGCAACCACACCACCCTCAACCACAAAAGCCAAGAAGCTAAATTATTTGCAGATGCAAAAATTGAGAAGAAGCGGGCAGCAGACGACACACGAGGAAATTTGGTGTGGATGTGTGGTCTAGGCACACGTGTGCAGGTGTGTGTGTATGTGTGTGTGTGTGTGTGTGTGTGTGCGTGTGTTAGAGCTGCTGTGGTTTGGTCTCTCAAGGATGCGATATAAAACGCTCACAAGGATAAGTAAGTCCTTGTCAAACAAAAGCAGCTTCGTACTAAACTCGAGCTAAATAAAAGCTGAGGTGGGTGAATATTTAAAAGGAGAAGGAATTCGCAAGGACTTCGATAGATTTACTTGCATTTTAAAATCTTTAAATGCTGCCCCTCAACTTCTCATGCGACGACTCGCCGTAGTCTTCAATGTTTGGAATAACCAAGCAGTAAATGTAAATCCTTGAGGAGATTCTTCCTCGAGAAAACAAATAGAAACTTTCTTTATATCCTTCATTTAATATTGAAATGTCTGCACGCATCATCGGTCAGCTTAGGGTTAAATAAACGCGAACTTTCCAAATCCGTGCCTAAAAATCTGCAGAGCTGAACAAGCGTGAAAAGAAGCTGGAAAGGTCTGCAATAAGTTGAAAAGGGAAAATCCCTCGAACAGCAGCCTCCAATGTCCTCAGGTCGCCACTTACGTCCTCAGCAACCGAGAGCGGCATCGAACAGAGTGAAGTACGCACAAGGCGACCCTTTAAATCCACGAAATCCTCTTGGTGAGCGAAGTCCGAAGCTCGAAGCCAACCAGGCGGGCGACACTGAATGGCAGCAGCACGGCTGTTGTTGTTTTTGTTGTTGTCGTTGTTGTTGTTGTTGTTTTTGTTGTTATGGTACTGTGCCTCAAACTTTGCGGCTCTGTTTGCAAGTAAATCACTTTTTAATTCCCTACAAAAGTTTTCTCCGTCAATAGAAATCGAAAAAAACGTCAGATAATCTTCGTAGATTTCGAAGTGCTGTATATATTTGTGAAATAATTTTTGAAAATTTTCCTACCTCAATTGGTTTTGTGAAAAATCGCGTGCATCTTTTTTTATTACACAACAGTTACACATTGAACATTTCGTGCAAGATGACCGACGAAGCGCTGAACGTTCTGGTTACAAAAATGACAGAACTGACCGTTCGCGAGCCCGACTCTGAAGAGGCGCCCCCAACCGAGGCGATGCCCCCAACCGAGGCGATGCCCCCAACCGAGGCGATGCCCCCAACCGAGGCGATGCCCCCGTCCGAGGAGGGCGCGAGCGCGATCTCGCCCGAACTTGAAACATCGTTGAATTTTTGCCATTTGCCCGTGGAAGTGCAGCAGATGATATTGAGCAAACGTCCGCTAGGTGAACTCGGCGGTGAAGAGGCGCCCTCAACCGAGGCGACGCCCCCAACCGAGGCGATGACCCCGTCCGAGGAGGGCGCGAGCGCGATCTCGCCCGAACTTGAAACATCGTTGAATTTTTGCCATTTGCCCGTGGAAGTGCAGCAGATGATATTGAGCAAACGTCCGCTAGGTGAACTCGCCGGTGAAGAGGCGCCCCCAACCGAGGCGACGCCCCCAACCGAGGCGATGACCCCGTCCGAGGAGGGCGCGAGCGCGATCTCGCCCGAACTTGAAACATCGTTGAATTTTTGCCATTTGCCCGTGGAAGTGCAGCAGATGATATTGAGCAAACGTCCGCTAGGTGAACTCGGCGGTGAAGAGGCGCCCCCAACCGAGGCGACGCCCCCAACCGAGGCGATGCCCCCGTCCGAGGAGGGCGCGAGCGCGATCTCGCCCGAACTTGAAACATCGTTGAATTTTTGCCATTTGCCCGTGGAAGTGCAGCAGATGATATTGAGCAAACGTCCGCTAGGTGAACTCGGCGGTGAAGAGGCGCCCCCAACCGAGGCGACGCCCCCAACCGAGGCGATGCCCCCGTCCGAGGAGGGCGCGAGCGCGATCTCGCCCGAACTTGAAACATCGTTGAATTTTTGCCATTTGCCCGTGGAAGTGCAGCAGATGATATTGAGCAAACGTCCGCTAGGTGAACTCGCCGGTGAAGAGGCGCCCCCAACCGAGGCGACGCCCCCAACCGAGGCGATGCCCCCGTCCGAGGAGGGCGCGAGCGCGATCTCGCCTGAACTGGAAACATCGTTGAATATTTGCCATTTGCCCGTGGAAGTGCAGCAGATGATATTGAGCAAACGTCCGCTAGGTGAGCTCGGCGACATACGCGCCACCTCGAGCCGCATGCGAGACATCACCGACTCACTGATAATGCACGAATTCCGGAAAGCGTTCACTCACCACCGAAGAACGGATCCCCTTAGTTACGAAAGCGCCGCCCTCACGGTTGGTTGGATCGTCTTGAATCCAAGATTCGCGATCAGCGGATTGTACGTCTCTTTTCTCTTCTCTCGCAGGCCATTGAAGTCGCAACGGCGGTCTACTTGCGCTCCGGCTACGGGAGCGTGTTTTGCGGCTGCATTCTGCCAATGCTGCGCAACTCGTGCCGGGAACCCTTCGCTCCCGAAACGAGTGAAATCAGTTCGTTCCTCTCGAATTTCTACGAAAAGGTGGACAACCTCTCGGTCTTCACGTGGTCGCAACAATCGCGTTTGCTGCACTATTTGACGATGATGCGCTTCTTCAAGGTGAGTTGGCATTCTGAAACCGAGAACTAGGCTGCCGTCGTCCACTTTCACTTCTCTGCAAGAGGAGAGGACACTTGGTTCACTCAGATCGGGCAGTTGGCCTCTGAGACTTGATGTCGTTTACGTCACAATTCGCGTCGTACGGCCGCCTCGAATCTCGAGTGCTATCAGCAAAAACTGGCGTTCTTTCCCTTTAAAACGAGACCTAGAATCGCGGCGATTTTAAAGACGTTTTAGTATTTAATAAAACGCAAGGTTGTGTATAAAAAGTTCTTGGATGAATTTGCCCTTAATTTTCACATTTCGACCTTCACACCCCCACTTTTGAAGTTGCGCGGCGCTATTAATTTCATCCGTCCACAGTATTTCAAGAGGAACAGAGTGGCGTCCACCACGGTGTTGCCGCTGCACTCGCGTATTGTAGTCGAGTTGAAAGGTTCGTGGATCCGTATGCTGTGGACATCGAAGGACCGCACCCACCACCAGCCGGAGAAGCGCTACACTCTGCTGGTCATTCTCGCCGAAATGTTGATAGCTAGTAGAGTCGGAAGAACATTTAAGTAAGTCGCCAACCGCGATAAGTCGTCTTGGCTTGCAATTGATTTCCCCGCCCCCTCTAGACGTGTCAGCAAGTGCGCGAATAAAATCTATATATACGGAAATGAGCACATCCTTGCAGCGGACAGCCCACGCGCATTCTTCACGTTCACGGTGTACGGGACCAGGCGGATGAGGACACTGTTCCGCGCGGCTATCGAGGATCCACACGACGAGCTGAAATGGCCTGCCAACTGGCCGAAGGACCAATTCACGGTGAACTTGGCTATGTCGTGTCGCGAGGTGGGCACGCTAACATACGATAAGGAATTGAACACGGTAATGCCGCTGCTGTTTCTGAATGAAAACAACGTGGAAGCCATGCGAGTTCGCCGTGAAGCTGACGAGGGCGTTCCCGCCGACTAAATATGCGCTTTCTGATGCTCTCAAACTATTCAAAATTCTCGTGCTTTTGTTTTATTAGATAATTTTACATTTTTCTTTTATGAAAAAAATACATATATAATTTGTGGCAACAATTTATAATCCACACAATGCCACAACACAATGAAACCACTGGAAAATACATACAAGAGAATATTTATATATATATATATATTTATATATATATATATATATATATATATATATATATATATATATATATATATATATATATAAATATATATTTGTATATATGTAAATATTATATTTGTAGCAACAATTTATAATACACAAAAACAATGTAAAATAAACACACACTACAATCATTGAAAAAAATAGAATAAAATCATTTGGATTTCGATATATTTTCAAAATTATAGAATAAATTGTATATTTAATAAAATTAAAATTACTGAATACATGGAATTTAATTGCTTCTTGAGAGAAAACGTATTTTGTGCTACCGTAGACAAAATTTCCCAAGTTATTGAAATAAGAAGAGCAAAACAGGCGAAATATTTGTATATTCATCCAGAAGGCTTTCTATGAATTGCTATATTCAAACTCGTAATATAACGCATTTTGCGAGTTTGTTAAGTAATTTTTTAAGTTTTTTTTTTTTTTTAATTTTTTCTTTTAAATTTTTTTTTTTAATTTTTTTTTTCAAGTTTGTTTTTTTAGGCATTTCTGCGAAGTTCGTAATTAGAGCAGGGAAAGCAAGCAGAGGAATTGAAGTCATTAGAAGAAGGAGTCGAGGAAGATTAATAAATCAACTTGTAATTCAAGGTTCGCAACTCAATTCGCTGACTGCGAAACGACCTCCACGGTGCCATAAAATTACATTATCCGCGAAATTAGAGCGGCTTCACATCAAACGATTGCTATCGTAATCAGATGTTTGCCGAGTTTGTATTTATTAAGATATTTTTAGCAGCGAGGAAACGCGTGTCCACGAATCGTCACATCGAATTCGCCTACCAAACAGACGACATTTCTACGACATTTCTACAACAATTTCTACAAAAACGAGCGATAACGACAGCTATAAAAAATAATTATGAAAACGGCAACCAGAAGGACGAACAACATTCGCAAGGTCAACAGCATTTGAAATCGTAAAATGCGAGAATCAAATTATAAGCGTATTTCGACCATAAATTTTCCTCTCATAAATTAAATCAAATGGAAGCTGAGTTCCCGCGCCGCCGTCTTTTTGGGGAAAATCTAATTTGCTGATTACATGCGAGATTGTTTGGTTCTGTGAAAAATAAGGGTTCTGCAGCAAGCCTGCGCCCCTCGACGTTCTCTCGACGTTCCACTTGTTTTGCGGTGGTCTAAATATCTTCGGTTTCCTCTTGAGCCGGTATAGAAATTTCAATTTCAATATTACGGCAGCGGGCGAGTTCTGGCTGGCTAAAATCTGCTAATAATTCAAGTTTATGTAAGCGTAATTTGCACGCACACAGAAATTCAGTAACATGATTTGTGCTTTCAAACTGAAATGAATGGAAATAGAAAGGCTGAATGGACGGTTGGTGGTTTTGCTGGCTTGGTTGGGTGACTGGTTTGCCAGTTGTGTGGTTGGTGTGGTGGTCGGTTGTCTTATTATTATTTAAAAATAGTGACTTCGGAAATAGTGAATTCGGAAATTGAGTTGAGCAAAAACAAATGAATCTAAAATCGGCTTAAAATTGATTTGTTTGCACAAAACTTTTGCCTGTTTATCGTGTCAAAATCAACCTGCGAAAGAGAACGACAGGCAAAACTAAAAAAAAAAAATATTACGAAGAAATGTTAGAATAGAGAAGAAGAGTTGACAAAGAAGAAGAAGAAGAAGAAGAAGCTAAGATAAAGAAAAACTACCAACAGAACAACAACAACAACGACAACAGCAAATGCAGCTGAACAAGCAAACCAAGAAACTCCACTTCGAATTGCATTCGAAGCAAAGCAACACCGAAAGTCTGAAACAAATCAAATTAGAGGCGAAGTTTTAAGCAACTTTTCTGCTGAGTTGCTCAAACGACGAGCGCGCCTCTCCATTCTTATTGTTTCCTCAGCACTTGGAAGCGTAAACGCTTACAAACAAGTTGGCGGGAATACAAGCGGCAGGCTGAGGAAAGCAATTAAAGTCCCGCAACGACTTCGCGAGCGACTGCAAGAACGCAGCACGGCAAGAAGTTGCGTGCAGGACTTCCATTATTATTTTCGTTTTTAATTTCTCCTCACTCTCTGCTTTGTAATTCCATGAGCGCGCGCGCGACGGAAGAACTGCATTTATTTGCTGAAGAATTTAATTAGTACTGCAAACAAGTAATTCGGCGTTGCATACATTTAGGCGGCGCGATTCTGCCCTGAAACCAGGGCGGTCGTAATAGGGACAGAATGTGCCTTTTGAGCCCGCGAATTCCACGACTTCTTGGTCACGCTCATCCTGGAAGGCCGCTCGGACAGCCGTCTCGACCGCTACGAATTCCAAATTTGTTAGAACGTATAATTGAATGCATTTTTAATGTAATCCAGTAGATTAAAAATGTAGGTTGCGCCTAAAAGTAGGCAACCCACTGAAGGATTTAATTTAATGAAAAATTGCAAAATGTAGGTTGCTGCAGCCTCATTTCCACATTTTTCTTGTCATACTTTATTTCTTTTATTAAAAATCCTTCGCAACGTTCGTTTCAACGTTCATTTGCGAGTAGCTTAATTTTCATGGCTGCTTCCTTCGGTGTCCTCGTATCTGATTAGTTTGCATTTCCGCTCCAGTTCGCGTGCTACTCTTACACTTTTACTACACACAAACAAGTGCACACATGCAAACAAACACACACACACACATACGTAGTGGTGTCATTAAAATTCAAGCATTTAATTACAAATTACTCTACTCCGTGGTTGGTTTTTTGCTTAATTTTTTCTACCTACTAACAAATATGCACACACGTACACGCACACATCCATACAATCACATACAATGAGTGTGTATGTGAATAAGAAGAAACTACAGCTGGGTCACACCTGTGAATTCTTGTGTTAAATGAGAGAAGAAAAAACGGAACAATAAAATAGTCAACTCAACGCCAAGTGAACAACCGACCAGTCAAGTCAACCGAGTTGACACAGTCGTCCCAGTCAGCACTGCCATTCCAACCAAGCAGGCAATTCAGCCGGATTGCCATGTGCAGTCGAACTTCAACTATATAAATGCATTCCGTCGAAGAACATTTCTACAGACAGGAAAGGAGTTCGGACTGGGCAAGAAATACATATTTGATTTTATCTTGATTTTATTTGATCTGGTTTGATTTGATTTGATTTGATTTGGTTTGATTTGACTTGCTTTGCTCTGATTCGAATTGACTTCAACTTGGACTTGGAATTGGATTTGGACTTGACTTGACTTGATTTGATTTGATTTGAGTTGGTTTGGCTTGACTCGATATGACTTTTAAATCGATGTGAGTTGACTTGACTTGATTTGATTTGATTTGCGTTTATTTGGCTTGACTCGATATGACTTTTAACTCGCTGTGAGTTGACTTGACTTGATTTGATTTGATTTGCGTTTATTTGGCTTGAATCGATATGACTTTTAACTTGATGTGAGTTGACTTGACTTGATTTGATTTGAGTTGGTTTGGCTTGACTCGATATGACTTTCAACTCGCTGTGAGTTGACTTGACTTGACGTCTTCGTTCCTTTGAATATTTCCATATCAGTCATTCTAGTTCTATGTCATCCATGAGCTTTAGTTACACTTAATTATATTTACAAAAATTGTATTGATTTCTGTATGTCTAGAAATGCATTTTTTTATGTCTCAGTTATAATCTCATCATCAAATGTTTAAAAATGATTAAAAAACTTTACACACACAAGACTAAGAAGCGCAAAATAATTATTTATATAAAAATAAATTTTTAAATACCACGTTTTCCAGGTGGAGGAAAAAGTTTAAAATAATTTTTCCCAGCCGCAGACAGATTGAAAACGAAAAACGTGGCTGGTAATATCGCTTCAGTCCGTTTATGCAAAAGAGTTTTATAATTCAATGTTACTTACACGACTTAAAAACAACAGCGACAACAACTACAAAAACAACGGCGAAATAACAACTTGAGTCTTAATTGATGTAGCAAACAACAACAACAACAACATCCACAAAAACAACAACCGAGCGGTAACCACAATGATAAAATAAACACAGACAGACTGTAAACATTTCCAGCATTCAGCGGAAAATCGAATGTTTTTAATCCTGCTTGCCTAAAGTCCTGAAGGATGTGCGTCGAGCCCTCGGAAGTGAAATGAGGAAGCGCTGAACTCGTGGCTGGCAAGTTTAATGAGCTTGTTGACTTGTTGGTGGGGTTGGGGGGGGGGGGGAGGGGAAGAAGGGGGAGAATTGTCGAGAGCGAGAGACGCAGAGAGACAGGGAAGTGAAGGATGTGTTTGCCTGCAGTGTAGATTAGGGAGGAGATCGTGGAGAAATAGAAATTGCCTTCGTGATACATGCATTTTCTAAAATTAAATTAGTTTGAGTTAACAATCTTTTCAATTAAATTTTGAAAAAATAAGTTTTTCACTTTAATTAGGAATTTTTTATCTAGAGTTTCATTTCTAGCAATAAATGAAATTGCAAAAGTAAGACAAGTTTCCTCTCCATTGGAAGTTTTATAGTTTGATTCCTTTTTAAAACCGCAGTGTAAAAGTTTCGCCCTTCGCCGCCTGAAAGAGATGAATTGCAAATTGACCGCGGCGCCACCTCGAAAAAGGAATTTAATTATTTCACAAAGAGGTTCATTTTTGCACAAAATGGAAGGCTGTGCCAACACGAAAGCAATAGCAAAAAAAAAAAAGCAACAACAACAACAACAATTGCCGCACATCGGAAAGCGTTAACTCGAAATGATGTAAGAGGAGAATTTCAGCCCCGGGCGACGAGAGAAAATTGCACGCATTGTTTACACAAATTCGCAGCATACTTCGCGGGGGGTTCACGCCGAGCTTTCGTTTTAAATTTTCATGCTATTTTCATGCCTTGCTATTGTTTTAATATTTATTATTTTTTTTTTTTTAGTTTCGTTTTTTTTAGTTTTTTTTTGCTTTCTTCATATTATAATTAAAAGCGATGCCGCCGCCAGTCAGCATCGCATTGCAAAAAAAGGTGTTGAAGTTGCATACCAAAGGAGAGCAAATAAAATCAGTTAATTTGAGTGCAGTAGAGTTGAGTCGATCCAAATGTATTTGGATTCATTTTCATGGCTCTAAATAGTTCTTAGAAACGGCAGGGCGGCCAAATGCTTTATTAATGAAGTGGCTTCTTGCGTTTTGCGAAAAGTTTGCATACTTTTAGGCGCACACGGAATCAACGGCTCGTTTGGCATGAAGTGATTGTGGGAAAGACAGAGCGAAAGAGTGCGAGAAAGAAAGACATGGGGTTGGGGGTGTAGAGAGAGACAGAGACAGAGAGAGAAAGGGAGAAAAAGTGTAGAGAGCGAATCTGAAAGTAGCTGCAGTTTGTTGAAACCAAACTGGATATTTGCATTTCGCTTTGGGACAAAAATTCTCAGTTGCGATCATAATTGAATACTCGTGGTTACTCCTTCCAGTGCGGTAGAGAAATTTCCTCGGGGAGGAAAGCAAACTAAATGATGGTAAAAAATAGACTGAAACATTAAGTAGGCCAATGGAAAGACGGAATGGGATAATTAGTAAGATTTAACAATGATAGGAAATGTGAAGAGGAAGTCGAAAATTAGACAGACCCACAGTGACCATTGCTAGACCCATAATGAACTTTAGGTAGTGACGTATGGACGAAAAGGAAAGCGGCAGATCAATGAAATGGAGATTAAGATGACCGAGATGGACAGACCGAGGATTCAGACAGACCTGAAAAATAAAACAGATCGGCGTAGACAGAGGTAGACCGATAAAATGGCACAGAACAATAAGAAAGTGGTACAGGAACGTGGTGAAATGGGGCAAGCCAGCGATATAAAGTGGAACGATTGAATGAGACCAATTGGCGGAATGGTGCAGAGCGACATAATGAGGCAGAACTTGGAATGACAAGAAATGGGACGACGAAGTGAGAAAAGAACGAAACGGGACACACCCACCAAATGGGACTGAAATAGGACGGATTGTGGAGAAATTATAGAAGTTATTTGAATCTATTTAAGGTATTTAACAGTCCAGAGTGGGCCACGGCCCACTTGTCCAAATAAAATCCCTGTTTGTTTTCTAAAGAAGCTTCATTTTGGCATGAAACGTGGGCAAAATAATAATTTTTTAGAGAGGACTACAGGTCGTAACTTAGTGCAATGTCACTGCGGGCACGAGTGGGTCAATTGTGAGTGTTGTGTATGGTTTTGACGATGTATAATCACAACTTCTTCCATTTGCCTGCTCCAAATTTAATTGTTAACAAATACAACATTAAATTTAAATGCCACACCAGCAGTAACACCATTCACGATATGAAGGAACTATAAAATGACACGTAAAACACGTTCGGTAAGATTTGTTCAACAAAATTTTCGAACGTGCAGAAGCGTTGCCAGATCCAAACGGCCAAGTGACCTGCATACGAAAAGTTGAAGTTTGCCATATTTTAAAGCACAAAACGAACGTTTATGACCTCTCGAACCCAACCCCGGAAGACCCCGCAACCCCGCCACCCCCCATAACGGCAGCAACGTTTTTCCTCATTATCAGTCGCAGCGAGCTGAAAGTTGGCGGCTGTTGGTGCGAAGTTTGCTGCAGGTTTTCTCTGATTCGTGTTCTGTTTTGTACTGCGTTTTGTTTTCCATTTGATTTATTTTTATTTTATTTTCATTGTTGGTTTCGCTATTGTTGTGGTTTGGGTTGCGATACAAAAGAGTTCGGCAGAAGTTAGAACTGCATATGAGAGATTTACGACTTCGAGGTACGAGTAAGTAACGACGTTTATATTTCTCTATAACGTTCAAAATGCGGTAGTCGGGGGGAAGAGGGGGAGGGGGGCTCCGCGTTCGCGTTGAGTAGAACTTTGTTTCCTAACTGAGCAACTGAGCAACTGCAGCAAAATATTAACAACGGATATCAGAAGAAATGATTTATGTGTGCGAAGTGAAGCCACACGAAACGTCAAGACTTACAAATTAAGTTAATTTAAGTGTGGAGGGACTTTCAGTTCGTATTTGTGCGGTAAAATCATCAGACAGACGATTTCCATCCAAGTCGAAAAGTTAATTTCCGGTATCTGCAGTCAAAGCTTTCGTTTTATTTACTTTAGAGTTTAAACAAACTCTTCAGCTTAACAAAAATCAAAGACTTCATAATTTCCAAAACGTTCCGGAACGACAGAGAGCACAGAACTCGTTTAAAGCCAAAAGTTGTGTTCAGTGTTGCCAACTTTTTTACACAGTTTACACAGCAGAATATCGCGTTTACGACGAAAAAACTAACAAGCAATACATACCAATACTAACGGTAAAGTGTCAGATCAACAAAAAAAAAAAAAAAAAAAAAAAAAAAAAACTAATACGAACAACGAACCGAATACGCTTCGGAATGGATACGGCGAAGTTTTTAAATATCTGGGAGTAAAAAAGGCGGCTGTTTGCAGTGGTGGGGCGGTAAAAACCCTCAATAAAATCGCAATGAATCGCTAAAGAGTCTTCTGGGCCGCGCAAGAATCCATCTTTTGGCATCTTGAAGATGCATTTTTCTGTGTAAATAGCAAAAGTTCTGTGTGCAGTACTACTGAAGTATTTGCGTGCGGTTTGTTGCAGCCAGATACGAGCACAAGGAGAGGAGAGGAGAGGAGGAGAGGACAGGAGAGGAGGGGAGAGGAGAGGAGAGGAGAGGAGAGGAGAGGAGAGGAGAGGAGAGGAGGAGAGGAGAGGAGAGGAGAGGAGAGGAGGAGCTAATAGCTTTATTTTCATCTCATTTTCTATATTTTATTCAAATTTCCATAATATTGTATATCGGTCTGAAATTATCGGTCCCTCGTGTGTTCTTAACGTGCAGAGTAAATCCAACCCAGTAAATTTAACGAGAAAAAAAAAAAAAAAAAAAAAAAAACTCCAACTTTGAAACTCCGCAAACTACTTGTTGTAGTTGGATATGACGATCTTAACTTTTTATCAGCGGATGTGATGCGAGAGTTCTTCGCAGATACCTGGAAAGATTTTAGATTTTGAAATGTAGCCTCGTACGTGGCGGCAGCTCTGAGACGAGTGCTTGTCTGTGTTGTCGCATGCCTGTGAGGGTGGCTTCCGGGCTTGCATGCAGTTGAAGAGAGGGCGGCTTCTTTCTCTATGTGAGCGAAAAGTGTGTCACTTGTAAGAGTGAAAATAAAAACAATAAAAGAGGAAGAGTGGCAGCAGCAACTTTATCTGTTTTGTAAAGTTCGAGTTTACTTAGATAGCTGAAGGCGAGGATAGCATTGCAAACGAGTAAATCGATTTTCTTTAAATACTCGTAGCTATTTTTTCACATAAAAAGTTTTCCCTTGCGTCAGAAAATGATGAACATGAAGCCGAAAAAAGCTAGTAAAGCTCACCGAGGTCTCGCCGGGGGGTCGTTGATTTAAAAACTGTGCCAAGTCGAGGAAGGTTCTCCATCCCGAAATCCATTTCTAGTGCGATTGCGGGCGGGTGGGCGGTGGGGGGAGTCGTACCAAATATCTACTCTCTACGACATATGATTCCCCCAGATATGATGAAGTTTCGTTTAATGAGGATGTCACACCCTCTTGACCGATCCCGCCCACAATCGATGCCCATGCACGGCGTATCGTGGTTGTTTCTCAAGTGGTTTTCGAGGCATAGCGTTTTTAATTCCTGCCACGCCCATTTATTACCCTTAGAAGTGGAAGGAGGTCTCGCCCTAGGCTTTGGAAGGAGTCGTACCAACTATCAAGACTTTACGACACTCGATTCCCCCAATCTGATGATACACACCACATGCAAATCATTGTAGACCTATATTAAGATTTCTATTTCGGTTAAGATCGCATTTCTTCGAGCAAGTTTGTCCCTCGTTCGCTATTCTCTTCTTGCCTTCAAAGGTGTCCCTTTCATGTTTTGTCTTTCATCTCTTTGCAGTTTTACATCACTGAACACTGTAGTGACAACGACAACAACGACCCAACAACACACCAGCAACTCGTACTAACACGCTGTCACTTTAAGTGCCAAATTAACTTCAACAAAAACACACAACTCGTATATCATCCGTACTGCCAACTTGTGATCCGTTAAGTAATCCGGGCACGTATTGGATCCGTCTTTCTTCTCTGAGGTCAACAGCATCCTGGGTCTACGCCTCCCTTTCCCCGCGCCCGGCGCCGCTCCACCCCCGGTAAACACAAAAGTGTGTCTTCGGTGAGGACAAACCGTTCAGTGCTTTTTTTTGGGGGCGATATTCTGTGTAGAAAAGCAAGAGCGAAATGAGGTAGGAAAGAACAGAAACAGCAGAAAGTAATAAGAAGATGGGAAAAGTAATGGCATGAGGATGTCTTGGAATGATGAAGGGTCAGAGTTTGGCTGAATTTGGTTGATCCGTACGTTGTTGCAGGCGTTTCATTTTGGTGCTGAGTCGGTGTGAAAAATTGAAAGGGATATTTTATAGATGGGCAGTGTTGCCGCCAATAACCAGCCGTTTCGAAGTATTCTGCACCCACAAAACGAGTGCGACTCCCTAAATTCAAACAAAACGTGTCGGGGACTAACTTAGGGAGCTGAAATGTAGGGACGGACCGCATTCGTACAAGACAATCCCATTCAACTTAAGGTAAATCACAGAAAACAAAACATATTTTCAGAAAAACCGACAAAAGTAGGCGTGTTTATTAACCGAGCTGCTCTCGCTCATTTTCAATCCCAAGCTGCTCCAAATAACAAATAATATTTGCGCTAAATTATCGTGGTAGTTTTATTCGTTCTCCTGCAGTCGTGATTTCAACATCAAATTTCCATTTTGTCTCTTTCTGTGCGTTACGAACGGAAGCAAAAGGTGAGAAAAACACTCTCTCTCTCTGTCTGTGGGTGAAGTCGACAGAGTTTTTTTAAGTTTTCTTTAAGTTTTCACCGAATCTTTGTGAATCTTTGATGTGAGAGGCAGTAAGAAGCGCACCAGTAACATGTCAACCGAAGGATGTTGACAGCACTACAATCAATCTTAATCCAAATTCGCTTCGTGCAAGCAAGAGTTTTTCACAACCTCGACTTTTTCTTATTTTACTTGTGAGTGCTTTAGTCAGCTCGCGAACATCTTCGACTGTTTCGGTATTCGATTCCTCTCAGAGCTATTTTTCTCTAGGACGAACCGTCATAACCTAGGAAGACAACAACAACAACAAAAAAACCTTCAACAACAACAACATTGATTTTTTTCCTCAAACAATTTTGGTAAGTTTTCTTTTTTTCCCTCCACATGTATGCAGTTTTACTTTTTTTCTACAGTGGCAACACTGTTAGATAATCGGACGGATAATAAATCTGTCGACACACACACACACACACACACACACACACACACACACACATATACATTCGCTTATATTCCCATTTCGCCATGTTAACGGATGCGGATGTGAATTTTGTTCAAAGCGCAGTAAACAATTTAAAACTTTGCGAAAATGAAATGTTTGGTGCAGAGCAACAAAATAAACACAACCAACGCCAAACAAAGCCAGAAACAAGGAAGGAAAATCAAACAGTTGACGCTGTCATCCATGTCAACATGTGTGTGTGTGTGTGTGTGTGTGTATGTGTGTGGCAATCTGTCATTATAAATGCCATTAGCAAAAGCGTGTGAGAGTAAGAGAAGAGAGGGATGGGAAGAGAGAGCTGAGAAGAGAGGGTTAAGCTGTGCAAGCAAATTATGTAAGATGATATTGAAATCGGAGAGGTTTCGAGGAAGAAAACGGCTCTCGAAACTAAGGGCATTGCGAGTATTATAAGTCTATTCAATTTCTTCTCAGTCGTGTTTCTCCTCTCTTTTGGCTCTTAATAAATGCCACCTTCTTGTGATTCTACCTGGATGGCTTACAGTAGAGCTCACGTGTCATATCTTGTGAATCTCGTAAGCCTTTTCGTCCATCTTTCGATTTCTCGGACAAGCTGTGTCCTGCACACATCTACAAAGTTATCCATTTTGAGGGTGAACCGAACTTAAGATTGTTGTGAGACTATTTTCCCGGGTACGCGAGGACGAAGCGCTCTACCTTCACGCGATTATTGATCTATAAACCTCTCGGAATTCTGCTTCTTGCTTTCGACCCTTAAAAGCTCATTGAATATGCATGCTTGAATTATTTCCTCTCTTTTATAGTCCGTAATGATGGTGACGATAACGACAATGATGATGACCAACACGACGTTGGCGATGATAACGATGATAGAGATCACAACGAAAGCTTTGAGGTGAATATATTGCAATAATGAGAGAGTATGAAGAAATTATAGCAAACCGCGTTGATGGTCTCGATTGCCTTAAATTCAAGACAAAGATAAAGTCAGTCCTGGTCATCGTCTAGACTGAAATGGTCGGTGTAGACTTCGTTTATCGCTTCAACTGCAAAAGTCTCTCTTGATCTCATCTCGAGAGGAAGAGACTGTAACACTTTCGATTACTGTCTCGGTTGATACGAGATGGAGTCGTCAACGAGACCACATCGAGACGGCTACGAGTCGATGGCGAGTAATGTATCTTCGTAAACACATCATTAAACTCACACTTTTGGAGGATGATAAAATTTGATGGAGGTAGAATTTCACAAAATGGTAAGTAAAAAACTTTGATATACTTTTCAAAAAAGTGTCTTGAACAGGAATGTCAAAATAGCATTCCATTTCTTACTCTGAACTGTCCTCTCTCTCTCTCTCTCTGTCTCTCCTTAGAGACTCAACTGAAACTATCAAATCCGTTCCCCGTAAGCTTGTCTTTCCACACTCAAGTTTCAAAACTATCTGGTGTGTTGGCAAAACTCTTTCGATTGGCAAGCGAACGTCATTTAGGAGCATCGAAACCGTTATCTTTGCATGGTCTCGCCACTTTCTAAAAAGTTCAGTAAAGACAAAAATCATGACTGCATCTCTCTTCAGACGTAAAAGAAGTTCAAACTTTCGATTTGTTGCAAGCAGTTTGAAGTTTTCCTTAGGTTCTCAAATAAGTTTTCATTTCAAATTAATTCTGGTCTCTTTGAACGTGCATACGTTTGAAGCTTCCAGAAGAGGCAACCAGAAATTGACAGCTGCAAACTGCTGCGGTTGCTGCCACTGTCAACTTGACGTTTCAATGTGTCAACAGCACTTCAGCCCGTTACGTCCTCTTCTTCTTCCTCTTCTTCTGTTTGCCTTTCTTGTCAGTTTTGCAATATTTAGAACTTGTTTGACATCCTTCATTTCTACTGCAGAATGCTTTGTTATTCGATTTCTGTTGTTGTTGGCAGTGATTTTTCTGCCTCCAGCAGACTTTGCGAATCCAGCTGCCCCCTCCCGGATACCCTGTTTGGCTACACCCGCGTCTGCTGCTGCTGTTAGCCGCTGTTCTCTTTAAATGACGCAAGTTGATAGCAATTTGCTGCTCGAAGGCCTTTGAAAGGAATTCTTCCGAAGCTAAAGGATTCAATGGATCGAATTGTGTAGCGAAGTTGAGCAAAAGCCAAAGAAGTTGGTGAAGAGGGAGAGGGAGAGAGAGAGAGGGAGAGGGAGAGGGAGAGGTAGAGGGAGAGAGAAGGAAACATGAGCTGGAGTCACGTCAAGAAATGCAAGAACTTGTTGAAAAGAGTTGTTATGCATCCCATGCGCTAGAAGTTGCGTTCATGCTGTTGATTCCTGAATGCTTTAACGTCTCAATCTACTTAACGAAATGGCAATCAAAATCAATTCAATTTGTGCGAGAAATACATACATGTTGCCCATTTTCGTCGCGCCTCTCTAGCCACCGCTTCAGTTCTGATCAGCCGTCAACTTGACAAGATAAACCTTCGCAGCCCTCGGCAATAAACTTTTATTAACTGTTTGCCATTGCGTGCCAGTCGCCCGTAA
The DNA here is from genome assembly GCA_922984085.1 of Sicus ferrugineus. Taxonomy (NCBI): domain Eukaryota; kingdom Metazoa; phylum Arthropoda; class Insecta; order Diptera; family Conopidae; genus Sicus; species Sicus ferrugineus. The sequence goes on from OV277351.1 coordinate 18,245,388, forward strand.
TTAAGCGAACTGAAACCAACTCTCCCTCTCTCTCTCTCTCTCTCTCTCTCTCCCCCTTTCTGTGCGTAACTATCTGCCGCACCATCAAAAACAAGGATGGTCCAAGTGGACCATCCAGCGAACCAGCGATAGTGTTTCCTCCATCTTTAACTGCCGCCATTTCCCGCCATCCCTTCCTCCCTCCCTCCCTTCCTGGCGCCCGTGCCGTCCCGCACACTAATTGACCAACAAACAAACGTTAATTAAATGCAATTCAGACAATTTGTACAAATGATACCCGTTCAGTTTGTTGCGTTTGTAATGCTTTGACTCCGTATGTCTTTGACTCCCCCGCCTCCACCGTCCCATCGTGATCCCCTCGAAACACATACGTGGCCTCCAAATAAATGCGATACGCAACAGAAATTATTTTCGATAACAATGATAACACCAACAATCCATTGGAATGAATGTACGTCTACCAGCGCAGGAGGTGGGAGGTGGAAAGGGCGACATAATGGCAAACAGATGACAGCAATGGCAAGGCAAAGTTGTATAGAGGACGACGTACCTCGGAGGCGAGCTGAACTGTTATTATTATAGCAGTGAAGTAGAAGTTAGAGGACTCTAGAGATTCCTGCGTATACATGTGGCGACACACGCATACACACACACATATACATATACATTGTATATGTTTTAGAAGGGTTTACACAGCCATACATTCACTCCTCCCAATAACGCAGAGCCACACACGGTATCAGTTGCCGTTGGGTTGCTTGAGAGGCAGAGAGAGAGAGAGAGAGAGAGAGAGAGTGAGAGAGAGAGAAGGAGTGAGAGAGGGAGAGAGAGATAGAGAGAGATAGAGAGAGATAGAGAGAAAGAGAGAGAAAGAGAGAGAGATAGAGAGAGATATATATAGAGGGCGAGAGAGTGATGTAGAGATAGTGGGTGAGAGGAAGAGAGAGAGAGAGAGAGAAAGAGATAAATATAGTGAGATATAGAGAGAGTGATAAATAGAAAGAGTGGGAAATATAGAGTCACAAATAGAGAGAGTGTGAGAGAGAGAGTGACACACAGAGAGAGTGAGAGAAAGTGAGAGAGAGAGAGAGTGAGAGAGATAGAGAGTGAGAGAGAGAGAGAGTGAGAGAGAGAGAGTGAGAAATAGAAAGAGTCAGAGATAGAGAGGGTGAGAAAGGGAAGGATAGATTGAAGGGGAGAGAGAGAGCAAGGGGGCACAGAGATAAAGGGAGAGAGAGGGAGATATAAGGAGAGACGACCAGACTCACTTGGCTCCAGAGGACATCAGGTAGAGGACGAGTTAAGTTTAAATTATTGCGGAGTGTGTATTCATTAAGTCGAGTAACTATTTTGAGTTCCAACAACTTTGAATTTAGTTAATTAATTATCTTTTAGTTATTTAACGAATTTTTGTTTGTTGCTTGAATAATTTTGAGCTGTTTATTGAAAAAATGAAGGTCGTATATTTTTACTTCTGGCAAAATATTCAAATAGGTTCGTGGAACTGATTGCCTGCCCTCTTTAGCGAGTGAAGCCAGAAAGAATGAATGAAGGAAGGAAGGAAGGAAGGAAGGAAGGAAGGAAGGAAGGAAGGAAGGAAGGCTGAGTGAATATAAAGGAAGTCCATACTTTTCTAAACCGAAGCCATCAACAAGCGCCACGAAAGGGATTCTAAAAGTACGAGTACAAGTCTACAAAGGCAATCGTTGAGTTCTTTCGTTCAGCCATTCATCTCCCAACCGCTTCCACCGCCGCCGCCTTGCCGACCGTACGTTTTTCCTTATCAAAGGGGTACCCAGTGACACCGCATCGCCGGAACAAAGAAGCATCGCGTTAAACCACGTTACCGTCTACTAAATCGGGTTCACGGTGCGCTGTTAGTCAGTCTGGTAACCTCAATTTATGGCGCCTCCGTGCGCCGACGCCTCTCGCTCTCACTGCTTTTATCGCAGTCGTAAATTGGTGAGGAGCTGTGGGTGCTGAAATTCGAGGTGCAACCAACTGCACCCACGCATCCCGGCGGCAACTCGCGGACGAGGCGATGGCGGCGGAGATGGTGGTGCTGCAGGTGGTGCTGGTGGACGGTGTTGGTGATAAATGAGTGGTGAGTGGCATACAGCGCATCTGAGCCGTCGGACAGTAGCAGGATTGCACTGAAGTTAGCGTGGAAATGCTATTTTTAGCAACAGAAGAATCAACAATAGAATAGCGGATGCAAAGGGCGGCTTGAAGGGCGCGGACTTGAAGTGAGCACGGGAAGAAGGTAAGGGAGTGCAGAAGGTAAGCGTGCCGGTTAATGAGGGCAACCAACCGCGCTGCACTCAAGTCGAATTAACGAGGAATCACCGTGGACGGAACGAGCGACTTAATGACTCCCGCCGAATAAACTTTCACTGAAATTGCCGAAAAATTCACAGCTTGCTTAACTTGTACGACCAACTCGGTTTTTCCTTCTGACAGCCTTTAGTAGTTGATTTCCAGCGTTGCCACATTGTTTTAGCAGGTCGTTTGTGACGCAGGTCTGTGAAAGAGCGTGAGAGAGGGAAAGGGAGAGAGGGAGGGAGAGGAGAAAGAGAGAGAAAACTGTTTAAACAGTTTTCAGGAAGTAATCACGCGTTCTTTCCGTCTGACTGCTGATTCCGGCGAAAAGTGAAGCTAACTGTTGACAACCAACTCTTACCGTTACGAATTAAAAAACTTGAATATCATATCAGCTGAGCAGTGTTGCCATCCCGCGGAGAGAAACAGAACTCCTCCGAGTAAAAGAAGTGAAAGAAAAATGTAAAAGCAAATATCATAAAATTTTAATTTTTATGCAAAAATATTCACAGAGCTTGAAAAATAATAATATGAAAAATGCATTCGAAGCGGAAAAAACGAAAGGAAACTCGGTGGAAAAAGTCCACCGGATTGTGATTTCTAAGAATTGCCACGGCAATCACTTGAATAATAAACGCCTGGAGTTTAATGAAAATGTCAGCGCAGTTTAAAGTATTCGCCGGGCGCAGACGAAGTCGGACGCATGAGTGGTCTGACGGCTCCGTGGTTAACTAGCTGTCTTGATTTATGAGCAGCGTAAAAAAATAATCACTGGAGACTTTAGCGTTACACGAAAGACTAGAGCGTTACGCGAATTGAGTCAGAGGGGAAATTATTAAGCATGCAACTCTGGATGCAAATGCGGCCCAAGCGCTCAAATGATGCGTAATTAAAAAGAGGGGCGCAGGAATCTGATCTGCAAGAGAAGCGCTCAAGAGAGCGTTAAAATCTCCGTCTAGAATGAATAAAAGAGAGAATAAATCCGAAAAGATAAAAATCAAATAAAATAACGAAAAAAAAAAACGAGAAAAGAAAAGATAATAGAAAGAAACAAAAAAAGAGTGAAAAGAAAAGTAAAGAAAAGAACGGAAAAGAAGAGATAAGAAAAAAGAAACGAGAAGAAGAGAGAAGAAAAGATAACTTCTTTCTTCTCTTCTCTTTCCTTTTCATTTCTTTTCAGAGGAAAATAGAAGAAAAAAGGAAGGGAAAGAGAAGAAAAGTGAATAAGGAAAAGTAAAGAAAAGAGAATAAAAGGCGAAGAAAAGAACAGGAATAAAAGGTTAGAAAACAAGAGAAAGGAAAATAACAGCAAAGTAAAAGAAAAGAAAAGGAAAGAAGAAAAGAAGGGAAAAGGAAAAAAGAGGACAGAGAAGACTAAAAAAGTAAACTGTGGAATGGGAATACAAAGAACTGATAAAGAGTGAATAAAAAGAGGAAGAAAACTGCCAAGAAAACGAAAAGCAAAAGGAAAGAGAAGGAACAACAAAGTTTAAAGGAGAAAAGGAAGGAATGCCGGGCAGAAAACGAAAATCGGATGGATAAAACAACATAACAAGAATTACTGTACGAAAAAAACAAAGGAAGGAAAAGAAAAGAAAGTGGAGCAAAAAAGGTGCCCGAAAGGAGGAAAACTAAATGAAGCCTTTGAACTTTTCTCCTGTCTTTTCCCTAAATATTTTATTCCAAACATATATATTTGGTACTTCCGCGGCACTTATTTTGGGAAGTGAAATTAATTGCCCAATTACTCTCTTTCCCCTCATTACACACCGAAATCCTGCCCCGAAATCTATACAAACTTCAGCGCTTTCATACAATTTGGTACCAAACTTTCTGCTTTTACCAAATTACCATTATGTATGCCAGATTTTATGACAGGAGTAAAGAAAAACAGGATTAGCTAGGACATCGAGGGGTTTTCGGGGTCGACTGAGTAACTGACGGACTGCTGACTGAGCGACTGCAATTTCCAACTTTAGCTCTCTGGATTGAAGTTTTTACTGCCTTATTTCTCGGTCTATCGAAACATGAAGTTCTTTAAGCCTTTCCAGCTCACTGAATGGAGGAAAATTACTGCGCGACCCCACGCATTCCACACTCCTTACTTCGTAATGGATTGCATCATGGATGGTGTTCGCCCCACAGCCGTAACGGTATTGCATGTCCTTTGCAAATCGCCGGAAATTCCATTTAAATTGATTTTGTTTTTTCTGCGCTCCGTTTTTCCCCCCCTTTTATGCTTTAATAATCCAGCACCATCAGCGTTCTTTTATGATTTTCTCGGCCTCTCGGTCGCTCGGTTGGTCCGTGTGAAGTCTTGCAGGGTTCTGAATTCCCTGCAGAGCGGCCTCGTATAGCGCTGAGAGGGACTTACAACTATTTATTGATTATTTATTGGCAACGTTTGTTGAGGGAGAGAGAGCAAAATACGGGCGACACTTTTCTTTTCTCGTTTTTTTCTTTCGCGAGAGAGAAGAGGTGCGAATTTTTGGTAAGAAAAGAATTGAAAACAAATCGAATTTTCGGTTTTTTCTGCTTTTTAAAAAAGCGCCAAACTCTTTTCTTCCCTTTCTTCTCGCTTTTTAATACAGTAAAGTCCTCTCGCAACACCTTTAATTGCTTTCACCGCAGAATACGAACAGAATGTGTTTCCCTGTGCCTTGATTCGGGACCGCGGGTCGGCCAGTCTCTTCTGCTGTCCAAGTTTTGGCAGCACCGGACTCCATTGTTCGCCATGGCTTTCAGCCGCTCGGCCTGTTTGGCTCTCCGCTCGTGACAACTAATTTATTGGAAACCAATTTTTAAATACCACGAGGCCGCAGTCCTCGCACACTCATGAGTTCTTCGAAAGAGCGTAAAAGGAGCGGCGTAAAAAAGGGATCGCCGCGGTATCAGGTCAACGTATCTTCCAGGAAATGTGGGAATTAAAATCGGAGAGAACAAAAGTCTGCCGCAACTTGTGTCGAGCCAACGGATTCCCCGACGTATGAAATGAAATCCCCCGAGAAATGACAACAAGGAAGTGCGAATCAAACGAGTTGAATCGCATCCCCGACATCACAACTTCTCACTGTCACGCCATATTTCGTTCAATTCAATGTTGATCCTGTTGCTATCTTCCAGATTCTCTACATTAAGACGTTGAATTCCAGAGGCAGAAGCGTGCACATCGCAGAAGAATCGAGAATCCATCGGCCAGACGCGGCGGGCAACTTTGAAGAACCCCTACTTGGGCGTGTGCAGTGGAGCCGCTTGGTGGGATTGGTGCGTCAACAAGATTTACGACTTCACTCCCTTCTGGCGGGGGAGGGAGACCACAAGCGACGGCATTGGATTCCCCAAAACGGGTCGGCGGTCCAGATGTGTTGCGGGCAAAAAGGTCTCCGCTCGGCGAATGCGTTCGTATGTCTCGCTTTTCAGTGACGGTCGAATAAGTGACTGCAGTGATGGCTGTAAATAAAATTAATGCGCGCTCTCTCTCTCCCCCCTCTCTCTCTCTCTCTCTCGGTAATCGAAGTGAAGCTGTCGAGTGAGGGATTTGGGTGAAAAAGTGCTGCCATTACGCTGAAATAGGGAAACAACTTGACATCACGCAATTTGTTGTCTGCAAGTGTCAGTAATTTAGTGAATTCTCGGGTATTGCGAAAACTTCAGCCCGTGCTTACATCAACACGTGAGGTTCAGCAATTACTTTCGCTTTTACACTTACGAAGCACATGGAAGGGACGTGTTAGTCCCTTCGGTTTTTTTATTTTTTTTTTTTTTTTTTTTTGTTTTTTTTTTTTTTTTTTTTTTTTTGCAGCTTCTCACAAATACACCACTACACAGGATAAACAAAACGTTTTGTGTGCGTGTGTGTGTGTGAGCACTCTTTGGAAGAGTGTTCTATATTTTTAAAGGATATTTCAATATTCAACTCTAATTCTATTCGAGAAGCCAACGAAGTATTGTCGGAATCTATCAGATGCTTCGACATCATGTTGACTGCATAGCATTGAATAATTACTGGTGAGGACAGCAACCACTTTGATTGTGAAATATACTGCCTGTCATTTATTTAATGCATTAGCGAGATGAAAGACTCACAACAGAGGTCGCTGAATGCATTTTGCTATCGTGTGTTACGCTTGGATGAGCATTTCGGAGAAATGAATGGCTTCACTAAATACATTGAATGTAAATCGTGAATGCAAATTTGTGGGGTTTTCTCCCTCTCTCTCTATCGCTCTCTCTCTCTCTATCACTCTCTCTCTTTCTCTCTCTCTCTCTCTCTCTCTCTATCTTTCTCTCGCTCCCGCCTGCCCTTCATGATCGAGTGTTTTAAATGGGAACTCGAAGGGATTCGCTTTGTTCTAGATATAGTGAATGGAGAACGGAAAGCGATATCGCGATGAAATTTGGCACAAATATTCTCTTGCATAATAGGCTGTTTGGGATTGAAAATGGGCGAAATCGCTTGGCATCCACGCCTACTTTACCTACAGAAAGTAAAGGCAGCTCGTTTTACAAGATGCTATGAAGTGAATATCTCTAATTTCAATTTAAAAGAAGTCATTATTTATGTTCATAACCACTACAGACGTAACCAGTAAAGTTTATCATCCAGTAAAGTTTATCATCCAGTAAAGTTTATCATCCTTGTCATCATGTTGGCTCATGTTGACAGCCAGTTCTAGAGATTTTCCCGACATCCTTTAGAATTGTGAAGATTTCTACTCGCTGCCCTGACTGGTTGTCTTCCCACCAACACGCTTTTGTGTGTCGAGCATTCAAACATTCCTTCATTCCGTCCATTCATTTGCTCTTTCTTCATTCTTATAACCAACCATTCATTTTGTTGGTCTTTTTCCCTGATTTCTCTGGAACACAATAGTCTCGACCTCATCAAGTTGCTGTGTATTGATGTCAAGTAGTCTGTCTACGACTATCTACGACGCGAGAACATTTAATAAAAAACTAACTCCGATTTTATATTGCTATGAAAATGGAGGCTGGGCATGACTATTATTTTTTTTTTTTTTTTTTTTTTTTTTTTTTTTTTTTTTTTTGTATATTAAAGTTCAGGAGCTGGTAAGCTTCAAAGCTTTTTGTGTTGCGCACTAGTAAAGATTTCATGCAATTAGTTCAGCCTACTTCAACATAATTTTCTCTCTCTTGAAATGTGACTCAGCGCTTCGTTTGACGCGTGTGATGTCAGAGCCGAAGCGACGTCAAATTTGACTCAGCGGCCACGCGAAAAAGGCGGCGGATTCGCTCTCTGCAATTCTCCGACAACAACAAATGCATCTGACGCATGCATGCGAAAGTCACTGTGTAAATATTTCCACATTAATTTTCGCGTGATTCGTATGCATGACTTCACAAAAATGTCATGTAAAATTCAGTTATAATTAAGTTGGAATCCATATTCAACGCGAAATGAACGGATTAAATGAATACCCACTATAAATGAAGAATAATTGGAATGTTGAGAGGAGAGAGAGGAAGAATAGCACTCATTTTACTCTTATAATTTCCTTCACTTCACCGGGACAGTAGAGTGGAATTCAAAATGGCGCCTACTTAAGAGCAGAAGACACAATTTTGATTACTGATGAGAGCCACGGTATGAAGGAACAGAGAGAGAGAGAGAGAGCGGAACCGCTTTCGGCGAAACTTGTGTTCAGCGAAAATGAAATTAAATCGTGTGAATTAAATTTAGTTTATAATTCCATGTGTATTTCCACTTTTGCAATTAACAGAACTCATCGTGAAAATTGGTGAACTGATGATTATTTTAGTAATAAAAATTCGGAATAAATTCCTCCTCGCAATGATGCGAACGGAAGCCGTTAAGTTAAAACAGAGCAAATAATCAAGCAAATAAACCGCTTTAAATGCAAATAAACGCAAAAACTGTGATGTGGTAGAGCAATTTTATCTGTGTCCTTGCAACATGTGATTCGCACAGTCATCGTCAGCAGTGGAGTGCATAAATTAAAATGCAGCCATCAACGCATTTATTAATTCACTTAATGCACTTTGCAGCGAGCTGATTGACTGAGAGATAATTGAAATGAGCACGTTACAGGGTGTGTAACGGGTCGTGTAACGGGTCGTGTAACGGATCGTGTAACGGATCGTGTAGCGGGTCGCGTAACGGATCGTGTAGCGGGTCGCGTAACGGGTCGCGTAACGGGTCGCGTAACGGGTCGCGTAACGGCGCTGATTAATCAGCTTTTAATACTGCAAATTGTAAATTGTTTCATTTTTAATATTTGCCTTTTGCCACTAAATATTTTCCTTAATTTTTCCCATCATTCTCGACTTGTTTTTGAATAGTTTTTCGGTTTCTGGTAAAAATTATTGAACTGACAGAAAGTCAGTCGAATCTGCAGAAATTTAAATCTCCTCCAAATTAAAACTCCTACGAAGTGAAAACCACAGCAATTGCAGACTCGAAAAAAAAAGAGTTAATAGATTTCGGTTTTTGAGGCGCAATTTCATTATCAATTTTATCAAAATTCGGGTTGGTAGCTCCACAAAGGATGTTGTAAACCACATTGAAAACTATTTGCTTCAAATTGAAAACTGAGGTTGTCAATTGCGATGCTGAATTTCATCGTATCATCGTAGTAGGGAGTGAAAAATTCCTCATTTTAGCAGAAACGCGCTTCAAAATTACTATAGACTAAAAATTCGAGTGCTGGAATTTGCGAAACTTTTCACTCCTCAGGGTTTCGTAAGGGATTCTCAAGTGTGAGAATTAAAGGAGTTTTTTTCGAATTACCGGACTGCTTAACTAAAATACCGATTTAGAATTTAATAATAATTAACGACTTGACGCTGTCACTGTGATCGAGGATGCGTTCACGCTGTCGCTGACGGCGCAAATGTCACGTGCGAAATGTCGAGTGCTGGCGTCAGCGATTGCAGTGACAGCGATTGCAGTGACAGCGATTGCAGTGACAGCGATTGCAGTGTTGGAAGCGATGACAGCTGCAGACGCGCTGGCTTGGTTATCCTTGACGGGCGTTTTTTCTGGAGAAAAGTTATTTCTAATTTTAATGCAAATGACATTTTAAAGCATTCTAAACGACGTGGAGACGACATATAAATGTGGAAAATGGTAGCCAAGTAGAGAGGGAAGACGAAAATTTTAAAATGACCATCATAATGAAGGTGGAGACAGCATCAGCGATGTTCGAACATCTCTCAGTTCAGCATTATCTAGCAGTTAAAAGCTGCCTGTTCGTCGTTTGTTTGTTGTCGTCCCCGAAATTACTCAGCATCGAAAATGTTCTCCTCCTCGGAGGAAACTGAGTGGAGGGTTGAGAGGTCGAATGGAAGATAAAAACGAAATTAGAAATGTCATGTCAGATGGAAGAATTATGCGGATTTATTTCCAAATGCAGGGAATGCGGGGATTGAAGAAGAAAACGCCACGCTACTTAAAAACCAATTTAAGCGAGAAGTGGGAACACGAGCGAGGAAGGCGAGGAATCACACGACGAGTAGCCGAGCGCCGGCAATGATAACACGCAAAAGGATTAAAAAGAGACAAAGAAGCCGACAGACAATTGATTACTCCACTGCTGTCGTAACTTATTCGACTCCCTCTCTCTCCCTCTCCCTCTCCACTCACCAATCTCCCACTCTCTTCATGAACATCATGCTAATCTAATTCAACCTTTTCCACTCTTTTTTCTCTCTCAATGGGAGACGTTAGCCGTGACACACACACAGACACACAACTACCAATTAAGGACTGTAGAACTGAGATAATAAAATGTCAGCAAATCTTGAGAAAAAGGTTCGAAGAAAGATTTGTAAAATATAAAACCCAGAACAGTAGAAAAGAGGAACAAAAAAGTTAAAATCAACTAAGCTGCCAAGAAATTTAAATGGTTCTTCGGCAAGAAGAGACGAATAAAAAAGAGAAGAGGTTTCGGAAAAAAAACCCTCTCATTGCGGCTGTTGGAAGAAAACAACGAGAACAAAAACTAAAAAAAAAGTACCGATAAACTCTTTATAAAATCCAGTTGCTCCTCTCAGAGAAGTACGAAGGCGGGTTACGTTATACGATGGTTATTACTGTTGCTATTATTACATTTATTACTTTTATTATTATTATTATTGTGCTGTTTGTGCTTGTTGTTGTTGTTGTTGTTGCGGGCGTATTTTTCCTGGAAGGCCTACACGAGGCTGACTAGCCGCAGCCTCTCGGCATCACTTGGGCTGCTGCACTGGTCGGCTGATTAGCCGTCGCCGATCCGAAGCCCTTTCGGGTTCGACAGCCAAGGAATGTGAAAAAAAAATACTAAGAAAAGCGAAAGAGAAGACCAAACGAAAGAGATTCTCTTGAAAAACAGCAGAAAGAGATTAATTAGAATAAATTAAAGATGGAATAAATGGAAAAATAAAGGAAATAACAGACGCAATCAGAGGAGTATTCGAGTTAAAATGTTTCTAAAACGCCTTACATAAATAATTCGTAATTATTTTTTAGCCATTAATGAAGTTTCTTTCTCGGTTTTAGTCATTCTGCCATTAAAAATTGAAATATTCTTTTTAAAGTATTTTTTAACAATTCTTCTCCCAACACAAATTTTTTAAGAGATTTCAGTAGAAAAATTTGAAGCCACCTGCAAGAAAATCTCTAATTGCCGCTCTTCCATCCAGACAACAAGTTGTTGCCTCATTTGAAAAACTTGTTCTTCGGCTATTTTATCTGCTGGCTGCTCCATCTGTCCTCCCTTCCTTCCTCCCTTCCTTCCTTCCTTCCTTCCTTCCTTCCTTTCACTCTCGCTTCGCAACAGAATTTTGAAATTCTTCTGCACTCAAGTGCGCCTCTGCCAGCTTTTTTGTTCTGCGTTTTTCGATTGATTTCTGATTCATTTTTAAGTGCTGCCTTTCGAGGTTTTTTCAAGTTTCCTCATTCAATTATTGATCAAGTTTCCTCCCGTTCAATTAATGATTTTAATGATTTTAGTAATTTAGTTGCAATATTTCGAACAATCGCTGGCTGTTAAACAAATTAAATTAGTTGTGGTTGTGGTTGTGGTTACAGCGGCAGAAACAATGCTATCAACGCACAATCAATGGATTCACATTAGAATAGCGAATCCGTTTTCAAGCGTTTATCACTGAAATTTCCATCTGTTTCATATTTTCCGCAGTTTTAGCGTGACTTTATTGAAATAGTTATCGGTCGAGTTGAGTTAATCAATAGCAGAAGCCAATTAAATCTATAAATACAATAATTCGCTTATATGTTTTTATATAAAAACTTCTTTTATATAAATACTTCAACGTTTCCAAGTATTTTGCAAAATTACTCTACTTTTTTTGGTACAAAAAGGTAAGAGAATGAGAATGACGCTGAGAATAATCTATTTATCGCCGAGATTTTATTCTAATAACGCCGAGAATAATTCATCTATCACTATTCCTTCAATATCCTTTCGCTATCCCTAGACTATCCTTGTACTATGACTATCCTCACACTATCCCTTCACTATCCGTACACTATCTCTTCATTATCCCTTCATTTACGCTATCCTCACAATATCCCTTCATTATCCCTTCACTATCCGTACACTATCCCTTCATTATCTCTACTGTCCCTACTATCCCTTCGCTATCACTACACAATCCCTACACTATCCCTTCGTTATCCCTTCACTATCCCTTCGCTATCCCTACACTATTCCTTCAATATCCCCTCGCTATCCCTAGATTATCCCTGTAATATGAGTATCCTTACATTATCCTCTCACTATCCCTTCACTATCTCTTCATTATCCCTTCACTATCCCTACGCTATCCCTACACTATTCCTCCAATATCCTTTCGCTATCCCTAGACTATCCCTGTACTATGACTATCCTTACATTATCCTCTCACTATCCCTTCACTATCCGTACACTATCTCTTCATTATCCCTTCACTTACGCTATCCTCACATTATCCCTGCACTATCCTCACAATATCCCTTCATTATCCCTTCATTATCCCCTCCCTATCCCTACCCTACACTCGTCCACGAGCTCCACGGGCTTTGCAACTCTATTTACACAACTAAAACAAAACTGCAACCACAAAGAGTTGGTTGGTTGGTTGGTTTAACTTGACTAGATAATCAATTTCACCGAACTTTAAACGCAGCTTATTAAATACTGAAAATACTGAGTGGTTAGCGGCTTGGAAATTTTGTTGCAGAAAGCAATTACACTGCAATTTATTGCAATTTGTTGTTGTTGTATAATATTTAGTATTTAATTCAATTCGGTGTTAAATATGCAAACTATATTTGACGTTCGACGCTTGTTGATTATCGAATTTATTACTTTGGCTTAACTTTGCTGGGATTTAATAAATTCTATATTTCGAATTATGTTCGAATTGTGTTGTTGGTGTTGTTGTTGTTGTTGTTGTTATTGTTGCTGTTGCTGTTGCTGTTGCTGTTGCTGTAGTCACTGAACCACATTTCCTAATTGAATTGTGAATTAATGAAGATCTATTATCCTGCAGAGAAAACTCAGCAGGATATAATTCGCGCACCATTTTAAGTTCGAAATGCAAATATTTTGTTATCTACTTTTGCAGTGATGAGAGCGAGAGAAAATGTGGTTCTAATAAATGCGGTTCTCCAGTGGATAATTAACGATTCACAATGATTTCATGTTAATTTCACCTAATCGGTCATTTCTTTGCCTTTGCCTCTGATTGATTGGCTTTCATGGGTTTCCCCCTCCCCGTAGGTTTTCTCGCTTTTTAGCTTCAATCAAATTGCGAGTATTTATGCGAAATTTACGCGAAACTGAAGCGAATTCACTGCGACTTCAATTTACATTATCGCGCAATTCAATCCGACTGCATGCGGCGTGAAGTGCGCGAGAATGAGCTGCACTTAGCACGTCATAACGCGAATTAAACGAGCACACGAGCTGAACACGAGCACCTCCCCCCAACCCTCTGCGGCCCCTCTGCGGCACTCCACTGCCCGGAATTCCCGAACATGAACTGCTAATTAAACTGAACTTTTATGAGTCGCAAGCCGCCGCGAAACGTGGGCGCATTTTTAATGCTCGACTGGCATGTGTTTCCAATTTAGTTTAGTGGCTCGTTTCTCGGCTGCCCGTTGCGCACTCCGCCACGCCCTCCCCCGGCCCCTCCATGACCCCCTCTCGCCCCTCTCACCCCTCACACGCTCAACTCACCTCCGCAGTGATCCTTGAAGTCGTCGCAACAGTCGCCCAACTTGAGACACGCGTGATCGCAGTAGCACGGCTTGTCGCTGAGGTCCTCGATGATCGCGTTGAGGGGCGCCTTCTGCACGACGCACGACGAGTCGCGGCCGCTGCAGCAGAGCTGCGCCTCGCGACAGGAGCCGGCGGCAACCGGTTCCAGCGACCACAAGAGCAACAGCAGCAGCGGCAGCAACAACATCGCGCTGAGAGAGCGCAACGGGGTTGCGTGCTGTTGTTGTTGTTGTTGTGATGCAGCTCGTTTAAATGAAAGGCAGAGTAAATTGAGTGGCTGCCGTTGTGGTTGTTGTTGTTGGTGCTGCTGCTGCCTTTGTTCTTCTTGTTGTTGTTGTTGTTGTGGCTGATGGTAGTGGCGATTTCGCAATTGTTGTTGTTGTTGTTGTTGTGTTTGGTGTCGCTGCTGTTGTTGTTGGTTATGATAATTCTGTTGATATGTTTTCATTGTTGATAATACAGTTTTTGTTGTTGTTGTTGTTGTTGTTGTTGTTGTTGTTGCTGCTGCTGCCACTTTTGCGTTCAGGAATTTCATTTTGTGTTTTTCCGATTTTTTTATTTTATTTCAAGAAGTTTTATTTTAATCACTTTTGAGTTGAACTTTTTAATTGATTGCGTTTTTGTTTGCTTTTCGAAATGAATTTTTGTATCCTTAAAATATCGAATAACTTTAAACGATCCTCAGATTGAGTTGTTTATTTTTAAAACATTAAAAATCCTTCGGAACTAAAATTGTTAGAGGATTTTAATTTACTAGATGAGCTGCTAAAAGAATAATAAAATTTTTCCTTATCATTATTTTAATTTTATTGATATTAAAAGTCTTTCTAAGATTTTAATAAAAGTTTTCAGCGTAACTGGAATGAATTTTGGATAATTTGCGCGATTCCTCTCTCTCTTCCTCACTTAATTCGCGGCGCATTTTCGTGAAGTGTCAGAATTTCATTTTTCGCCATTAATACGGAATTCTTTCGTGTGGAATCCTGAGATTGGCGTTATTTTACTCCCACTAATAAAGCAGAAAAGCGGCCAAAGAATACCGCGACGTAAACCAGGCGCGTGACGGAGGGGGTGGCGGGGGACTGTAATTCCCCATAAAGCGGAAATTATGCGCGATATTGAGTTACTGCTGCTCGACGCTCGACGCTCGACGAGCCGCAAACCGAGAGAACGACACGCAGCGCGGTGCTAAATCAAAGCAAAACAAAGTAAAATTGAGAGCGGAACTTTCCGAAGAGCAGAGCACTCGATTTCCATAAATCCCGGCTTACGTCCGGTGTTACTATGTAAGTGTTGAGAGAGAGGGCGAGAGAGGGAGCAGGAGAGCAGGAGAGCAGGAGAGCAGAGCAGGAGAGCAGGAGAGCAGCTCAGAAAGGTGCTCTCAGCGGGTGCGGTACCGCTGGCCGAAGGTTGTGAGTGGGGGAAGAGAGTGAATCGAGATGAGGAGCTCCAGCTGAGAGGGCCGGTTGAAGGTTGAGCGGGCGTCGGGCGGCAGTTTGCGGAAGAGGATTTCGCGCAGAAATACGAGCGCGAGTACAGCAGGCTCGGGCAAGCGGTAATGAGCGCGAACGAAGTGATCCGAACGCGATTAAACGATTGATCGTGAACGCGATTACAGACAACTAAAATTAATCGGGCGCCCACAAATTTTGTTCTACTGAAGGTTTTCTGGTTTTCTGGTTTTCTTCAAAGAAACGCAACAATTTTCGATTTTTCTATATTCAACAAAACATGAAATTATTGCGGTTTTAATGTTTTTAACCAAAAACGGACGATGGAGTTATAAATTGTGTCTGGCAACGCTGTCGCTGCTGCACTTAACACGCACTCAACACGCACACCAGCGAGCTGAAGCGCGACGTTGATTGATGGGGCCACCAAAAAAAAACAAGCGAAACCAGGGCTGCCCTCGTGTCTTCCATTAGCGTCGCGGACAGAATTAAGAGGGGACTTCGAGGGGTTTTCGAGGGGATTTCGAGGGGATTTCGTCCCGATGCGTTGCTGCCCGCCGCTGATTTCCATTTTCAACTAAAATGAGTAATTTTTCGACAGCAACGGAGTTCTGCTTTTCATTTCTATTTTTTTTTTTTTTTTAATTCTTGCAAATGTTTTTGAGTTCTTAAAGTTAATTTAAAGCCGCTGCAGATTTTTTTTTCTTTATAACTAAAACAAGTTTCGTTAATAAATTCCGCTGAAAAGTGTGTGTTTTTTAATAAACAAATTAAAATCGAATTGAAATGCATACTCAAAATTGTTACTTTTAAGATTATTAATTGCTTTTTAGCATTTTTATTTGTATATTAGTTTGAATATTAATTTGTCTTTATTTTCAAATTTCAGAAATCATTATTTGTCATTACTTCCAAAAAATTTGTAATCCTTTGCTAACTTTTAAACGTTTTTTTTAAACGTTTTTCCGATCTCTTTCGAAAGCCTTTTTAACTTTTTAAGTTATTTTTTTTATTTCAACATTTTAACATTTTGTTTGAACATTTTTTAATGTATATTTTGTCCTTTTTTTGCCTTCCAAAAGCGTTCACTTTCTACCTTCACGTAATTAATAACGCGGACACCTCGAAAACAACTCGAACTCTTTGCGACCCACGAGCGGACTCTCGGACTCGCGGACTCTCGGACTCGCGGACTCTCGGACTCTCGCGCTCTCCCGTTCACACGTCCAACCGCTGAGAACGCTGCACGCTGAATGCTGCCCAAGTTGGCCGTGACGTCGTCTTTGACTCCAGCGCGGCTCCAGCGGGTTTGTTTTGATGGTGAGTTTCTGGCTGCCGCTGATGTTTCTCATCCTGATATTCTTTCGCACACACACAGCCACACGCAGCATGAGTTGTGCAGCGTGGCCACTCTGCAGACTGAAGTGGTAGTGGTGGTGCTGTTGTTGGTGTGGTTGTTGTTGTGGTTATTGTTGCCGTTGACTGGCAGCAGCAGCAGTTGCAGCAGCAACGACTGTAAACCGGCTTTTACGTTGTTTTGAGTGAAATAAATTGAGTTTCAGTAAAATATTTAGAGTGCTTTTTAAAAATTGTTTTTTTTCAACTGAGAACTTTATTTTTCTTTATTGTAAAAAGTTTTATTTTTTCCACAGAAACTGTTTCAAATTTCAATTTTACAGAAATATTAAAAACTTTCTTAAGCCTTTTAAAATTATTAATGTCGCGAAAACTCACTCACAACTCAATACATCACTACTCACTCCTCTCTCTCTCTCTCTCTCTCTCTCTCTCTCTCTCTCTCTCTCGGAAACTGCGCATGTGACCAAAATAAATTGAATGAATTGCAAAAGTTAGTTGAATCCTTTCAGTAATCGTGTGAAAACACGGAAGCCGCGTTCACGCTGTTGACGTCCGTGAGCGCCAATGAAGTCAGTTAAACGAAGATCGCCCGACAAACACATGAAAACGTTAATAAAAACATTAATAAAATTAATTCTACTCATTGCAAGCCTTCAATAACTTTTTTTCTACCATTTTTAATACAAGATTTTGTTTACATAATTCAAATTTTTGCTATTTTGGAAAGATTTATGTAAATCTCAATTTTTGTTTAGCTTTTACTTCGGTGAAATTCATTTTGGTCGCGATTTTGATTATTTGAATCATGCGAGTATTCCAGTGAATGAAGTGAGTGTTTCAGTGAATCATGCG
Organism: Sicus ferrugineus; assembly: GCA_922984085.1. Classification (NCBI taxonomy): domain Eukaryota; kingdom Metazoa; phylum Arthropoda; class Insecta; order Diptera; family Conopidae; genus Sicus; species Sicus ferrugineus. Next base: position 18,262,612 of record OV277351.1, read on the forward strand.
AGTATTCCAGTGAATCATGCGAGTATTCCAGTGAATCATGCGAGTGTTCCAGTGAATCAAGCGAGTGTTCCAGTGAATCATGCGAGTGTTCCAGTGAATCCTGCGAGTGTTCCAGTGAATCCTGCGAGTGTTTCAGTGAATCATGCGAGTGTTTCAGTGAATCATGTGAGTGTTTCAGTGAATCATGCGAGTGTTTCAGTGAATCATGCGAGTATTCCAGTGAATCCTGTGAGTGTTCCAGTGAATCATGCGAGTATTCCAGTGAATCATGCGAGTGTTTCAGTGAATCATGCGAGTGTTTCAGTTAATCATGTGAGTATTCCAGTGAATCATGCGAGTGTTTCAGTGAATCATGCGAGTATTCCAGTGAATCATGCGAGTGTTCCAGTGAATCATGCGAGTATTCCAGTGAATCATGTGAGTATTCCAGTGAATCATGCGAGTGTTTCAGTGAATCCTGTGAGTGTTCCAGTGAATCATGCGAGTGTTTCAGTGAATCATGTGAGTATTCCAGTGAATCATGCGAGTATTCCAGTGAATCATGCGAGTGTTCCAGTGAATCAAGCGAGTGTTCCAGTGAATCATGCGAGTGTTCCAGTGAATCCTGCGAGTGTTCCAGTGAATCCTGCGAGTGTTTCAGTGAATCATGCGAGTGTTTCAGTGAATCATGTGAGTGTTTCAGTGAATCATGCGAGTGTTTCAGTGAATCATGCGAGTATTCCAGTGAATCCTGTGAGTGTTCCAGTGAATCATGCGAGTATTCCAGTGAATCATGCGAGTGTTTCAGTGAATCATGCGAGTGTTTCAGTTAATCATGTGAGTATTCCAGTGAATCATGCGAGTGTTTCAGTGAATCATGCGAGTATTCCAGTGAATCATGCGAGTGTTCCAGTGAATCATGCGAGTATTCCAGTGAATCATGTGAGTATTCCAGTGAATCATGCGAGTGTTTCAGTGAATCCTGTGAGTGTTCCAGTGAATCATGCGAGTGTTTCAGTGAATCATGTGAGTATTCCAGTGAATCATGCGAGTGTTTCAGTGAATCATGTGAGTGTTTCAGTGAATCATGTGAGTGTTTCAGTGAATCATGCGAGTACTCCAGTGAATCATGTGAGTGTTTCAGTGAATACTCATGCATGCGGTGAATACTTAGAATTAACTAATAATTACGCATCCTGTGAATTTTCTAGTAAGTTTTTTAATGTCTCGTGTTATCAACGAAATTGAAAGCCTACTTGCAGGCGTACTCGAAATTCTCCATTTAAGATTTTCCCGTCTTCTGGATTCTCTGGCGTCGTTTCTTGTAATTAGAAAAAAGCGCGATTGAGGGATTTCCAAACTGGATTCTCATTTTTGAAGCAACAAACTGTAGCTCGTCATCATTAATTCGGACTTTTCAAAAGTTGCTGCATACTTTTAGGCGGACTTTTGCGGGAGAATCTTGTTTCAAAAAATAGTCAACAACAACAGAAAAATGCAACTAACAACAGAAAAATGCAACAACACAAACAAAATGAAAGGATAATAAAAAAAAAGGAAGACAAAAAAACAACAAAATGATAACAACAAAGGGAAGAACATCAGCATTAATACCGACAACAACAACAGCAACAACAACAGTAACAACAACGCCGACAGTAACGCCGACAGCAACGCCGACAACAACAACAGCGAAAGCCATCTCGTTCGCTGTCTGCGTCGCTTCCGCTCTAATTAATAAACAAAAAGCTCGAACCACGTTTAGCTCGAACACTCGAATGCAAAGCGCGGCGTCGCCGTCAGTTCATCGTCCTGCCGGCGCGGTTGCTCGTGTCCTCGTTTGTCGCGAGCAGCACGGATATCCTTCTCTGTGCAGCACACACACACACACACACACACACACACACACACACACACACACACCCACTGTCACTGCATCGTTGTGTAGCGTTCACTGCCGCCGCAATAATTATTCGCCGTCGCTGCAAATGTCGTCGCCGTCGTCGTCGTCGTCGTCGGCGGCGGCGGCGGCGGCGGCCATTTCGTTCGAAGCGTTTTCCACGTTACTGCATTTCCACTCCTCTGCGATCTTTTATTACTACTGCATTCCAGCTTTTTAATGCTTTAATGGCATTCAATTAATTTTTATAGCACAAATTATATGTTAACTTTAACTCGATGACTTTTTGAAGATGTTAAACAATTTTCAACTTCCTTTTTTTGCTGAGAGTGCACATTTACTTCAACTCTCGCTCTCTCCATCTCGCTCACGTTCTGACAACTTAATAAATTCGTGTATTGGTGGTGTGTGAGCGCAAAAAAAATACACTTCTCGTCACTGTGTTGTTGCTGTTGTTGCTGTTGTTGATGTGATTAATTACGCTCTCATGTGTTTATTTGGTAATTTTCGATCGCTTAGCCGTGCAAACATAAATAAGAGCGTTAGCAACGTACACACACACACACACACACACACCCACACACACACACGCGTGCAAGTCTTCAATACGTTGAGGCGGCGAAGAGTTCTTGGCTGCGTTTCATCAACTGGCTGGCTGACTGCTAATTAATTGGCCGTCATTCAGTTGAAACTGTCTAGCAAGCAGCAGTTGTTGTTGGTGGTCGCAGGGGATTCGGTGGGTGAGCAGGATCGGGAGAGAAGGAGAAAGAGAGCGTAGAAGTCAACTAACGCAGCTGGAAAACTTGAAATCCCAAGAAAAACAAAAGTTCACTCGAAAATACAGCGAATACTGCAAGAATGAAGGTGAAAATAAATGCTTATTTTAACCACAGCAATAAACGTTAAATAATTAATGAGTTTAATTCGAGTATTGGCAGCAGCAGAGGAAATGAGCGCGAGGGCGAGGAACACGAATACCGAAAAAGATAACCGTTCAGCTCTGCTGAATTAGAAGCAGCGCAGCAACAACAACAGCAACTACGACGACACACAGTTTTACTTAAGCAAGTCGAGCAAAAGAGAACAAAAGAGTTTCTATTAAATACTCTCGTGAATTGCAAACTACGAGTGCTACGAAAGCAACGAAGAAGGACTCGACGAGGAAAGCTTCTCTTGTTCTTGTTGCTGTGGTTGTTGTTGCTGTGGTTGATGTTGCTGTGGTTGTTGTTGCTGTGGTTGTTGTTCGCGTCGTTAGTGTTGTTTCTTATTTTTACTGTTATTGTTGTGAGTTGTGAAGTCGCTTTGAAGTCAGCGGCTGCAACGTTGTATCGAGAAGAAGCAGAAATCGAATTCGTTAAGAATTTTAATGGGAAATCTTTGAATAAAATTGTGTGTGAAAAATTAAATCGAATGTTTGCTTGCTTTCGTAATTTTCGTTTGGTCTTTCAAAGTTCTTTTTATTTATATTTTATATATTTGCAAATATAAATATAAATCCTCCTTTTTTATTAGTTTTATAAATAATTAAGTTGAACAACTTATTTTTATTTCACAAAGTTTTTCTTCTCTATTAAAGAGAACTTTAAAAAATTTCCCTTCAATTGAATTTGAACAATTTTTAGTTTCGTGAAATTTCTCTAAATTTATTTTAACCTTTTTATTTTTACATACATACAGACATACATACATACAAACGAAGTAGCAAGTTGCAGATCAGTGAAGCTTCAGCTTGCCTAGTTAAAGTAGTTCAGAAGTGTGCACTTGACCGTCGTGCAGTCGGGCAGTGAAGTGAATAAGTAGCAGGACAGCTTGTAGTCGTAGATGAACTCGCACGTCGGAAAGCTGCAGGAGGGAAGGTCGTTAGTAGACGTGAGTTGGCGTGAGTTGGCGTGAGTGAGCGTGAGTTGGCGTGAGTGAGCAGGAGTTGGCGTGAGTGAGCAGTAGTTGGTATAAGGGAGCGTGAGTTGGCGTGAGTAAGCGTGAGTTGGCGTGAGTGAGCGTGAGTTCGCGTGAGATGGCGTGAGTGAGCAGGAGTTGGTATAAGTGAGCGTGAGTTGGCGTGAGTTGGCGTGAGTGAGCGTGAGTGAGAGTGAGTTGGCGTGAGTGAGCGTGAGTGAGCGTGAGTGAGCGTGAGTTGGCGTGAGTGAGCGTGAGTTGGCGTGAGTGAGCGTAAATTGGCGTGAGTGAGCAGGAGTTGGCGTGAGTTAGCGTGAGTTGGCGTTAGTGAGAGTGAGTTGGCGTTAGTGAGAGTGAGTTGGCGTTAGTGAGAGTGAGTTGGCGTGATTGAGAGTGAGTTGGCATGAGTGAGCGTGAGTCAGCGTGAATGAGCAGGAGTTGGCGTAAGTGAGCAGGAGTGGGCGTGATTGAGCATGAGTTGGCATGAGCTGGCGTGAATTAGCGCGAGTGAGCATGAGCGATTTGAGTAGACGTGAGTAGCCGTGAGTGAGCGTGAGTGGACGCGAGTCTCACCTCATCATAAACAGCCAGGTGCACTTGAAGTTGCACAGGATGCCGTAGGCTTTCTTCAGCTGCTCCTTCTTGTCCACCACCGTGTTTTGCATGTTGTAGCCGTCGTAGCGCCGCCAGCAGTGATTTATGTCTCCTGATGATGTCACGTGGGGTGGTTTCGAGTGGTTTTGTTGTTGTTGTTTTTCCCCCCACAAGGAATTGAGTCCGTGAAATGAAATAGTAAGAAAAAATTGGATAATAAATTAAATAACTCGTTCCAATAAGTAGTTTGTAAATTTCGTTTGAACGGCAGGCGCCACGCCCTCTCGACTTATCCCTCCCACACCTCCTTCGACAAAACAGAATATTCCAGAATTCATTGTAAGGCTGCACGTAAAATAAGGGAGGAGTCGTACCAAATATCAGGACACTACGACATGTGGTTCCCCAGATGAGGCTTCTAAAATTCGGAAGATGCTACGTCCTCCAATTTTTTAGTAATAGCGTTTGTAATTCTTGCCAGGCCCATTTTGTATGGAAGGAGGACTTGCGTTGCTCTGGGCTGCGGAAAAGTCGTACCAAATATCAAAACTCTACGACAAATGGATGCCCACATATATGACGCCCTCTTCGTCGAGGCCTTCCACAAATTTTCAGTAATGTCCGACGTATTTTCCATAACTTCCGACGTGTTGATGTTCGAATATCCCGACAACTAAAAGTGTTACGGAGATTCTATTGAAATTTCTCGATTGAGCATAGAAAAACATAAGAAACCAACTCCATATCCCGAAATTAATGTTGACCTTTAAAAAACACTAATGTTCACATTTCTAAATTTTCAATAGTTTTTCATATTTCGGCTTTAGAAGACTTTTGGCTACAATTTTTTTCCACAAATTCGGTCCATAATGTGTCGCTATTCGGTTGAAATATACAACCGAAAGTCCGTCGCTTCCTTTACTAACTTTTTATATGTCCTCCACGCTCATGATGGTGTACATCTCGGCCTTCCAGCGGACTGCCGTGTCCATTCGTGGCCGCCACAAAAGCACCTCTTTGTCGCCCACCTCCGCCGCCACCACCTCCAGCGAAAAGAAGAAGACAGCCCAGCAGTACGGCGCAGACAATGGATACGAACGTCACTAATTTCGCCATTCTAATAACTTATATTGTGTTGTATAATCATGTAAATGATTTTTGTATATTTTTCGATTTTAACGCTTTGAAGCGTTTTGCTTTATCACAATTTCTTTATTTGATTTCCAATCAATTGGGATGCCATTCACTGCGGTGGCTGTATTTTTCCAGCCATTCAATCAGATGTTTCGTAGCCGCAGCTTTGAAGCTCTGAGACTGGACTGAACACCCCTGAACTGAATACATTTCGACACTTTGGGACGTTGGAATGCAACTAAAAGTCGAAATTGTGAATTACAAAAGTTTTGCTTTCACAGAGATGAGGCTTCTGCATCCACGAGTCCAAACTGGCTGCAGGGTCCCTCCACGATATGCGAGTTCAGATGGAAGCAGTGGCGTGATCGTGATTTTTATTGTAATCAAATATTAAAGTAGAAGGAGGCGATGGAAGACAGTAGGGTTGAATTTTTATTTGGTTTTTTGTTTTTTAAGGAAAACTGAAATAATCGAAAGTTGAAATAATGGGAAAGTTGAAATAATCGGATGTTTATAAGCTAACGTGATGACATGTTTATCAAGTGACATAATCAGCTGTTTGTCAGCTGACATAATCAGCTGTTTGTCAGCTGACATAATCGGCTGTTTGTCAGCTGACATAATCAGCTGTTTTCCAGCTGAGATAATCAAAATCAGCGATTAGTCAGCTGGAATAATTATATGTTTATCAGCTGACATAATCAGCTATTTATCAGCTGCCATAATGAACCGTTTATCAGCTGACTTAATCAGCTGTTTATCAGCTGACATAATGAAGCGCTTAACAGCTGACGTGATGAGATGTTTATCAGCTGAATAGTCAAGTTGATTCGAGTTGATTTATCAAGACATAATCAAGCTGATTGGTATTAACTTCACTTTGAAATGCATTTATTTCCTGCAGACGTTTCAAGTCTTCCCTGTTTTTACTAGTTCTACGTATTTCATATATTCAATCAATGATAGCCATCGATTGCACTTGCATTCCGCCAAACTCGACCCCGCGTACTCCGCCCCTGCACACCGCGGATTTAATCAATTATTAAATGAGAGCATAAATCACTTTTTCGCATACAAGTTCGCATTCTCCAATTAGACCGCCGCATCGCCGCCAGATCTCGTTTAAGTAGCGGCTGTCAAAAAACCGGATCAAGTGTCATTTTAATATCAATGCACTCCGCCGTCGTCGTTGAGCGATGCGGCCGGCTGTTCGGCTGAGGGGGGCTGCAACGCTGCTAAGCGAAATGACATTGAGCTCGAAGGCCAGTGGGGAGGACGGGTCGGCAGGGCCCTCGTTTGCGCTCTAATGTCTTCAATTTGATTGCAGATGCACGCCTGCATTTAGATCAAGTTGAGCTTTAAGCACTCAAGGGTTGAAGCAGGTGGCCGCGCGAACTTACGATGAAACGGCGACAATCAGTGTGAGAAATGAAAAAAAAAAAGAAATGAGAACTGAGGAAACGAGGAAATTTACTGGTAGTTAAAAGGTGAACTTAGTGCCATTTTATTTATAGCAAATTAAACAACAAATGCATGAAATGAAATTCAATACAATAAAGTAAAACAAAATAAAAGTAATAAGAAAATAAATAAATGCAATAAATTAGAATCGTTGAAGTTACTGAGTTGCCTTTATTAATCTCGTTTAATTGTCACTGATTCTTCGCTGTTTTCTGGTCGCTTCTTCGCTATTTTGAGACTGCATGATCAAAATAAATAAATAATAAGTTTGAAAATCTGCGCAGAAGGTGTGTGTGTGTGTGTGTGTGTGTGTGTGCAACAATCTTTCAATTGCCCTCATCAACGTTCATCTATCGGTCCCTTTCTGGAACAAAATCGCATTCTTTTTGCTTAAAACACAAACTTGCACAAAAAAAAAATTCAGCTTCTACTCGTAAATTGCATATGAGGGTTATATGTGTGTGTGTGTGTGTGTGTGGTTTGCTTCCGGTGCGTCATTTGCAGCACACAGAACTCTGAAGTGAAGAACGACGCCAGCGTTCATTAGTTTCACGTTACTCAAGGCAGCGACACACACAACAAAGTGTACGAGAAATTGCACTTTCAAGTTTTCGCGGTTTTTATTTGCATACGACTATTAAAAGTATTCAAATTTTATGTCGCCGAATTAAGTTCGCACGTGTGTTTGTTGGTGTTGCCACAGAGCGATGGATTTTGTTAGTGCGTTGGCTTGAATTTGTGGCTTTTGAAAAATGGAAAAACACAACAACGCAACCTTTTGCCGATTTATTTTGATGATGGCTTTTATTTTGCTTAAATGCTCTCAACCGATTCAGGCAGGTAGGACTCTGTGTGTGTGTGTGTGTGTGTGTGTGTGTGCGCATGCGGGTGTTTGTGCGCTCCACCAAATTCATTACTTTTCCACGCTTGTTACACTCTAATCGTCTCTTTGTCTCATCGTATTTATTTTGCTGGATTCAATGATATTAATGAGCGCACCAAAAATTCACTCACTTCAAATGAACTTTAAAATTTTTTCGTCCAATGCTCTCGCTGCTGTGTGTGTGTGTAAACTGTTTTTGCTAACTAATCTGGCGCGATGTGTTTGTGTTGTTCTGCGCTCGGCCTCGCTGTCGCTCTCGCCACCACCACCACCACCACCACCACCACCACCGCCCGCGACGCTGACCGGCTCCGCTTTTCGATAGCATGGCAGTCGCAGTGCTGGCGCAAACACACTTCCGGCTCCATACAGACGCCGGAGGGGGACTTCAAGCGGCCGTTCGGCATCATCTGCACCTACCAGTGCATGTTGTGGTTTCCGCCCGTGTAAGTAATGCTGTGCGAGGAATTCAATAAATTAAGACTGCTGCACTGGCAGACACTTTAACTGAACAACTAGTTAATGAACTCAATTAATGATTGAATTAATTCGAGCCAGGAGTAGAATAACAAAATATACGAGTATAATGAAAATACCACAAAGCAAGAAAGCAATCAAATAAATACAATAAAAAGAAATACTTTAATTGTGGTTTTTTTTTCTACCTTTCCAGTTATCCGCACTGTGAATTCATCTTCGATCTGCGCTTGACACGGCATTTCAACGAGATGCCAGATTGCTACACGATTCGCTGCAACGAGACTTTTTCGTTCTTTACCTGAGTAATGGAATTTCAAAGGCGACTCCGCATTAACGACGACATGGGCGACGAAAAGGCATTCTTGAAATATTTCAATATTACGCTCTGTACTACGAGATGAATATCTTATATAAAAAACTATCTAACAACTATTAATATTACATGACAAAATAGCATATTGTGGGACAAAATATATAACGCTGCTAATACTCTCGAGAAAAGTTCGTTTCTCTTTTATTTTGAGACGTAAAATTAGCGGAATAAAATGAGTGAATTAGCAAATGCGATGAATTTAAAGTGAAAGAGATTATCAAATGCTTTCACTTTCACTCATCTAATTTCGTAAACTTGGGAAGAAAATAAATAGTCTTGACGGTTTTCTCTTATCCTGAGTTACGGTTCTTCGCCACCCCTTCTGTATTTTGCCTCACCGTTTGCCTCTTTTGTTTCTGGCCACGGCGCGGAATACTTTGCTCTTCTCTTCGACTAAAAATCAACAAAAATGTAAGTAGCAGGTCACGATTTACAGCCAGCTTTTGTTTTCAGTCCTGAATTTTCGCCCTCGCTTACATTAGGTGTGGAATTCTAACGCACACATTTTCTTAATTAACTCTTTAACACTCCCTGTTAGATCGCTTGAAGGTACAAGAGAGAGAATATATCACTTCCATGAGATTTATAGCTCTGTGTAAAGCTTGTCGTTTCCTCAAAAATACCATGAATTTTTTATAATTCCATGACTTTTTCTACTTTCCCACCTCTCATTACTTCATTACTTCCCACCTCTCATTACTTCATTACAATCACCTCAGTTTCCCCAGTATTTCATTAAAAGTTTAATTTATTTTTTACTATTTATTGCATTCACGATTGTCGAAGTGAATAATAAATCCATCTTCTTTATAGTTGTTGTTGCCATAAAAATACCGTAACTAAAGAAAAGTTAAACGGTTAGCAATAACTGGATTGTAATTAAAAATCTTCTGATAAAAACTGTTCAAAGAAATGCGATTTCAAGGAATTCCATAAGCTTACATAATTTCACCACCAGGGTAATTTCATTTATTTAATTTCATTTCGAAATGATAAGGTTTCGTGCGCATTTGGCGAAACCTCATCCTTCCCTGCTATATATAGAACGACGATATATATATAGAACGACTCTTCAGAAAGAGTGAACGTAGTTTACGGTACCTCTTGCACTTTCATTCAAATCGTCTACCGTTGAAAGCAGTACGCAGCTCATTGTTGGCCACAATTTCCACTGCAGGACATGAGGACTATTTCACTTGTTGCCGTGCTTCTGTGTAGCACCAGCTATTTCCTACCCATCCATGGTGCGCACTATAAATGTAAAGAAGACTTAGGCTATTTTTCACTACCACTGCACCCATTTCAGCTTCATACAGACCCTCTTCGAAGACCAACGCTGTACTTGCTGTGCATAAAACGGGCTTTTGCATGCAGTATTACTTATTCGTCCTAAAACAGCTGTGCGAGTTTTCTTGCAACCGATTTGGAAAATTAGAGTAATTTCTGGAGTTTGTTTCGAGTAGGATTTTGCTATATTTCTCTTTTACAGTCTCAGCAATTGCAAAACAAAATTATTTCGGCCCTCCAGTGTTCTGGATTGCAGTGACCTGTATTGTATGGAAGTTGAGGATGGAGACGAGGACGGAGACGAGGACGGAGACGAGGAAAGCACAGTTCAATCTGGACCTACAAGCATTGGGCGACCGCGAGACATTACAGTGAGTATATGGGTGTGAAAACCAGAGAGAGGATGTAATCTTGAGGGAGTTCACAAGCCAATTTATTTAAATCGATTTATAGATCCATTCAAGTCCTTATAGTTCGGACTTAGCTGTAATTCTACATTTCTGCAAATAATTAACTAAAGCTTTTTATAGTGCTGAAGTGATAACGTAGGCATATCTATAATCTATAATTTCGAAATGGTTATTCCTGATTAAACATTATTAAATAACTAAAGGAAAGTGCAAAATTAGTCATTTTAGTAACTAGGTCTTAGTTTTTAGATGTGAAAACAGAGGTCGTGACTGAAATAGTTACCCAAATAGTAGAAGTCACCGCTCCATCAAGCAACTCTTCCGAAGAAGTTAGCATCACTACAGAGGTAACAGAAGAAGTTACGAAGGACTCAAACGGCAGCAGCATAGAGGGAGTAACTAGAGAAGCTCAAGAAGGTAAGTGAATACGAAAATCTTACTACCATCTGAGCGGGTAATAATAAATATTCAAACAGACACAACAGAACACTCAAGAGATTTAAATTACCGAGAACCTACAATTTATGTACCCTCCTGATGATACATCAGAAGGATACATAAAATACATAATGATACATAAATATTCAAACAGATTCAGCAGAACACTCAAGGGATTTAAATAACCGAGAAGCTACTATAAGTCCTCCTGTTGATACATCAGTAAATCCAGTCGGATTAACAACAAATCAAATTAATCCATCTACAGAAATATTAATATTACCTGATGGAACTGATATAGTAACCAAACCACGCTTTAATATTTCTACAGGAAATGTCTTGGAAACAGAAGCACCAACCCAAGCAGAACTCGGTTCTAATACTGATCCAGGAATCGATACTACTACGCAGAACATGTTAGGAACAGGAGAAGAAACCGATTCAGGACTCCATACCACAGAGGGAATTTCTGCCGCAACGGGAGAAGTAACTGACACAGCACTGGGATCTATTGCGACGGGAGGATTAGTGACTGAAGCGGTAACTGAACCAGGAATCGATACTACTACGCAGAACATGTTAGAAACAGGAGAAGAAACCGATCCAGGACTCCATACCACAGAGGGAAGTTCTGTCGCAACGGGAGAAGTAACTGACACAGCACTGGGATCTATTGCGACGGGAGGATTAGTGACTGAAGCGGTAACTGATCCAGGAATCGATACTACTACGCAGATGTTAGAAACAGGAGAAGAAACCGATCCAAGTCTCCCTACCACAGAGGGAAGTTCTGTCGCAACGGGAGAAGTAACTGACACAGCACTGGGATCTATTGCGACGGGAGGATTAGTGACTGAAGCGGTAACTGAACCAGGAATCGATACTACTACGCAGAACATGTTAGAAACAGGAGAAGAAACCGATCCAGGACTCCATACCACAGAGGGAAGTTCTGTCGCAACGGGAGAAGTAACTGACACAGCACTGGGATCTATTGCGACGGGAGGATCAGTGACTGAAGCGGTAACTGATCCAGGAATCGATACTACTACGCAGATGTTAGAAACAGGAGAAGAAACCGATCCAAGTCTCCCTACCACAGAGGGAAGTTCTGTCGCAACGGGAGAAGTAACTGACACAGCACTGGGATCTATTGCGACGGGAGGATTAGTGACTGAAGCGGTAACTGATCCAGGAATCGATACTACTACGCAGATGTTAGAAACAGGAGAAGAAACCGATCCAAGTCTCCCTACCACAGAGGGAAGTTCTGTCGCAACGGGAGAAGTAACTGACACAGCACTGGGATCTATTGCGACGGGAGGATTAGTGACTGAAGCGGTAACTGATCCAGGAATCGATACTACTACGCAGATGTTAGAAACAGGAGAAGAAACCGATCCAAGTCTCCCTACCACAGAGGGAAGTTCTGTCGCAATGGGAGAAGTAACTGACAAGGCACTGGGATCCATTGCGACGGGAGGATCAGTGACTGAAGCGGTAACTGAACCAGGAATCGATACTACTACGCAGATGTTAGAAACAGGAGAAGAAACCGATCCAAGTCTCCCTACCACAGAGGGAAGTTCTGTCGCAACGGGAGAAGTAACTGACACAGCACTGGGATCTATTGCGACGGGAGGATTAGTGACTGAAGCGGTAACTGAACCAGGAATCGATACCACTACGCAGAACATGTTAGGGACAGGAGAAGAAACCGATCCAAGTCTCCCTACCACAGAGGGAAGTTCTGTCGCAACGGGAGAAGTAACTGACACAGCACTGGGATCTATTGCGACGGGAGGATTAGTGACTGAAGCGGTAACTGATCCAGGAATCGATACTACTACGCAGATGTTAGAAACAGGAGAAGAAACCGATCCAAGTCTCCCTACCACAGAGGGAAGTTCTGTCGCAACGGGAGAAGTAACTGACACAGCACTGGGATCTATTGCGACGGGAGGATTAGTGACTGAAGCGGTAACTGATCCAGGAATCGATACTACTACGCAGATTTTAGAAACAGGAGAAGAAACCGATCCAAGTCTCCCTACCACAGAGGGAAGTTCTGTCGCAACGGGAGAGGTAACTGACACAGCACTGGGATCCATTGCGACGGGAGGATTAGTGACTGAAGCGGTAACTGAACCAGGAGTCGATACTACTACGCAGATGTTAGGAACAGGAGAAGAAACCGATCCAAGTCTCCCTACCACAGAGGGAAGTTCTGTCGCAACGGGAGAAGTAACTGACACAGCACTGGGATCTATTGCGACGGGAGGATCAGTGACTGAAGCGGTAACTGAACCAGGAATCGATACTACTACGCAGATGTTAGAAACAGGAGAAGAAACCGATCCAAGTCTCCCTACCACAGAGGGAAGTTCTGTTGCAACGGGAGAAGTAACTGACACAGCACTGGGATCCATTGCGACGGGAGGATTAGTGACTGAAGGGGTAACCGATCCAGGAATCGATACTACTACGCAGATGTTAGGAACAGGAGAAGAAACCGACCCAAGTCTCCCTACCACAGAGGGAAGTTCTGTCGCAACGGGAGAAGTAACTGACACAGCACTGGGATCCATTGCGACGGGAGGATTAGTGACTGAAGCGGTAACCGATCCAGGATTCGATACTACTATGCAGATGTTAGGAACAGGAGAAGAAACCGATCCAAGTCTCCCTACCACAGAGGGAAGTTCTGTCGCAACGGGAGAAGTAACTGACACAGCACTGGGATCTATTGCGACGGGAGGATCAGTGACTGAAGCGGTAACTGATCCAGGAATCGATACCACTACGCAGATGTTAGAAACAGGAGAAGAAACCGATCCAAGTCTCCCTACCACAGAGGGAAGTTCTGTCGCAATGGGAGAAGTAACTGACACAGCACTGGGATCTATTGCGACGGGAGGATTAGTGACTGAAGCGGTAACTGATCCAGGAATCGATACTACTACGCAGATGTTAGAAACAGGAGAAGAAACCGATCCAAGTCTCCCTACCACAGAGGGAAGTTCTGTCACAACGGGAGAAGTAACTGACACAGCACTGGGATCTATTGCGACGGGAGGATTAGTGACAGGAACAGTTACTGATTCAGGAATCGATGCTACAACGGAGAATGTGTTAGGAGCACAAATAGTGATCGATAAAGAACATAGTACCACAATGGAAGGTATTTCAACTACAGAGGGCGTACCACAAACGGATATGGTGACTGACGGAGGAGTTGGTTCCACCACGGAGGACTTATTAGGGCCTTTTACTGTTCCTGTAGTAACCGGTATCTATAGTGACACCACTACAACGAGTAGTAGTGTGACAGAGTCGGGAGCCCATGGAGAAGTCGGGTCGGCTACGGAGAGTACAACGGTTGCGCTTCCAGTATTCGGCACCGGATGTGTATATACTGTCGGGCAATTACTGTTGGTAAAAAATATAATAAGCGAAATTAACCACGATATAGATCAGATAATGAGAAGTAATCATTGCGACGTACATAAATTAATGGATCTGAGGGACTTAATACATCAGACAGTTCTAGCCAGTTTAGTTGTACGGAAGCCAATAGTTTCGTATAATAAATGATCGAGTATTCGCGCTGTATGAGCTGAACCAACCAAAATTAAATAGGATAAATAACACCAAGTAACTAAAAGTTTAAATTGTATTGTATAAACAAACTTTGAGGGAAGTTTGGTAGTCTGAAACTTTTTAAACTTTGAAGCACAATTTGAATTTTGTTAACAAAAAGTTGAGACAAATGTCGAGTACCTAAATCTTGATGTACAGTAAATATAAAACGTAGTTTCTGCTGCAATAAAGACGCACTTACGGCCTGTTAAATATTTATGAGTTCCTTTTTTGTTGTTTAGCACAGAATTTTTGCCAGCATTTCTACAGCATATTTATTTCGCTCTCACGCAGATACTTTGCTGCATTTCCCGCAGATGATGACGAAGTGCAGCTTGTTAGCGGAAGTGCAGGCAAAAAATGCGAATCCACGCGAGGGATAAATTGATTCGATGTGAGCCCCCAGGTTGTCATTACTTTTTATGTGGAGAGGGTGTGCATTTTATTGATATGTGAGCTGCAATGTAATGCAATCAGCACTCACTGGAGCAAATAGTATGGAAAAACTCTAAATTGAAAAATGTAAAGAAAAAGTAAGGAGAATAAATTGAAAAATCAACAAAATGGTACGCCATTGAATTGCGTCAGCAGTTCAGTTTTTTCACTCAAAGACTTCTGTTGTTTGCATTTCATACCAGTTCGGCGGTATTTGAAGTGATGATTCTTCTATATATTTTTTCATTCCAGCTGATTTCATTGTAATTCAGCAAGTCCAATTAATTCTTTGCATCGCGATCTGTTTTGGAAGTGAACTCGATGCCTTCTACGTGCCGTAGAAAATAGGAAAAACAACTCTGATCAGGAGCTTAAACTCTCCCTAAAGTGTAAATTGTGCGCAATAATCTCTACAAAGTGGAAAAAAGGGGGAAAATAGAGTACTCAGAAGTGGAGAATGGTAGATTGGAAAATCCACCATCTGACCTACAGAAAGTCAGATTCCTTCGCAAAAACTAGAGAAAAACAGCAAAGGGCACTCCAGGCTTAAAAAAGAGTATAAACGGAAAATGTTTAATTAATTATCTGGCAACATCTCGCTTAGAATGCAGAAGTTTGCCTAATGAGACGATTAAACGTTTAAATAGCTGGAGTTGTTAAGCGAAACTGTCTGCACTTTAAATGCGGACCTTTTCCTGGTCAGAAAATTGGCTTTTGTAAATGGAACGCAATCAGGAGTTTATTTAGAACAATTGCGGAACAAT
Source organism: Sicus ferrugineus (assembly GCA_922984085.1). Lineage (NCBI taxonomy): Eukaryota > Metazoa > Arthropoda > Insecta > Diptera > Conopidae > Sicus > Sicus ferrugineus. Next base: position 18,278,285 of record OV277351.1, read on the forward strand.
TATATGGTTTTAATAATTGCAGAAAAATAGTATTCATCACATCATTTACATTCCTGTAATTCTCGCGTTATTCTTACTTTTAAAGCATTCGTAAGGCCGGTAGTAGAGTAATAATTTCTCACTCTACAACGTCTGAATGGACTCAGACTCGGGCGGATTGCATTATGGAACTCATAAAGCTGACGACGTGTTTCAGATGCGGGAGACTGGCAAAGTTTTCTTCCGATGAGACGCGAGAAATGCTAATTAGTTTCACTTAAACTACAGACAAGAGGATCCAAGTGTATTCAAATCGCGTAATAAGGCAGAGAAACTCATAAACATATAGAAGAGCAGAAGGAACAGAGAGATTCATCGGGATCACAGGGGGGGGGGGGGAAAGTGGGAGGATGATGGGGAAGCACGAGCGGTTGATGCTTAATAAAAGTTAGCAAAACTTCCAGCTGTGGGATGAAGTTGGTAAAGTTTTAAGCGAGATGATTAGCAGCTTACTGCAAATAGTTATGGAAAAACTTCTAAATACAAAGGCAGGATAGCAACAAATACGAAGAAGGAAGAATACATCCAGAGTATCTTTTTGCATGGATGCGCTTACTTTTTACGGAACCAGAGTAAACCACAAGTGGAAGACGGCCGCGAAATGAGTAAAATCAATTCATTTGCTTGGCTTTAATTACATCTTTTCCCGTAATTATTCATCCCCTGCTTGGCGGGGTAAAAAGAAGGAAATCCTTGAGAAGTTCGCTCGCCTCGGAAAAACTAGTCATCGTATTTTTAGCCAGCAGAAATTGAAGGATTTCTGCCCTCAAATTTCTTCAGCGTGGTCTGCTTCACCGTTTTTAAATGCTCAAATTAAAAAATGCTTGAAATCAGAGCGTTTGACTCTCCTAACGTTTGACTCTCCTAAAAACCCTCTTGAGGGGCTTGAAGTGTTCTAAGGACTGCATGCGGGTCTCAAATATTCGTGACCTCATCTCTGCAACAACTCATACTCGCTCTTTCTCACTCTTCCTCGCCGCCGCCCCACACTAATTTGCCGTTTCTGTGAAATACAACATTTGTGGCGCGTCGTCATCCTGTTGCTTGCAAATCCCATTTCGCTAGTTGACTAAAGCCTCGCTAGAGGTCGCTCTGTTTACAGCACGTCGCCGGCATGCAGATGCATGCAGATTTATACGAGCCACAAGATGCAGCCGCGGCGGTCGTGTGCTTCCTTCTGCGCGAAAGCTGCTTGCTGCAGGAGCGCGTGCAACCCAAAATGTGAAATGTTAGCTTCCTCTTTGCTTGGATTTTTTTCTTTTCGGTGTGTTTTAAAAATTCAGGACATTCTATCTTGAAAATTTTGCGGCTTCTTAAATTCCTGAACTTCTTTTTTTTTATAGCATTTACAATTTGTTGGAAAGAAGTTTTTCGAATATAATTGAACTTCCTTTTTTCTGCTCTTTGCCGTTGTTTTTTGGACTTCTTTTTTAGAATTCACCTATTTTTTTTCTGTACCGAATATTGTTTCCGAGGAAATAAAGAAAAAGTTTCCTTTTTTTCTTTATTTCTTTATTTCCTCCTTTATTTCCTTCTTATTTTGTAATTGCAAAAAAATTTACAAAAACAAATCTCTTATTTTAAATTTAAAATTTTTTTATTTTTTTTTAATTTTTTAATTTTTTTGCTGCGATTAAAAATTTTGTCTGCGGTTTACAAGAATTTATTAACATTTTCCTTCTAGTTTACGCTACTCATAAATTCATATTTTCTTCCATGCAAACTTTCGCTGCTCTCTTCGCACTTCTCTCGCTCTCCTTTATTGGCCTGCGTTGCGCTATTATTTTCCTGCATTTTGAAAGAATTATCAGATACACTTTTTGTGATAATTCCGCTGTTCCTTTCACGCTTTTTGTTGTTTTCTCTGTTTTATGGCATTGCTGATTCCCGCTTTTGTTCTCGATTTCTCAGTATTTCTCATAAATTATTGCTTTTCCACTTCTTAAAGTTGACCTTTTCAGCTTCTTTAATTTTGTTTCTCAATTTTTCAAACTACTTTCTAGGTTCTCATTTCCGGAGCTGCATTTTTAGTACTAATTTTTCATCGTCTGAATTTTATTAAACACTTTTATGGTGCTTAGTTAATTTTAATTTTATTTAACTTTTAAGTTTTTTGAATTTGTTTTTTTTTTTCTTCTAATAATTTTAATATCTTCTTACATTTATGTTATTTTTGATTTGTTACTTTTTTGTATTTTTCGCTTAAAACTACATGAAAAAACTATATTGGGAAATCAAGTTTGTTTTGATATTTTTAATTTTTCTCTGATAATTTGGTATTTTATAAGGATTTTTCTTCTACTTTTTCAAAGTACTCTTCCGCTACGTTTGTGACTTTTACTACCTTTTTACAGGTGGTACAAAAAAGCAACGATCGCACTCGTATGCGAGTGTTAGAACAGACTCACCAACACACAGACTCACAAACACGTACGAGTCCCCTTGTATGTGACGGCCTGCATCTTGAGGCACCCTATAGGCGGTGCGGGGGTCTCACCGGTTTCCTCTGGCAGAGGTTGCGCTGGAACTCCTTGCGATTCTTTCCGCAATGTAACTCAATCGTCCTGTAGCTGCAAGTAGAAACTCGAATAACACGGTCTGCGGAGGTGCGTAGTCATATTTCCAAAAGTCCAAACCCTGGAGGGAAGGGCAATTTTCCCGAATAAATTGATCAGCAAGTACGGAGACATACTCTGGCCAACTCGCTCACCGGACATCGCACCATGGGACTTTTTTTGATGGGCATATCTCAGTCTGAGGTCTACAGCAACAGCCCTCGAACAATTCAGGCCCTACAAGAAAATATACGCCGTGAGGTTGCCTCCTGAGTCACTTTAGCCATGACCGTCCGTCTGTCAGTCTGTCTGCCTGTTGAAATCACAATTACGGGAGAACGAAAAGAGATATCGTGGTAAAATTTGGTACAAATATTTCCTGTTCTGTAGGGCAGTTTGGGATTGAAAATGGGCTAAATCGGTTAACAACCACGCCTACTTTACATAGGGAATGTAAAGGCTCCTCGTTTTAAAAGATGTTATGAGGTGAATATCTAATAAAGCGTGTGAGATATTAAGACATCATTTTATTCCGGAATATATAGCGCCATTACTCAAACTTGTGCAAAAAATGGGCATCGCCCGCTCTCTCAAAAAAAAGTTGTCAATATCTCAGAAACGGCATAAGAAATTAAGACGTCATTTTGCCACGACGTGTCCAATCTGTTTGCTAAAAATGGGCGTAGCCCGCCCACTCGTCCGAAGGCAACACTTTTACTTGTTTAAAACTTTGAATTTTCTCATTCTTTGTTCAATCAGATCAAGATTTCTTTATATTATATCGTGTGTTACGCCTTTTTACACGTTCTTGCGTTAGGAAAATAAGTAGTTTTTCTTATTATTTTATTGGCTTTTGCCAAAGTTCTTTTCTTTTCTAAGTTTTTCACTTCCTAGTGCTTTTTTAACGTTGTTTCCTTTTGTCTTTACCTTGTTGACACGTTTTTTCATCGACGAACAAGCAATAAATTATCTTTTAATAAGGACGACGACGAGGATAACGACGACGAGGATGACGACGACGAGGATGACGACGACGACGACGAGGACGACGACGACGATGAGGATGACGACGAGGACGAGGACGACGACGACGATGAGGATGACGACGAGGACGAGGACGACGAGGATGACGACGACGACGAGGATGACGACGACGAAGACGAGGATGACGAGGACGACGACGACGACGACGACGACGAGGACGACGACGACGATGAGGATGACGACGAGGACGAGAACGAGGACGAGGACGACGACGACGACGACGACGAGGACGCTGCTGATGATAACAGAATTCGTGCCGCACAAGGATGCTTCACAGCGCTGTTTCTGTTTCACACCGCGCCACACCACACGGTTTCGTAGCTGCCGCAACAACAGCGGGGATTATTAAAGCAAACAATTTATATGGTGTTGCTGTTGCTCTTGCTGTTCTTTTGCTCTACTGTTATTTCCTTTCTGTTATTTTGTTGTTGCTGTGCTTCTATTACCAGGGCGGTGCTCACGCGGCTGCTGCTAATGGTACTCGAAGTGCAGCCCTTCGAATTACGGTTTTGTTGCTGTTGTTGCTGTTGCTGCTGCTGCATGTTGCTGATGATTAATTTATTGCACTTTTGAGTACCTTTTGTGAAGAGGAAAAAGCAGAAGAAGCAGAGGAACGAGAAGAGGAAGAAGCTTTTGTGCTGGAGCTGCAGAAAAATGGCACCCGCGGGGATTCATGTAAAGTGTTTTGATTGAAGAGATTTCGAAATATTAGAAAACTTTCATATTCTCGGAGCTAAGCAAGGAGTTGAAAGGATTAAGTGAGAACTTCAAGTGCAAACACTTTAGGAAAGAAAATAATATATATGTGAATACGAGTGGAATGGAGAAAATATAAGAATATTTCATCACTTTTGCAATTGAATAGCACGGCAAAAAAAATGCTTTAAATAATCAACACATCAAATATAATAAATAAAATCTTGAAAAGTACATTCCCGCTTGCACTTTGAATTGGCGTCGTTCCAAAATTCCCAATGAACAATTTTCAAATCAAACATTTCCTCACCAGAAATTTGAAAAAGTTTATTTTTAATTTTCCTTTCTCTGCGTTGACATTCAATTTAACTTGTAGATAAAAGTGTGAAACGAACTCGTTAAATTTCTCGAGCGAATGGGTGTCGGACTAAAATTATTGTTGCAAAAATTGCTATTGTTGCCGCTCATATTTCCAACCTCAAATGATAAGGAGAGCAACGAGAAAGAGAGTCAGTGAGAGTAGAAAATTTGACTGGAGTTCGCCATTAGCGTCAATTGTTTTGTCTAAGTATAGAGAAAGGGCGACATCGCTGTAATATCATCACTATGTTTTCGTTGAAATCTAAAAAAGACTTCAAAAAGACTTCAAAAAGACTTCAAAAAGGCTTCAAAAAGACTTCAAAAAGACTTCAGAAAAGACTTCAAAAAGTCTTCAAAAAGACTTCAAAAAGATTTGAGGAAGACTTTAATGAGCTCTTTGAAAATGGGACGCTATAAAGACTTAAAAACGATTTTAGTTAATCGATAAAATTGATGAAAGATGTTAAAAAGAGAATTTAGTGAGAACGTTTGAAATATTAGAAACTTTAAATTTAACAGGCTTCTCAAAACTCCAACAAATATTATTAAACCTCAAAAAGACTTCAAAAAAAACTTTAATTGCTGCCACAACTGCATTAAAGTCTTCAAAAAGACCTTCGGAAAGATTTCAAAGACTTTAAGAACGCTTAGTGTCTTGTTGAAATTATTAAAATGCATAGTTTTATAAATTTCGGCGATTTAATTTTTTCGGTAATATATTTAAACATCTTTTTCAAGTTGTGTTCTACATTATATGCAGATTTAATTATTAAATATTTTCTTTAGACTTACAAATATGTAAATATGTACGATATATCGTATATTCAGTTCTAAAACAAGCTCGTTTTCAACTTTTAAAAATTTAAACTGTCCTCATTTTTCAAAAAAAAAAAAAGAAAAAATCCCAAGAAAACGCTTTGACAAAAAAAAACCTACGCAAAATTCATTTCGTAATGAAAATAGCGTATTGTGAATTCTTTGTTCTCTCGCGAACTGCTGATGAAAACTTTAAAATTTCGGAATTTTGGCTCGAAATAAACACAATTGATCGACAGTTGCAGGCGCGCCGTACGCGCGAGCGGATGACTGATGAGACGCATTGTGTAAACAGTGGAAATATTCTCACATCCAAAAAAAACAACGCTAAACTAACTAAAGAAAGGTTTAAAAATAATATAAGAATTTTAAATATTTAAACAAAGTTCTCGTCAAATATCAATTATTATTTATGATTATCTATGATGATTATTAAACTAATAAAGTGTTAGTAGAATTGTTATTGTGAAAAAATTAGTGAAAAATAGAGCAACTTTGCAACTGAAGAGAGGAGAGAAATCCGCAAAGATTAGATAACAATAAAGAGAACAAGAAGCAGAAATAATGCCGGCGAAGAGACATGTAAGTGTAAAATTACCCGGAGATGACTTCACAACGGTGACTTCAAACAAAAGAAGACTTAATGAAGACTGCAAAAAGACTAAGAAACTCTTTAGTTATTGAGTTAAATATAATATAATAAATTTACAGTAAATTAGCTGTTAAAATTAGTTTAGAAGAAATAAAAATTTACTTAAGACTTTATTAGAAAATATATTTGTATATATTTCAAAAAGACTTCAAAAATCCTTGAAGTAGTACCTTAAAAATATAAAAAAAATACAGTCAGATATAGTGTATAATGATTTTAGATTAAAAAAGAAATTACGAGTACAAAATTAAGGCTCTAAAAAGACAGGAAAGATTTTAGGCAAAAGACTTCAGATACAAAAAAGACAGGAAAATTTTCAGAGAGAAGATTTTAGACGTTCTAGACTAGAGAGAATATTTTAGACATAAAAGGACTTCCCAAAAGACTTCAATTGATTCCAAAAAGACTCAAAAAAGACTTTACTGACTATGTTAAACGGATGAATATATAAATTTAGCTGCTGCAAGCTTCACTGAACACCACGACTTCATAGTAAATTTATTCAGTTCTGTATTGGAGAAGGACATTCTTCTCAATTCAGAGATTAAAGGCTGTCGGCTGTCTTGTAATTCCGTTGCTCTGTCCGTTCAAATTTAGTTTTTATACTTGACACGCGGCACGCTTATAAATGTTTGCGAATCCCTTGTCTTTCCGAGGAGCTTGTAAATGTGCATCGTTGTGCTGGAGGGGGAGGGGGGGGAAGCCGGGTGAGGGAGCGGATTGATACGTAAACAACGATGTTGCTGCCACCGACACCTGTTGTCCGCAGACCTCGCGTAGGAGCCGAAGGAAATTAAGTGAATTTTAATTGTTTACCTCACATCGACAGCGACTGCATTGAATTAAGAAACTAGAAACTAGAAAGGACGATCGGAGGGGAGGAGGGGACCCGTCTCTGCTTGATTAATGCCTCTCGCGAGCTCTCGTTGATTAACGATGTTGCGAGCCAAGAGATTAACGACGAATGTGTAGAGTTGCAAATTTTCTCAGATTTGTCGTCTTCTTTGATTTAAGAAAAATAACAAGAAGAAGCAACAAAAACAGCGACAACCGCAAGAGCGCGTGACGACCATCAGTGACGAGAATGCCGCCAGTGACGTCGCTGCGTTTGGCGGCCATGGAACTGAGGGAGGCCTCGAGGATGTGGAATCCGCCAACGCAAAACTGCCCTACCGAATTGAAAACTCGAGCATCGTGGGACGTTACATCGTGGCCAGTCGCGACCTGCAGCCCGGCGAGCTGATCATCGCCGAGGAGCCGCTGGCGATCGGTCCCTGCATTTCGGCGCAGGCCGTCTGCCTGGGATGCTACGTCCCCGTGCAACTCACGCTCGCCCAGTACAGGTATCAGCGGTTCTGCATTTTATTGTGGTGAAGCAGCGACCTTTAATTTCGCGCCCCCACAGGTGTGCCGATTGCAAGTGGCCTCTTTGCGGCCCCAAATGCCGCGGCGTGCGGCAACTCACCGGCCACTCCGCGCACGAGTGCGAGCTCTTCAAGGCTCAGAATACCGCAGCTCCTTTGAACGCCGTCAATGCTACTCCGTGTGCTGTTAAAAGTCTTTATGAACTCGTGCTCATCGCGCGCATCCTTTTGCTGAGCACGCATGCGCCCGCCACCTACGCGAGAATCCTGCGCATGGAATCGCACACGGAGATGCGGCGCCAGAATGCGGCGCTCTGGCAGCACTACGAGGACAACGTTGTGGCACGTTTGCGGCGTCAGTGGCAGCTGGACCAGTTCACGGCCGCCGAGATCCACACCGTGTGCGGCATCCTGGACGTGAACTGCTTCGAGATCGGCCAGCTGAGCGCAAAGGCGCGCAGCTTGTATCCGAGTGCGTTCCTGCTGGCGCACGATTGCAGCCCCAACACCTCGCACACCGACCATCCGCAAACGTATGCGATCATCGTGCGTGCGTCGCGTGCGGTTCGACAGGACGAGGCGCTCACGCTGAGTTATGCGTACACATTGCAAGTGAGTGGGGGGGGGGGGACGGCGGTTATTTGAGCATCGCTCACTCCGAACATTCCAGGGTACGTTGAAACGTCGCGATTTCATGTACGCCGGCAAGCTTTTCTGGTGCTCCTGCCAGCGCTGCGCCGACCCGTTTGAGCTCGGAAGCGACTGCAGTGCGCTCCGGTGTGCCGAATGCAGCGAGGGATCGATACGAGCGACGGATCCTCTGGACCAGACGGCCAAATGGCGGTAATTTCCCTCTCACATTTCAACTCTGTGCTCCAACTTGAATTGCAATCGGTTTCGTTGTATTTTCCATACCATTTCGATTCAATTTCGCTCCTCTCTCTCTCGACTTAAACTCGCTCCTCATTTAACAGTTGTGACACCTGCGAGTTCCAGCTGTCTGCCTCGGATGTCACGAAGATTCTGGAGAGAGTCAACCGCGATCTGGACGCAATCGATGTGCACGACGTGCCAGGGCTGGAGAGCTTTTTGAGAAGGTGTCTCTGTCACTCTTTACACTCGGAGAGCGTCTTGAAAACCCCCGACTTCTCTTCCAGATACTCCGCCGTGCTGCGGCCCAACCATTACTTGCTCCTCTCCGCCAAGTACTCGCTCTGCCAGGTCTACGGACGCACCGAGGGCTACCTGATACACACCATGTCCTCGGAGGACATCGAGCGCAAGGAGCGCTATTGCCGCGAATTCCTGGCTGCCATCGACAGACTGGAACCCGGTCTGACGCGTCTCAGAGGTACGTGCGGCGCCGCCACGCTCCGAGAGACGACGGCTTGCACTGGATTCTGGCACCCGTTTCAAGTTCTCTCTTCTCTTCTCTTCCTCCCTCTCTCAAGGTCTCATCATGTACGAGCTGCACGCGCCGATCATGGTTCTCTCGCAGCGCTTGCTGCAGAGCAACCAGTTGAGCAGAGAGGACTTTCGGCACCGAATCGCGGAAGTGCGCCGGCTGCTGCGTGAAAGCCGCGACATACTGAAGATGGAGCCGGCAGCCTCGAATGAGTATCAGATGGGACTCGCGGCCGCGGATGCGTTGAGACGAATGGGCGACTCTTAGTGTGGCGGCGCGGAGAGAAGCGAAAAAATATTGTTCGCGCTCATTCTGTTAAAGAAATCGTTCGATGTTGTTGTTTAATTGCTTTAATCTATTTTAAATTGTGTGTGTGTGTGTGTGTGTGTGTGTGTTTTTAATCGCTTCTGCTAAGCGTGAAGTTTGGTGATGGGCTGAGTTTTGAAATCCTCGTCAATTTAATTGCGAGTTAACGAAATTCGTTTTCAAATTCTTGTTACAGTGTAAATTTTATTGATTTTGTGACCAAAACAACGCTCAGCTAACGAAATAAATTAATACAATTTCACGTTGTCACCGAAAAAGTTTTCGAAACATTAATTTTACACATCCACACACACTCACACACACACACACACACACACCCACACACCCACACAGACACAAATGTAAAAATTTAGAGGGCGTGTTGTGCCCGTTATCCTGCTCTCCCTCCCTCTCCCTCCTCTCTCCCTCCTCTCTCCACAAACTCCTCTCATTCCCCCGACCACAACGTCAAAGTTCGGCTCTGCAGAATTTTTCCGAAAGTTTTTATAATTTTTTTTTTTTTACTTTTCGCACCCACTTTTGTTTGCATTCAGTTGTTGTTGTTGTTATTTTTGCTTTTGCCGACGCTGTTAATAAAGTTTTTCCCATCTAACGATGGCTGCTGAGAATGCAACGAACATCCGATCATTTAATTCAGTCAAAAGTCAGAAATTTGCAATTACGTGCTAGCAAGCAGGCATGCATGTGTGTGTGTGTGTGTGTGTGAGAGAGTACGTGTGTGTTTGATATCCCTTCACACGAGTTCATTGCTTTCTACGGCTGCCTGAGTTGCCGCTTCCCAGCGTTTGCATTCGCACTCGCATTTTCACCCTTTTCTCGATTTCCAAAAACGCTGCTGCACTTGACATTATTTTCCCCGCTTAGAAGTGAAGCGAAGTCAGAGAAACACCAGCGTAAAAACACACGCGCTGTAAAACTTTTCCTCCAATACAAACATGAAAAGCTCCAGCAGCATCCACACCTTGAGCTGGCGGCTCTCAAAGCAACGTAAATGCAAGCTAATGGAAGCGAAAGCACTCTGCAACTGGTTTTCCTTGCTATTTTATTTTGCATTATTAATATTTTTGTAAAACAGTTTTCGAAAAGCAGCTGGCACACAAATTATGTGGAGGAAAATTATAGAATGCGAGCTCATAAAAGCAGAAAGCAGAGTCCTGGAAAACGTCCACCAAGGACTCGCTCTCTCTCTCTCGCTCTCGCTCTCTCTATCTTTCTCTCTCTCTCTCTCTCTCTCGCTCTCTCTCTCTCTCCCTCTCTCTCTCTCACTCTCTCTCTCTCTCTCTCTCGCTCTCTCTCTCTCTCCATTCAAATCGATTTCTAACGAAAGCTACGATTTCAAAATTAATTAAAAAGGCGAGTATTGAGCTCAGTAATTTTTAATTTTTTCTTTTCCTTTTTTTGTTCTTTTTCTTTACTTTATTTTATTATTATTGAATTATGATTTTATTATATATTCAGTGTTTTCAGCCAGCAATCAAATACTTCGGAATTTCTTCAGCTTTTAATCTCTGGTTCTCTACTTTTTTCTCGTTGTTTTCTTCCTCTCCACGTTCCCCCCCCCCCTCGCTGTTACTTCTTCACTGATCACCCGACATTCTTGCAGTGCCATGCGATTCCTCTTCGTGCGATTCCTGTTCAGTGACGAGATTTAATTGACCCACTCTGAACTCTGTGTAGCGCTCACTCCTCCATCGCCTCTCCTCCTCCATCGCCTCTCCTCCTCCACGCAGGTCCAGCCAGTCTTTTTTTCTTCCCTTTCACACAATATTCGCGCGCCTCTCGCTGTGTTTGCTTTGATGGAGCGGAAGATACCGGGGGGGCGCTGTGACTCTCTGACTCCAGGGCACCCGTAATTGAATTGACAATATGAATTTTAAAACTGCATTTCATCCGAAGTGGAGTTCAGTGTGAAGAGATATGCGGCCGCGTTGCTCATGGAGGAGGAATTTCACCAGGAGCGTATTAATTATTAAGTGGAGTCGCATACGAGACTCACGCTGAAATGTCCCAGTGGAAAAGAGTTAGCAAGAGCTGACCATTCAATGCTGTGAGGTAAATAATGAATAATGAAACAAATTCAACTCTTCTCAGCTGATGCCGAGAGGCGAGAGACATTTTGCTGTAGCTCTGCAAATAAAAATTCTCTCTGGCTGACTGTTAAATACGGCGAGCGATGATATGACGACACGCGGCGAGTGGGTTCATCGCGAGTGTTGGCGCGGCCATGTTTGACGACGGGTATTTTAATTATGTTTGCCATTGAAGAGTGCCGAGCACGCTTTACCGATCATCGAAAGGCCGGGTGAATGTATTTCGATGCTCTTAATGGATGGCATTTGAAAGAAAACCACATCATTTAATAAAATGCGCTCAAAATGAGCCGAGACTGTGTTGTCGAAAGAATAAATAAAATATCCGCCCTGGCAAGACTTGCTTGCGCAGAAATAATTCATGTAAATTCAGAAAATAATTTAGTAAGTTCAGATGATTTTGTTAATTTTTCGCCACTTTCCATCATCATCATCATCAGCAAACGTCCTCTCTCGTCTAGGATTGACTCGGTAACTCGCGCTCGTTTTCGCCCGCGTGCAACCAGCTCAAGTGTTTGTTGCACACAGCCTAACTATTCAATTAACTTCAATTGAAATCACCGCCGCTCGCATCAGGTCGCCCTGAAGTGTTGATTGCAGAGCTAAATCAGCGAATGAGTGGAGCCGCGACCGTAGTTGACACGATCTCATGTGCTCATCAATTTGCTGCTCTACGAACTCGAGCGTCGAACGTCGAACGGACGCAAGCGGTCTCCTCAGTCTCAGTGTGCTCCGGTGCTTCGCTCAGTACGGAGTTGCTTTGCACACGAATTCAGTTTTGTACTTTTTATATTTTGGCAATAAATAATTAAGTTTAATACGTGTAGACAGTGAAAGTTGATTTAACCGCAGAATTAATTAATAGAAGTGCTTGCTGCGACGATGATGTCGGTGATTGTGTTGCTCTTCCTGGTGGGCAGTTGTGCTGCCTTCGGAAATTATCACAGCATGCGTCGCTACGATTCCAGCGAGGAGGACAACACGGTGCTGAGTGAGTAAATCGAGGATGCGTTAGGAAATAGCAAACAACTAACTATCAATAAATGTGTCGTGTGGCCACTGATGCCGTGTGTCTCCCGCAGGAACCTATCGCCGCTGCATGTGGGAACAATCGAAGAACTTGCCGCGCCGCCTCGTGATGCTCTCCATCTGCTCGAACCTGTTCTGCGAAAACAATCAGTTAATAAGTTGGTCGAAGTCTTTACTCGCGCTCGCAAAGACCTCCCGACCCCACGAGTAGTTATTCTAGCCTTAGTTTAGCCTGAAATTATACTTGCGCGGCCCGGCGGCGCAGAGGATCGCACTAACACGCCTTCGTTTTTCCTTCTCGCCCCGCAGTTGCCTCGACATCCTGCCGGACGAGTGCGAGCAGGGGAATGAGGACGAGCTGCGCTACAAGCCGTTCCCGGACTGCTGCCCCGTCTACTGCAACCTGAAGCGGCGCATGAACCGCCTGAAGTCGATGCACCTCCGCTACCGGCGACTCCTCGACGCGCACCGCCTGCAGGAGCAGCAACTCGGCGCGGGCAGCAGCCTGCTGCAGCACGGTCTTCACTACAAGTAAACGGGACGAGTTCGCACTACGAGTTCGCACTACGAGTTCGCACTACGAGTTCGCACTACGAGTTCGCACTGCAGCTGCATTCCAGGATGAATTGATGAATGAATTTGTAATAAACTTTTTTAACCTGAATGGCATTTGCTTCCGTTCTTAATTTAAGCCAAGTTCGCCCACGCAGTTGCAGTAGGCGAAGCCCACCGCCTCCCTTTTTGCTCTCCTTACAGTTTTCAATTTACAATGAAATTGAAGAAAAACTAATATAGAAATTCTATTTTAATTAGTAAATCCTAAATGAAGACTAAAAATGTTTTTTAAAAAAAATAATATCGTCCAAAAGACGTCCATTTAGAGCTGCTGGATCGACGCTGTCCACTGAATCACACTTGCAATGAGATTCAGAGTTTAATTCAGAGGAAGCATTTTTCTTGTCCACATTTGAATAAATATTTGTGATAAAATGGAAACTCCAAGCAAACCATCGGCGCCGCGGTCCTCTTCGGTGACCACAACGAACTCGCGTCGCGTGCGCGGATCAAAATTGTAATGAACACTGAATACCTGAAATTACATCGTCTCGATAAAATTTTCCCATTGTAATTGATTGGATTTTAAATTGAGTGCGACTCGCTAAATTCAAATGAAATGTGTCGGGAACTAAATTTGGGGTGCCAATGAGGGCTGCCGTCGTGCGCAGTTTGTGAAATTTTTAATTTTTAGCAACTTTACTGCATTTCTCGAGAAAACCCCGATAAACTTAAGGCAAAACACGCTCGAAAAATGTTTCCTGGTAATGCTGTTGGCGTCATAGCTTGACGTTTCCGTCTCCTTGTCAGCCTGTAATTTTGTTTTCACCCTCTCAGCGTTACAAACGTGAGACGGTAGTGAACACGCGGTCTGCTTTCAGGTGTAGCGTGCAAAAATGGTAAATTAGAACAACAATTGGTGGGCGGCAGAGAAGAATCCTCTTTCAATTTCCTTTCCATAAAAGAGCCGCTCGAGTATAAGTGAAGCGGCTCCTCGACCACATTGTTTGCCGGGGACTCGTACGTGTTGGTGAGGCTGTGTGTTGGTGAGTCTGTTCCAATACTCGCACTCGTACATCGTTGCCTTCATGCTCGTGTGCGTTGGAGCAAAACTGTCGCATACATAAAGAAATGGTTACTCTGCGTCATCAACGGCAGCCGCAGCAGCATACAACTTGATTGCTATAAAGTTGCTTCGCTTCCAATTCAGTGAATACTCTCGTGCAACTAGCTGCTGCCAGTGTTGCCACTTCCCAGTGACTTGTAATGCAATATTAGTAAGAAAGATTCACGCACTGCCTGAGCTGCCAATTTGGTCTCCATTCTGTGAAGATTTTCTAATATTGCGCCGAACATGATGCGAATTTTAAGTGTTAATCGAAATTTAATTTTTTTTTCACTTTGGTAGTCTGTTCTGATTTCACAACTTTTCTCACTTTATTCGGTGCGAAGTGGAAATTTGAAATGGCAACCCGACCTCAACTATCCGTGAGAAAAAACAACAACAATGTCGACTCAGGACTAAAATTGCTCTTCACGAAACGTTCGCGTTGGTGCAACAATAAAACAGTGAAATAATTTCTGATGATTTCTTATAATTGGTTGTGAAGATTTTGGAATTCACTCGCCATCTGCAAGCCACGACCACTCCTGCGAATGGAAGCATAAAAATTGATAGGAAAAGCAAAGAAAGCAATTGAGATGATTAATAAAATGGAACAAATTCTGGACAGCCACATCAAGAATTGTTTTAATTTGGCTTGAAAAGTCTCTCGGAAAACTTTCTTCCGAGTGTGATGAGCGGACAGAGTGAGCGGCTCCCGTTGGGATTTCCTTTTCTGCGAGACGATTTCGGGAAACTCGAGTTGAGTGGCGGACACAAGATCCGAGTTCGAATTAAAGTTTTAATGAAAGTGATGAGTGACCAAATTTTGTTTTCATTAACTTACGAAATTACGAAAGTTCCGCAATGCGCTTTCGAGAGATCATTTTAAGAGTAATTACTTCAAAATTGCGTTCTCTTCTTTAATTTACTCGTTTTATACGAGTGAGCGAAGTGGTTTCGGAGATTTAGATGACCTATCGAGTCCCGAGTTTTATATCACCGAAACGCATTTCGTATAGAGAGAAAAACCTTCAAAAGGTTAACAATAAGAAGAGAGAAAGTTTAAGAAGTTTTCCTAGGGAAACTTAAAAGATTAACAGATTAAGTTTGCGATTATCCTTTCTCGGCAGCCTTCATTTCAAGAGCCTGCAAATAATCACCGAAACGTCATAATAAAGTCATCAAGAAACGAAGGATTGGAAGCAGAAACGTCGAGATGTGAAGAAGAAGTATTTTGAGAGTCGATTGTAAAATGAAATGTCTTCGAAATTGCGTTGACGAGGACGAGGACGTCCACCACTAGAAGTCCTCCTCACTGGGCCAGCCACCCACATCTGTGTATGTGGAATCCCGCGCCGTACAATAACCTACAAAATCCCACAGAATCCCACAAACGACTCTGGAATCAACGACTCTGCCATTACGTTCGACTTTGTTTGCAGTCGAGTTCATTAGAACTTGCGGGCGGCTTCACAAATGTGTTGGTTGGCCAAGTTGCTGGGTGTGGGTAACTCTGCGTGTAACTGCCGGCGAATGGCTTCTCTGAATGGCTGCCCGGATGATTCTGCCGATGATTGTGTGACCACCTCGCTCGGTTACTTGGCAGGCAGCTCTGTAGGCGGCTCAGTGGTGGCTGCCTTAATATTTGAGGACCACGTAGAGGGTTTCGTTATTTATATGCACATCCTGGCGACGCCGAACTTCGATACGGTTTGGTGTGCATTACATTTGTAAGCTCTAGCTAATATAATTCACAACAACTCGGTTGTGATGTCTTTCTTCATTTTGCGGAATTCTCTTGGTTTCTCGGGTGGCATTTCTTTCTTAAGTTGAAGTTAATTAAGTAGAATAGCAGGTAATAGTAAAATAATAAACTCGGTTGAATTACATTATTTGTTAAGTTACATTATTAAAAAAAAAAAAAAAAAAAAAAAAAATATTATCCAAGTTTGAATCCCTTTCGTTGCATTGATAACGACAAGATATTGCATACTTTTAGGCTTCCAGTTTAACAACAACGCGTTGATTAAAATATACAAAAAATTTATAAGCGAAAATATTGCGCTTTTAATTTTATTGCCGCATCATTTATTTCTCATTGAACTCTAATGAATCCACTGTGTTGACTGCTCGCCCAACAATAAACAACAATTATGCAAATTTTCAGTAATTCCGAAGCATTTTTCACTTAGCTTCGATTGAGGTTTCATGTCATCGTCGCACGTTTCGAAACCATTTCGCAGTTTTACTCCCTGCACGCCAACAATTTCTTATTAAATATTCCGAATATTAATGCGTAATTGTTCACTTTATTTCCTGCTTAAACTTAACGAACAATCGTAACTCGAAGAGCCGCGTTAATATCAATAGCAGGCTTCACTTCGATATTTTAACTTTATCGCTTTTTTGCCTTTTCAACGCGTACTCGCATCAGTCGACAGCTGCTGCATTTTAACTGCATCGCTAACACTTGAGTCGACTTCTCTGTCAATTTGCTGTTCTCCATCTCGAAAAACTTCACGTCATATGTTGTGTGTGTGTGCGTGTGTGTTTTTCTGTCGACAAAAAATCCCTCTTTCTGCTGGTTGTGTGAAAATGCGTGGCCTACTTTTAGGCGAACCCGCAAAATACGGCCGCGTTTTTAATAGCTTTCACGCCGAAAGTTCAAAGTAAATCATTTGGTTTTATTTTCCCAGGTGCGAAATGAGAAATAACAACAAAGTTTCTGGCAAGTAAACTGCCTAAAACACACACACACACACAAAAACCTATTCTACTGCCATTTAATTCTCCAAGCTTAACCTAATAATCCAGTGACTTCAATTAAATAATTGCCATCGCTTTAATTGAGATCAAGATCTTGATAGCGAAAATTGTGTGAAGCATTTTATGCACACACACACACACACACACACACACACACACACACACACACACATACATACAAAGCACACTTGGGAATTATTAGCGTTGAGAATTACGCGGCATTCAGTGAAAAGTACGTGGAAATTGGGTTAAATATTTCAATTCTAAAGGAAAAAAGCTTTAATTTCATTCATTGTTGAAAATTTAAAAATTACATTCGTTTATATTTTTTGCATAGAACTGAAAACTGAAATTGAAATCAAAGCCTCGATCACACATCACTGATATGGAGTTGATATCAGAGGCAATCCAACCCGAAACTGCACCCAAGTATTTCAATTACAGACTCGAAAGCGACGCAGCGTCTTTCGTCTCAAGAATTTATTTCGAATCCACGAGATGAGAGAATGAATTTGACAAGTTTTTCCGTTTCAATCAACGCGCGCGCGTGTGTGTGTGGAATATTTTGTGAGCATCTCAGAATGCATCTCGACGGACGACGAATCTAATGCATCTCGACGGACGGCGAGCGGCGAGCGCATCGTCGCTCGAGTGTCGCATTCAGTGCGTTTCTACGTGTTTCGCTACGAAGTGCGTAGCTGTGAGTTCGCTTCATGAAAACAGTGAGCCAGAATGAGCAAAACGAAATAGATTAAGCTAATCAAAAACAAATAAAACTCGACCGCTGCCGGCTGATAACCCCGTGACCCTGGCGGTTGGGCCGAACTCAGAAGAGCGTCAGAAGTAAAAATAGAAAGAAAGCAGAGTAGCAGCGGAATCTTCTTCGTAAAACTTGTTGTGAAGTTGTCGATCAAAACAGATCGACAATTTCACCCGAGAAGACTCTCAGAATTCCGCTTCAAATCAACGACTTTTAAGGAGAAGATTAAAAAGAGAAGCGAAACTTATTTACAAGTTGCAAGTCGAGGTTGCGCTCCAGCGACTGACTGCGGCGCTCCAGTCATCTCGCGGATACGTCAAGCATCTCAGTCTCAGTGCAGTCGTTGTCGTCTCCGCACCATCTCACCTCGTCAAGATGCGCAGCTGCCACAGTGTTTCGTGCTCGATTTCTTGCAGTTTCATGACGATTCTGGCGCTATCGCTGATCTCGTCAGTTTGCGAAGGTTATTCCGGCTTAATACCGGCCGATCCAGGTGCGAATGCTTATATATTTCTGAGTCACAGCAGACGTCCTGTATCGCTACTTCCAGATAATCCCGGCAAGTGCATTTATCATGGAGAAACGCTGAAGCTCGGTGCGAATCCCGGTTCTGGTCCATGCCAACGCTTGACCTGCTTGCAGGACGGTTCCATCAAGATCGAGGGGTAACTAAACTTTATATGTATTTGATGAGTAAGAAATAAGTTTAACCAATAATATAAGCATAATTCTATTATTGCATAAATAAAACCGATTCATAATTTTGTAACGTATTAGAATTCTCACAAAAATCGCAGGAAAATTAAGAAAAATTTATAGATTTCACAGTGAGAAACTCAACGGAAGGATTTATTAAAAATTAGCGAAGTGGTACGAAGGATACGCCCACCATTTATATTGAAATGTGTTATTTTCAAGACGTCATAAATGGAGTTGCAATATTTACGCGTCCCACAGCGATTCGGTGTATCGTGCTAAAAGTGGGCGCAATTGAGCAAACTTTCTAGAATAGAATTGAACTAGAATAGAACTTTCTATTGTTTAGTAACTAAATATAAGTATAAACTATTTAAATTTGAAAGTAAATTATATTAGTGCAACGCGTTGTGCTCAAATGGGCGTAATAGAATAAGTGGCACGCCCATTATTATGCAGCATAGAGTTGTGCGCATTCGAGCGTCATTAGGAACCTACAGATTGAGTTTTTGAAGAGCATCTCATAGTCGTGATGGACGAGCAACATAACATCCTTACTTGTTAGAAATAATTTTAATGATTTCGCATACCTGGATAATCCTTAAAATCGATAATATATTGGTGGTCCAGCATAGCGAATGATATAACGTCCAGAGTCGTAAGTTTTCTCGAAAATTCCTTATATCGAGTGTTCGTTATATCGAGAATTCGTTATATCGAGAGCTCGTTATATTGATCGTTCGTTATATCGAGCGCTTCTTATATCGGGTGCTCGTTATATCGAGTGTTCGTTATATCGAGTGCACGTTATATCGAGTGTTCGTTATATCGTGTGTTCGTTGTATCGAGTGTTCGTTATATCGAGTGTTCGTTATATCGAGCGCTTCTTATATCGAGTGCACGTTATATCGAGCATTCGCTAAATCGAGTGTTCGTTATATCGAGTGTTCGTTATATCGAGTGTTCGTTGTATCGAGTGCACGTTATATCGAGTGTTCGTTATATCGAGTGTTCGTTGTATCGAGTGTTCGTTATATCGAGTGTCCGTTATATCGAGTGTTCGTTATATCGAGTGTTCGTTGTATCGAGTGTTCGTTATATCGAGTGTTCGTTATATCGAGTGTTCGTTATATCGAGTGTTCGTTATATCGAGCAAGAGTTATACCAAACATTCGTTACAAAAAGCGTTTCTTATATCGAACATCCATTATATCGAGCACCAGTTATATCGTACATTCGTTGTATCGAGGATTTCTTACCTCGGCATCGCATTACTCGCTATGCTGGACCAATATTTCTCATACAGCTTTTCAACGTGAAATAAATGAAAGCCCTTCCAAACCCTTCCCGACGTTTCAGGTGCGGCAAGCTGCGTATAGAGAGCTGCAACCAAGGCGAGCGCCTGTTCTCGGACCAGCCCTTCCCGGAGTGCTGCAAGCTGAAGTACAAGTGCAAGCGTGCCGACGGCGCCTCGTACTACATCACCAAGGACATGGCTGAGGGGATGAGTAAAACCGAGAACTCCACGTAGGCAAGACAAGACGAGAGGGAAAATATATAATTCTAGATTACGAACTTTTGTAAACCTACAATTAGTTTTTAAGTATAGTTAAACCTTTTGCTAATTATCTTGTTTTATTTATTATATATAGAGACGAGTATTCGCCAAATGCAATCGCCAAATGAAATATTTAATTTAATCCGATTTGTTAATTAATTTCACTTTCTTTCAATGCTCTTCTACTGTTTTCCTGCTTACTGCTTCCGATTGAATTTATTTGAGTTCCTCTGCAGTTCTTCCCGCATTTCGTCGCTAATTACAACTCTTGTCGCCGTCCGTCCGTCATCTCTGCCTCACATTTTAATTAGCGACGGGAGCGGAGGATGAAAGGGTTACAAGTTCGATAAAACTTCGCTTATTTCTCACTCTGACTCTGACTCTGACTCTGACTCTGACTCTGACTCTGAGAGTCTGCAAACGGCAGGCTGGGGTGTGTTTTGGGGGTGAGAAATGCGTTCTTCCCCCGTTCGCTTGTCACTCTGGAGGGAAAGCTGCGAAGTTTTGATTACCTGTGTTGCGGCCGAGATTCAGGATCAAGTGGCGGCGGGTATTGAGTGCGAGCTAATTCGGGAAATAAGTCTTACTTTTCATTTTCAGCTGGAAAAACTGAAAGTTAGCAGGACTTGTTTGTCAAATCAGGATAGAAAGTTAAGTCATTGCAATGGATGTCGAGTACGACAGTGGGAAGAAGTTGCTAACTTTAAATGTCTTCACTGATACGAAGGAAGGAAGGAAGGAAGGAAGGAAGGAAGGAAGGAAGGAAGGAAGGAAGGAAGGGAGGAAGGCAGGAAGGAAGGAAGGAAGGAAGGGAGGAAGGAAGGAAGGAAGGAAGGAAGGAAGGCAGGAACCACCATTCTGTACAAGAAGACACAATTTTATTAGAGCGATTTTTGATAAATATGATTGTCAGCGGGAAACTGTGCAGGTGCATGTGTGTGGATATGTGTGTGTTTGTGTGTGGATGTGTGTGTTCTCTGTGTGTGTCCTGAATTCAAAGACAGTGTTGCCGTTCCACTCCAATGGTAGTTTTTGACTCCATTTTAAAACAAGAAACTTATTAAAGTAAAAAATAGAAATGCACGAAATAATGTATTTTACAACTTAATAACGTTTTTAAAATTTAAAAAAATTTTAATAAAAAATTTCATTTCTTTCTCGTTTCTTCCTCAAGAACAAAGAATTCTGCTTTTCAAAAATATAAATTTCAGCAATGTGAGTGAAGCCAATTTATTGCTTTACTGCGAACTGGAAGAATGAAAGACCTGCTGGATATAAAAATATAAATAATAAATATATAAAGCGATGAACTTAGAAGTTTTTATTATCAAAATATTGTACTCCGAAAAGCTAGGAAACACTCCGCTAAAAATTACGAAACGATAACTCGGTTCCAAGAGAGATAAATTGTTGGTTGCTGACTACTAACGGGTTTACGAGAGGTTGTGTGGGAAAGATGAGGTGGGGTAGAGAGAGAGGGGGAGAGAGGGAGAGAGAGAGCAACGGGGAAAGAGCTTCAGAGAGAGAGAGGGTAACAGATGACTGAAATTAATGCGAATGAGCCGAGAGGCAGAGTTTAGTGTGGACCGATTGCGGGTGCGGTGGAGTGATTGTGAGTGTCATGAAATCACTGCGGGCGGAGAGGAATGGCCGTGAGTGGGATGGGTGGGCGGGACTGAAGGATGGGTGGGAGGGACTGAAGGATGGGTGGTTTCGGGTAGATGAAGGATTTCGATGAGTACGCGAGGATGAAGACTTCCACTAAATAAAGCCAACGAGGAGAATGAGGGCGGCATTTGTGACACAAGCATGACATGTAACCCCCCACTAACGACATCAGTGCCGCGTCCCCACACGAGGTTAGAGAGGTCAATTTCCGCCCACTCAGTACGTCTTAATGCTCCTCTGATGAGTTGGTTTTTGCTTAGGGGTTTCAATTACGTGACAGGCAAACAGGATGTAATGTCCCTCTATAGGAGGGACTTACAACCCCGTTTATCCCCGTGCTGATTCCCCATTCCATCCTTCCATCGCACAGAGAAATACGAGTGTTTAATAATCTCTGCCCTTCTTCGTCTTCATCGCTCCTTCAAAGTCCTACAGGACGTTTTAAAAGTCCATTTAAGTGAAATATCGAAATATCGTCATACAGGGTCTCCATTCAGTTCAGTGAAGCAGGTTGAGGAGAGTCCAGCGGTCGGTAAAATGGAGAAAAAAGAGTTACTAACACTGCTAGGATGCTCTTGGAAGATATGCGACTTCATTTCTCTTGTTGTGTCCTTCAAACAGGAAGAAGGAGTAGAAGGAAAACTAAGCTGCAGACTGAGTTGATATTTCATTGTTCGAAATGTTGAAATGTGCGACTTTCAGGCAGCCTTCGGAGGCTTTAAAAGTCGGATTACCCTGCAATCGTGTGAATTCATGACGTCGCAGAGTGTTGTGAGGCTTAGAGAGGACCAATCCGGTCATTCTTAAGTCCTTTTTAGGTATTCAATAATTTTCGTAGTTTTGTTTACTTATTCACAGTGAAGTTTAAAATAAATTAAAATGATTAATAATTGTTTTCGACGACTATTTCGACATTTTGCAAGAGCAAATTCATCTACTACTTTTTTTTAGTTTTCAACTCCTCATGCTTCTTCATTTCTGCTCCACTAGAATTGCGTTTTTCGGAAGCGGCGGCGTGAACGTCGTCAAGATGTTGCGCCAGCGCAAGAGAAAACCGCACGCGAGAGAAGCGCAAGAGAGGCGCGAGAGACTCACAAGAGAGGCGCGAGAGACTCGCAAGAGAGGCGCAAGAGAAGCGCAAGAGAGGCGGAGAGTCCAGTACAAACGTCTGCTTGACCTACATCTGTGCGTGCGTGCAGGTGTTGAAAACAACGCCAACAACAATAAGAACAACGCACGCCAGTGAACTTGGCTGAACTCCTCTGTTTTGGCCAGCAACACGTTGGCCAAGTTTGCAGACACCGGCCGCGGCCGCCTTCAATGTGAAGGCCAAGCAAGGAACGATCAGTTGCTGGCGGAGAGACTTCGGAGACACACGTTCGCGCAGGTTCTGCGTAGCATTCGGAGCGATCGAAGTGAAAACACGCACCTTGTAAATGTATAAATGAATTAATAAACAAATAAGTGACTTCAGTGTAAACAAACAAAACTCTGGAAAGCACCGTGTGAGTCCTTCTTGTGTTTTATTTATTCCGAAGTCATTAGTATGCGAAGCACAAAAATGTACCGAGAATTACAATGGACGGGTGAAAATTTCAAACACGTTTCGGTTCTCCGGTTACCGGAATGGCCAGCGAATACCGCATCCATTCCATTTCCATCACAGAGCGAAAAGAATTGAAATGGAATAAATTAAAAACGAAACTCGGATTCTAGAGAAAATATGTTAAATCATTAATTATCGGGTTTTTTAGTTTTACTCTCAATTCATACGATTTTATTTCATTCTCCATGTGAAAATAAAGAATCTTCGCTGCTTTTGCTCTCCTCTCTCTCTCCCTCTCTCTCTCTCTCTTTCTCTCTCTCTGCGCTTCGAAAAGTTGATCCTTGACTTACATATTTCGCTTCGTTGGAAAAATCGAGAGTGACCAAGAAATCCGCGAATTCGCGAAAGTTTGGCAGTCAAAGAGGCGGGAGGACGTTAAGTGGATGGAAGAAAGCAAGCGGATAATCCGCACAAACTCAACACAGTTTTGCCCCGCATCTCCCGCCGGCCGACAGCAACAACGAGCAGCCACTCCGCGCCGAGCAACGCGTGCGTAACGCTGTCGCGTTCGAGAGCAGCACTTTTTGTCTTGCAACAAACTTTTATTTCCAATCTAATTTGTCAACAAAATAAGCACAAAGGGCTTTAAAAATGCTTTCTTTTATTTTCTCTCTGATCTTTATTGCGAATACGCGTTGAAACTTTGTAAGAACTTCATGCCTCTTCACTCCTCACTCTTCACTCTTCACTCTTCACTCTCTCCCTCTCAGCATCTGTGCCTCACACTCGCTCGCCCACTCTCCCTCTCAGCCGGAGTAGACATGATTAGGTTTGCAGGGTTGCCATATTTGCGAATAATTTGTCTTTCTAACTTTAAGTTAGTTTCTGACATCCCTTGCGGTGTCGGCGGTGCTGCGTGGCTGTCAGCTGAGAGACACGCGTTCAAAGAAGAGTTTTGTTTTCGACGAGACTTCAAAGTTGAAAGAAAATTTTAAAATTCATCTTTTAACTTTCTCTACAGACTTTTTCCCCCCCTTCTTGCAGAGTTGAACTTATTTTCGCCAGTTTCTTGTTTCACTTCTTGCTGAATCTAATTTTAGATCAACATGTCTGGACCACATTTAGCTCTTTTAATTTGGCTGACCATCATGTGGAGCGCGACAACGGGAAACCGACGAAATTATAATGGAAAATACGGTAATCTGAATATACCGCAGTGGAAGCAGCGGGTAAGTGGGACAGTGTGACGGTCATGGGTGACGGCGAGGGTTGCCGGAAAGAAATGCTTCAGCTTAATGGGAAATAGTTGTCAGATAGCTAGCAAGATATTTAAAAGTTATCAGATAGCTAACAAGAATATTTATGATGGAGTAACAGTAGTCAGATATTGGCCGGTATCCCCTCTCACGATTTGATCGATTGCGAGGAAGGTGTAAATTTAATAAATCGGGCTTAAATCGGGCTTAAGTCGGGCTTAAATCGGGTTTAAATCGGTCTTAAGTCGGGCTTAAGTCGGGCTTAAATTTAAATAATCGGCGTTGTTCATTAGAAATCAGGCAGAGTTACTCGCAACGCGATTCTGGCTCTTCGAGGGGCATCAGGAAAGAGGAATCTAAGAGAGTGAGAAAGCCGAAATTGTGGTTGAAAAATGGAAAAACCAGCTGTAATGTGGGACTCGGGGGATTTTTGTTTATACATTTAAAACTGTACCTTCCAAGTTTCCAAGACTTCTATAGAATCAAACTTTCCCACACAGGCCTGTGAGAAGTCTGTGAAGAATCGGGCGAATTCGCATTACGTGTGCGACGACAAAGGAGACGTGAAATGCATGCCCGGCTGGCAGGGAGATCTGTGCCAGGTGCCCATGTGTCGCAGAGGCTGCGATCCCATGAATGGTAAGACAGTTTCTGGAATTCCTTCCGTTCCCGGGGGAAGATTCTCAGTAGCTCGTATTGAGAAAAACCTCCTCCTCCTCCTCCTATGATTTTCCCCCGTTTCCCAGCACAACCCCTTGCGTGGTATTTCTCTCTCTCTCTCTCTCTAACTCCCCCTACTTGACCAGGTTACTGCCAGCATCCCGGCGAGTGCCGGTGCCGCATCGGCTACACCGGCGAACTGTGCGATCGCTGCATGACGTTGCCCGGCTGCCAGCACGGCTACTGCAACAAGCCCTTCGAGTGCCTCTGCAAGCCCGGCTGGGATGGCCTCTTCTGCACGGAACGTAAGTCTGGCAACATTGAATGTGTCGCGGCGCCCTCTCACAGCGGCTTTCGCTCTCTCTCTCTCTCTCTCTCTGTCCTTCTCACCCACACAGCAACCTGCCGCCAGGGTTGCCACAGCACACGTGGCTACTGCGAGGCGCCGGGCGAGTGCCGCTGCCGCATCGGCTGGACGGGTCGCACGTGCGGCGAGTGCGCGGTGCTGCCCGGCTGCCAGCACGGCAGCTGCCAGAAGCCGCTCGACTGCGTCTGCCTTCCCGGCTACACGGGTCTGCTGTGCCAAACGGGTGAGTTTGTTGCCGCGAAGCTCGCTTCCAACTCCATTTAAATGTCTGCCGTTTACTTTAATGGGTGACGCGATCGCTTGTCAATTGTGCAGCCATCTGTGCGCCGCACTGCAGCAAACAGCACGGCTTCTGCCGCAAGCCAGGCGAGTGTCGGTAAGTGGGTTCCCGCCTCCGTTGTGGTGTGAATGCGAGCGCCAATTTCTGTGGTGTGAATGCGAGCGCGAATTTCTGTGGTGTGAATACGAGCGCGAATTTCTGGCCTGCTAAAGCCAGCGAAGCCAAATATTTGGCTATCGCGTGATAATTGTTTGTCATTGCGTGGCCGAGAGTGAACGCTGCAAAAAACTGTTAAAAATCTCTTCACCTTAAATGTTCCAGTTGAAAAATAAGTCATTGCAACGTAATCAAATCTTCATTCTATCATTAATTTTCGCACCTTTTTAACCCGCGTCTCGTCTTCTAACGCAATGAAAAACCTCAAATTACACTCTGCGAAACCTTATCATCATCATGAAATCTTTGAACGGAAAAGAAGACACGTTGGCAACTCTGCACACATTTGAAGCCACACTGCAGCGCGCTCTCTGGATGTTGTTAGTGGACACACACAAGTGGTGTGTGTGTGTGTGTGTGTGTGTGTGTGTGTGTGTGTGTGTGTGTGTGTGTGTGTGTGTGTGTGTGCGGTGTGCGTGTGTGATATCCTCGTGCTTAATAAAATTTCCCGTTAATAACGTTTCTTCGCAGTTGCAAAGTCGGCTGGCAGGGAGCGAAGTGCGACACGTGCCACCCGTACCCGGGTTGCCAGAATGGCGATTGCGAGCAGCCCTGGGAGTGCAACTGCCGACCTGGCTGGGGTGGCCTGCTGTGCGATGAAAGTGAGTATTGAATGAGTATGAGAAAGAGAAAAAAAAAGGGGGAAAACTAGGACGCGATCTGTTTTTGGCCACGCTAAAGTCATCTCGTCTAAATTCCGATATAAAGTTCAAAAAAACATTGAGTGTTTTTTTTTGTTTTTTTTTGAAATTGCCCTCCCTCGTTCCATTTTATTTGTGCGAAATATTCGATTGCGTTGAAAGGCAAACGCATTTGTTTCTCTCAGAACTGAGCTACTGCGAGGAGAATCCGAATGCATGTGAAAACGGCGGCAGATGCATCTCGCTGAGCCGAGAAGACGGCAGCTATCGGTGTCGCTGTCGTCAGGGATTTCTGGGGAAAAACTGTGAAATCAGCGACGAGTTCCTGCTGACGTCGACAGCGGAGCCGAGAATAACACCGCCGCATGGCAATGATTACAGTTACGCCATGACAACACCAACAACAACAACGAGAGGCACGACAACAAAACCAGACACAACAACAACAACAGGGGCAGCAGCAACGATAGCAGCGGAAGCAGCAACAGAAGGAACATCAACGTCAGCAGTGACAGCAACAGCATCTGAATCAGCGGCAACAACAGCAACAACAACAGCAGCAATAACAACTCACAAATTCATACCGTTATTGCGTGCAGAGATGCCAGCAGCAGCAACAAGTGTTGCCAGCGATAACGTCACGGAAACAGCAACAGCAACAGCAACGCCAACAACAACAACACCAACCTCAGCTGTGCCAAATGCAACCGACGCTCGACGAGAGGCTGAAAACGAACGCGCCGACCTTACGAGAACAACAACAACAACAACAACACCCGAAGAACTCTCACATGTCATGTCTTTGCTGAGAAGTAGTGAAGCGCCAAAAAAGTTCGCTCCTCCGGATCTCGCAACGTCCACGCTGGCAACGCAAGCTTCCGCAGCATCAGAAGCTGCAACAACGACGACGACAACTGATGCAACAACAACAACAACAACAACAGCTGAAGCAACAACAAAATTGACATTAATCACCGCTGGCCAGCAATCTGACAAAGTTAGCTTAATAAAGCCAACAGCTTCCACTTCCGTAATTACGAGTACTTCCGGTTTAGTAGGCAGCACGTTGCGAGCGAACGAATCCCAGCTGAGCGAGAACCGGGTGCAGCATGAGATGGCAAATGTTGTGAGCGAGCATTCGAGAGAGAAGTTGGAGGGAGTAAGCAATGGTAAAGATGATGATGATGATGAGGACGACGGTGATGAGGATGACGGTGGTGATGATGATGGTGATGATGGCGATGATGACGATGGCGATGACGGTGATGGTGATGTCGATGATGACAGCGATGAGGAGGATGAAGATGACGTGAGTAACGGCGGTGGAGTTGAGCGTGTTGCAGAGAATAGCAATGAAGATGACGGTGATGACGACGAAGATGACGACGACGACGACGATGATTATGAAGATGAAGATGATCAGTTTATACCAAATTTTTTCAGCAATATAAATTGAAAGCTTTAATTGAGTAGAAGAATTTTAAGCCTAGAAGTTTATATAAAATAAAATTAAAGGAATCGTCAGAGGAGAACTTCATTATTATGTACACTCGAAGATTATTACGTAGTAAAATAAATATATTTGTATTTAATTTATTAATTCTATTTATTAATTCTATTTATAATAACAAAAAACAAACAACTTTAACTTTATTAAATTTTGTAATTTTTATGTTTTCGTTTACTTAAAATTTTGCATTTATTTTAAAGCAAATACAAAATTCTCAAAATTCTTTTTGAAGATTTTAAAGATTTTTCAAGATTTTCCAAGATCTTCAAGTTAGTTGAAAAATTGTAGCTCTCTGACGTTTCTACGAATAAACTCGTCGATCCAGCGGCGACACCTGCCGTTGCTGACTCCGGCCGGCGGCCATGCTGCACAGGAAGTTCATCTTGCAGCAGTCCGGGTACGGCTTGTCCAAGTTCACGGGGTCGATGACGCGGCAGTCGGTCATGTCGAAGTGTCCGCAACTGAATTGTGAGAGAGAGAGAGAGAGATTAATATTTTTGTACAAATTTACAAAAGTACTTTCCAGCAAAGTTAGTTGCAAATACTTTTCACTAGAAAGTACGTTTTCAAAATACGCACCCCTGCACCAAAATCGATCCGTCTTCATTGCAGTGCATATTTTGACAGCTCGAGGGCAGCTGGTTGTCGCCCGGCTTCAAGAAGATGCCGTGATAAATACAAACGCCCGGATGGCCGATCTCTGGAAACAAATTTGCGTTTATTTAGCGCAGGAATCCAAGCAATTTAATGTAATGCAGAAATTTATACAATACTTTCGTTCGTGGGGAAATGTGAAATGTGAAGGAATTCGTTTCAATTCTGAATATGATTTTGTTTGAAGAACCAATCCAATCCTCATTTCTTAGATAGTTCAATAAATTGTTGACTAGATTTGTCTCGATTTTTGTCGATTTTATATTTATTTGATTACAACTAATTTATGTGTGTTCATTTGGGAAAAAACGACTTCATTCGAAGAATGACAAATTTGAAGCAAATAATTTTAGTCAAAAAAATTGAGTTTAGTCAAAAAAAGAACTGAGCATTCTTAGAAAAAAAACCTCCATTTGCCCCAGCATTTCAGCAAATCGTGTTAAGAAATACATTTAATTTCAACTGAAGAAATAAAAATTGTACACGCGAAAAGCATTCGATTTTCAGAAATCCATTTGATGCGATGCACTGGACTGAATTTGAAAACCCGATTTAGAATCAGCCAAGCGAAAGGAAAATCTTACTTGCAGGTATAACGAAACTGTAACTCCAAACACTGGTAGCGAGTCCCGTCAATACCGTTAAAATAAGAAACAATCTCATTTTTGTGAAATAATTTTCGCACTTAACTCCGCTCGTTCTCGATTAAGAAGCACTTGTAACGCGATTTCTTCAGTCGCCCTGCTATTTATTCACTCCGCCTCATAATAAATTTGGAAGATTTTTCATAAATTTTGATTTTATTTCCTGTAAATTCTTTAATTTTTTTTATATCAGCGTTTCTTATCACTGAAGGTGTTTTTTGTTGAAATAAATGCATGTTAACGAAAATAATTGTTATCAGTTTTGGCAGTTCTTTGAACTTGCTGAGAATTTTACTGAATCAAAAACCTAAAAATTTCTTAAAGTGATTTTTTTCTTAAGCGAAATTTTTGAAAGAAGTTTTTCACTAGAAACACAAATATATGCTATTTATTATAATTATTGCATTCTATAAGTATTGGATTTTAAACTTGAAAAAAGAATTGGTTTTTAAATGAAATAACAGAATTATTTTTATAATTGAAATGATATAATAATATTGGATGATTCTTTTTGAATTCTAGAATTTCGAAATTCTATATTTACTGTTATAAATCAAGGATATTTACAGTTTAAAGAACAGTAAAATAATTAACACTATATAATAAAACTGAAAAACTAAAAATATTTTCTCTCTAAATCGCTTTATCGACCCTAATCGGTCTGTAGATAAAGCAGTTCAGTTCTTGGTTTCCACTTGAATTGTTAGATGGCGCTGCGTAGCGAGTTTGCATTTTTGACGTAACATTCAGCTGTCGCTCGCATTGTTGTTGTGCTGAATTTACAATTGAAGCAGTTGGAAAGTAAGTGGAATTGTTTTATTAATTTTTGCTTGTAATTTTATGTTAAAACTCCTGCATTTCTGTGGTTGGCGTACGAAAAAGAATGCAATTTGCACTTTGCACTCTTGCGCCGGAGTTGTTCCACGGCCTGTTTTAGCAAGAGCGGCTGTGATGTAACAACTGCAGTGCCAGACATTCCTTTCGAGCCTCTTCTGCTGCCTGTTGTCTTCAATTCATTACAATTTAATTTCGACTTATTACAATCAACCAATTAACTCATTCCTTCCTCTCTCCCCACAGCATGACTGCCGTTCTACGTGTGGGCTTCGCTGGGCTGTGCGGCCGACATGCGGCGCCTCTGCTCAGCACCCAATCCGTTCTTCCGGCTGCTCTCTCGCAAAAGTGCAACATTGCCGGCAGAATGATGCGCGGTGGACCACGAGTACCTCTGGCGCCTCCCTATCCCTACAAGGAGAAGAAGTACGGCCCCTTCCAGACGTTGTTCGATCGCACCTCCAAACGCATGGACGAGAATTCGAAAGTCATCACCGTCGAAGGTCCCATTGGTGCGGGAAAATCGAAGTTCGCTCAAGAGCTGGCTGAGGAGCTGGACATGCTGTATGTGCCGGAAGCCAACATGGACCTCCTGTACATCAATCCCTACGGCTACGATATGCGTCAGTTGGATCCTCAGCTGCCAGAGGATTGCCGCTCCTTCGACGTCAAGAACTTCTTGCGCAATCCCAAGCATCGCGAGACGGCCGCGTTCCAGATACGCATGTACATGTTACGCTATCAGCAGTACGTGGACGCGCTGGCGCATCTGCTGTCCACGGGACAGGGCATCGTGCTGGATCGCTGCGCCTACTCGGACATGGTGTTCCTGGAGGCGATGCACCGGCAGGGAT
Source organism: Sicus ferrugineus (assembly GCA_922984085.1). Lineage (NCBI taxonomy): Eukaryota > Metazoa > Arthropoda > Insecta > Diptera > Conopidae > Sicus > Sicus ferrugineus. Next base: position 18,309,232 of record OV277351.1, read on the forward strand.
ATATTTCGAAGGCAGCCCATTCGGTATACCACGAGATACGTGAGAACACCATTCACGAGTTGCTGCGGCCGCACCTCGTCATTTATTTGGACTGCCCAGTGGATGTAGTCAAGGTGAGTGCGAGTTCGGCTTACGAGCGGAGGCCTTTGTAGCCCTTTCACTCCCTTCTCTCTCTCCACCTATCAGAGTCGCATCAAGGCGCGTAACCTCGACTACGAAGTCTCGTCGCCGGCCTTAACTGACGCTTATCTCAAGGACATGGAGGAGTTGTACAAACAACACTTCCTCAAGGATATCAGCACGCATGCCGAGATCCTCGTCTACGATTGGACTGCTGGCGGCGAGACTGAGGTGGTTGTCGAGGACATCGAACGCATCGATTTCGAGCAATTCGAGAAGCCGCGCAGCAACAAAAAGATGAAAGATTGGCGCTTCTCCAGCGAGTCAAAATGGTGCGAGGCTCGCATTAGGTTCTGCGACAGGGACAAACCCATGACCTACTTCAACGTGCCACGTTTCGATGTACCCGAGTTGCTTCGCAGCGCGGAAGACAGCCAGAAGCTTCGTGATGTGATGTATAATGTACGTTTAACGCTCACTGGTTCACGCGTGTGTTGCTGCTTTTAATTTAATCTAATCTTTGGTTCTTCCGTAGGCACCTGGCATGAAATTTAGTCCTGGCTTCAACGAAGACATGGGTGACTCTAGTTTGCTAACCAAAACTAAGTCGCGGGAGCAATTCACGATATAATCAAACCGAGGAGTTGGGATGAGTTGAAGTTCTTACTAAGAATGATTAAACGGATTGAATTAGAAAATATGCGAGTTGTGTGCGCGCATTTAAAATAAATAGAAACAAAATCGAACGGAGCAGGATATTTATTCAAAGTGAAAGTGCTTGCAAGATGCTTCCAGAGGTTCTGGAACTTTTTAAAACCAGCTATATAACTAATTCGTAATTGTGTTCGTTGTCATTCAGTAAGTGGGAAAATAGAAACCAAGTATTTTGCACAAACAGATTTCTCAGGTATGATCAAAATCTTTTAAGCGTTTAAAAATTTGCCAACAGCGGCCTTTGGTTGATTTTAACAAATTAAAGCCTTGAAGTTTATTGTTCTCCGTTCTGCTCCCTGGTATTCGCACGAAATAGAAACGGGCGAAAATTCTATGAAATGAATTTGTTGAATTTCGTAAACTAAGAAAAATTTTCTTCCTGCCGTAAATATTTTTTCGTGCCGAATTTCATTGACATGGAATTTTATTTGGGATGTCTTAATAATTCTCAATATTCCGCAGCAAAAAACGGTGTTTACAGGACCATCTTTTGCAAAAGTATTTAAAAGTATATAAAGGTGTCAACTATCTTATAAACGTTATGAGATATCACTTGTTCTTCTTTGCTTTGTCTGTTTGTGGGTGTTTATGCTTGTGTTTGGTGCAGAGTTGTGCTAGTAGAGATTTAAGGATTACTAGAATTTAAAATAGCTGAAGAGCGATCTTCCAGAGGACGAAAGATGGTTCCGAGTAACATTTTTTGACTCTCGCGGAGAGAAAGGCGACAACGACAGTACATAATTCGCAAGGTCTTCTTCTCGGCCGAACCTCGTTAGCTGAAAATGATCAAACGTTGTACGTTACAATTCAAACCCCGGCGCCACCTTTTTTGCACAACGTAGCAGGTGCAAACCCGCAGCGGAACTTGAGTTCATCTTATAATTAAAAAGACTTTTGGTTCTTCATTTCAATATATATTATGATAATACATTTTATTGTAATATGTGCGTGTTAAAAAACAAAATAACTCTTAAAAGTGTAGGGAGAGAAAGAGACAAGTTAAAATATTTATACAATAGGAAGGTAGAATTTAATACATTTGGAAGTTTAAAATATACACGCGCAGCTATTTACGGGGATTTGAAATAACTTCTTCGTTTCTCATTTCAATGGAAGCGGTGATTTCAAGTTCATTATTAGTAGACTGTTATTTAACAACGGCTTGTTATAATCGCTCATTCTCAACAAGAAGGGGAAAAATAACAAAATCCTATCTATATGTTTACAATTTGGCTTAAAGCGCAAACTCGAACGTTTTATATTTCTATCTCTACAATGTTATAAATCGGAAGCAACTCTTAAATGCTAAGCATTTCTTCAAAATTTCTTTTATATTATAGAAAATATACAAAAATCAGTTGGCTTCCGGTTTGTGACTCACTCTAGAGCTTTGTTAGGCCAAAAAAGCTTCCTGTGTCACTTCTGTTATGCCGAAGTTTTAGAGCGCAAAGCGTTCAGTGTCGCTCAAGATCGATTTAATTCCTCTCGCTTAAAATTTCTTATTGCATCCAGAAGTTGCTCACGCGGGTCACTGGGGGGCGTGACAACAGTGCTGCCATTCCGTTGCGCTTTCCGCCCGGAGGAGATGCCATTCACGCCGACCGGTGTTGGTGGCGATGCAAGTGCAGGCGATGGGAGAGAAATATTCGGCGCTGGTGCATGAGCGCTGCTCAGATGGTTCACGTAGATGCTGGTCGACTTCTGCAGCTTCAGTTCTAGTTTGGCACTCTGTAGACTTTTCGTTGGCGTCTTTTGGGGGGAGTGCGTGGTGTGCGTTTGGTTGTGCGTTTGTGCTTCGTTCACATGTTGTGCAGAGCTTTGTGCAGCGCTCATGGCGGACTTGGCCGATATATTGTCTTCCACGAATTGGTTGCGTTCCGATTGCTCTTCTGCTGCTGTCGCCTGAGCTAATATTTTCTCCTTGAATCCGGTTTTCCGCAGTGTGTTCTGACCGAAGGGAGCTGCCGTCATTGTGGACTTCGGCTGCTTTTTCTCCAGCTGCGTAATGGAGGTGGAGCGCAGTAGCGACGGTCCCGGCGCAGGCATGCTGAATCTGGTATAGGCGGTGCTACGCGGCAGAGTGCTGGGATTGCCGTACTGAGCGGCGGAGTGTGGCGCTACAGCGGCTTCCAAATTTCGCTCCCTCTCCTTTACACTGTGAGTCGGTGTTCTAACGCTTTCTATTACATTTGACCGAAGTTCAACGCTCACGCTCTCTACCGTTCGATCACCGCCTTCAGTTGGCTTCACCGTTGCTGGAACTGCGTGTGGCTTTTCTGAAATACCCATTCGCATTGCTGTTGTGAGAGGTTTAGGCTTCAGCTCAGGCGCCTTCTGAGTCTCTACTTCCTCTCGCTCCTGCTTCGAGTCCCTGCCCTGTGCTGTACTCTTCAGCGCCCGGAGCCTGAAGTCGCGGAAGTCTGCTACAGGCGCTGAGACGCGAAGGCCACGCGTTGCTGGCAGCGTGTTGCTTATCTCTACAGTTGCACTCGTGACCGCAGCATTTTGGTTGGCTGCCTGCTTGCCACCGAAGATATAGTCGCCCTCATTCTTAATGGCAACCTGAACCTTCGGCCGTTCGCTCCACGTGGAGAAGTTAATGCTGGGAGGTCCTGAATATCGATAGACTTTGGGGAGACTTTTTTCGGCGTCCAGCTTCTCTTCCTTTGTCTCTGGAGGCGTGCTACGTGCTTCTCTCTCCCGTGCTTCTGCAGTTTTCTTTGGCTTGGGTTCAGGAGTCTCAAAACCCTCCCGCGATGGCTCCCCCCTTCGGAGCGACTTGGATTCTCCGTCGCTCCGGACACCGTTAAAGCTGTTTTTACGCGAGTTCAAAATGGTTTTGATGACTTCCAGGCTCTGCAGCGAGGGAGACTCGCCAATGCTCAGCTCGCTGGAAGAACGTCTGCGCTGCAGGTTTGGCGTACTCTGATCGAGTTTCGTCAGCGATAAGTACGAAGAGCAGCGTGAATTTAGGCTTTCCTGTGGCGAAAGATCGGCGCCTGCCTTGTGTGCGGATGACGACCGCGTCTGTTGCATGGTGGCGTGGAAGGAATCGGCGCGCGTTATCGAACGACGCTGCTTGAAAAGGCCGCCTGCATTGCCTGCAATACTGCTGCGCTTGCGATAGAGTTTCTCTTCATCTGTGGAACTTTCCGGCGAGGAGGGCGAATGTCCGGGCGTGGCACTTGGTGTTCTCGTAACAGACGGCACGCTTTGTGGTTGCGCGATGCAGGCAATGCTGAAATTGGACAGCGAATTCGGTCGCGCAGACTCGATGTCGCTGGCTTCTTCGGGCTTTCTAATTATATTCTCGATACGCTGCTCGTTCAAAATGGCGTGCAGTTCGTCTATGATCTCGTTCATCGGCGCAGTTAGAGGCGAATTCGGTAGCGGCGAGTGTGCGTTCGCCTCCATCGCTTTAGTTTTTGTGTCCTTAACGCCATTGCATTCAACTCTTATTTCCTTACTTCTTGATTCTGGCGGCACCACAGGTGGGGCTATCAAATCTGGTACATTTTCAATGACTGGTTTTTTTTGGGCTGCTGAATCTGTTTCAGTTGCTGATTTTAATTCATCGCCCTCTGGTTCCGCTGCTGATTCGGCTGCCGATTCCCCTTCAATAGCAGCGATTGTGTTGAAATCCAGCACAGGACGTTCCATTATTTTCGGTGTGATGGGTGCATCTGGTGCCTCGTCGAACAGCTCTGCCGGTTTCGTTTTGTCGGCGAAGTTAGGCGGCGGCGAAATCGGTATTTGGAAGTTCCACGACACAGCATCCGATATAACCGAAGCAGTTTCGGCCATGACACTGTCCGGTGTATCCGTACTCTCCGGCCGGTCCACCTGCTTGGTGGTATCGGTCATGGAAACTTCCTCCTCCGTGGCTGCCTGCTCCTCGCCTGGTGGAAGCAGAGTTTTCCCCAACTTAAAGTTGTAGACTTTAACCATGTCATCGTCATCAGAGCTCGATTCGAAGGTCGACAGCTTTCCCTCCATAGCAGAGCCCTCCGATGGCAGGCTGTCTGGAAGTGGTGACGGCGGTACAGGTTCACCGATGCCAGAGTCCGCTTGTTTGGAACAATTGTCGTCATCTTCAGCGCTGTTGTTCTTGTCGCAGCTTTCGTTAAGCAAATGAGTACGCGGTACATCTTCTTGCATGCTATCCTCCGCGTGAGACTCGTACACCGGCGTCTCCGTTGGGAGCGAGCGCGGCTCCGGTGTTGGTGTACGATTCAGCATTATCTTGGAGACATTATAAGGCTGGATGGGTGCTTCTCCCTCAGCTGGGATGTTCATTGCGGTAGCAGTGGTAACGCGCGGAACAGGTTTGGGTACAGTCGACATAGACTCGCGTGGGCTGGAAGAAATTTCTGCTGGAGGAGCGTCGGCATAAAATTCGGGTGTAAGCCGTGGATTCGGCTTCGGTGTCTCTCGAATGTCTTGCTTTTGGGATGACGGTGTGCTAGCAGAGGTTGGTAGGGTAGAGTCGTGGTTGAGCGTAGTAGGGAATGATTGTGCTACATCTGCTTCACGAGTTGACTGCGTGATCGTCTTTATGGAAACGGTGTCGTCGAAGGACGCCGAATTGCGCGGCGGTGGCGCTGGTGCGGCCGCTTTCTTCTTGATCTGAAGTATACGCTTTCGCGGCGAAGGCTCTGGGAAGCTTTGTGACGTGGCAACCGAGCTTATGATGGGCGGATTTTGCACGCTTTCGCCGTTGCAGAGATTGCGCGCATTCTTCTGCTCTACTTGCGAGTCGCCGAGAGGAATTTTTCGTTCTTTGTGCGCGTTGATATCGTTCTGATTTCGCTTCTCTTCCGAGTTTCCATTGCAGTCCACCGAAAGGATGCTATTATTAGCTATACCGGGCGTTGAAGTGGGCGTCGAGACGGGAAAATCCTTATCCTTGTGTTCTGGCATCGTTTGCGCAGAGAGGATCGCATTTTCTGAAGGCACCAAACCATTCGTTTCGGCCTTTTGAGCAGCCCTGCCATTGGTTATGATCAGCGGTGATCGTTCGGGTATCGCGGTCTGACTTGGAGGTCGTGGGGCGGCACGTTTCTTGCGTGGCGGAGCCATAAGTTTTGGTGTCGTTGTGGCGGACACCGCTGACGGCGTACCGACCGGGTTGCGCGTATAACTCATGCCATTCGAATCCATGGAATTCAGCGAGTTGCTCGAGCTGTACGGACTAGCGGTTTTCATTGTTTGCTTGGAGTTGCGACTGCTGTATTCCGACGAGGAAAGCGAGTCTCGTATTATGGAAGTTCGTTGCAATTTGATCATCTCGTCGGCGTTGAAGGTATCGTACGCCTCGGATTTGTGACATAGACGAATTTCGGAGAGGCCGACGGCACCGATCGTGAGATCGCAGCCGTAGGTTTGACTAGGATCCACTGCAAAGAAACAGGCGAGAGAACAAGAAGGATATTGCAGTTAACTAAGCCGAGGAATATAGGATGTTTACACAAATATAGTACAACAAAGGAAAGGCTAGGCCTGCAATCACTGAGACTCTGAGGTCCGAGCCTCCCCTAGTTCGAAAACAGTTGCGATTCTTCGTCTATTCTATGTTTACCCGGATTCCTAAATTCGTATTTCTGCTCTTCGAGCTGTTTATTCTCGCACACGAGCTCTAGCAATTTACTGAGAGGCACGCGCGCTCCCAGACGGGCCACATACAGCTGATCCTTGGGCAGCAGGACTGTGATGCGGAAGGTCTGCTCGAAGGGCGCGTTACTGGTGGCTACCGGCAGCGGTGTTATGCGGTTGTACTCCAGTTGACTAGCTTCGTTGATATTCGTGCTGGACACCGAAAGGTTCAAATTGGTTGAAGATTTCGAAAGTTTGCCGTTGGGTGTGGCTTTTTCTGAAATGGAAAACGAGTGGAAATACAGAAGTGGCAAACGTTGAGGAGAATTTGGATTTCTGTTCGATTAAGTTGAGATATTAAGTTTTGATATTGAAAGAACAAGAACTTCGCAAAAACCAACCTTTATTCTTTCTGCCCAACCAGCGATTGAGTGTGCAGAAACCATTTTTCATGTTGCTCATTATTTGCCGATGTCGGTCCCGCTGTAGGTGTACGAGTACAGATATGGACGGTGCTGTCGTTGCAGCGCTAAATACCGACCGACGGCACTCGCTGTTGTCCGAACGAATATGCAAAACTAGGTTCAGATAATTGAAAGCCGCTTGGGTGTTCTTATTCTGATTCCGTGTGTTTGTGTGCTTCGTGCTTCCGTGCTTGATATTGAGATATTTCCGCTCGATATTACGGTAGCTACTGAAATTCTTGCCGGTGCGCTGTACGTTGTGGCCGCATGATTCGCGGCTGGTGGCTCATTCACTCACAAAGTCGACCAGAGATCGGCAGTTCTGAAAATGGAAGGTGAGGTGGAGGTATGAAGTGGTTTGTTGGTTTTTTAACGAGTAGAAACGTGTTTTGGAACGAAGTGCGGTTGCTTGTAGGAACTCTTGTCGCAGTATCTGGTTATCGGTTATAATCTTCGCAGGTATTGGTTATCAGGTTATCTTTTTGAGTATTCTATAACGCCAAAATTTTTATTTGCGCAGCATTTATTTGGAACTAAATATGAATGATAAGCATTTTCAATTGAATTTTCAATTTCAATTTAAAATTTGAAGACTTTTCGATTAGTAGAGCGATGTGAGTCAAGTATTTCATTATCGAGAGATGGAATTTTCAACACAGTAGAATCTCTAACGAGTAGATATTCTCTGAAGAGGAGAGAGCTACTTGTTACAAATTTTACTAGTTACATTCTGTAACGAATGACAGAATGATGGGATTCATTCGTTACTTCTAAAAGTCGCTGTATAGAATAAAAAACACAAAACTAACCAAGAATTAAGTATTTTTTTAAGAAGTTAAGAAGTGGTAGGGCAATCCTAGTTAATGAAAAATTCAAAATTACCATTTCTATTATTAGTTGTTGATAGCAATTCGAAATTCCTCTACTTCTCTCATGAGATCGCGTAGAGAAAATGACGCCACCCACATACTGTGGCATACAAAATCCCGTACACTTCAATGACGCCTTTTAAAAAAAAATTATTAACAATTATCAAGGCATTAAACTGCGTGAAATGTTCAAAGTCCTGGTTTATAATTTGGAATTTTTTAGTTATTTATTCTGTGGTGAGCGTCAGAAGTTGTGTGGCGCGAAATTCAATTGTGCACTGAAATTGCCACCGTTTTTGTGGCGCAAATCAAATATTGGTTATCTATTCCTTTTCATGCTCTCATTGATAACTTAATAAATTTATTATTTGCACGACGATAAGATAAAAATTGGCGCCAGACTTACAGAAAATAATGAATTGAGAAAATATACAGAATAAAAGCTTCATTAATTTATTTAAACTATCGAGTTTTTGAATCCCCATCAAAAATATTAATCTATTTTTTAACTAATTTATTATTTCATATTTTATTCTTTATGTTAGTCACTGGTTGTCATATTGATTTAGAAAAATGGGAAAATATTATATAGAAGAGTTTTCACCGCATGATCGATTGTACTTCAGCCGATTCATAAATAAATGAACATGAATATAAGTAAATTAATATTATTTAGTAGTATCGGCGAGTATTAAATTTACGTTGAGTAATGAATACTAAACGGGCTGTCAGGTGTTTTCACGAATCATCCCGCGCCCCACAACGTGAGCGGGGAGCGGCGACACTGACAGAGGTCGACAAAAAGCACCTTTTATTGCATTACAGCTTCAGCTTGACTGACGAAGTTTCCTTACAGATTTCCAATGAGCTGGCAAAGATGATGACACCGTGATTAAAACGCCTTCAATGACAACAACCGTGACGGTGTGCAGGTAATCGATGAGGAATGTCGTTGAAAAAATATAATAAAATCGCATTTAGAATAGGAAAAATTGTAGAAAACATTTTCAAGTTAACAACGGCTAACATTGACAATTAGTTGGGGGTTTTTTTTTTTTGAGTGGAGGTTCCGTTCAACTCAGACGCGACATTGCTGAGAAGGCTTTACTTTAGTATTCCATAAAAGTAGGCAAAACCTCTGTTTTTGAACTCTATTCACTCGATTCAATGCTAAAATAGTTGGCAGGAGACGGCGTGAAAAATTTTACAAACATCAAAACAGAGTCTGAAAACGTTTTTCATTCGAATATCGAATGGCAGCTCTCTGTAAAAAGTAGTAAAGTAGGTTTTTCTGCTACGGAATCGAAAGAATACGCAGCGCAAATTCAGTGTTTCATTGTTTCATTGTATTCAAGCGAATTACATGCAGATGATCAGTAGAATTGAAGCCACGAACTCGAAGAAAGTAGTTAAAACTTTTTAAATGCAACTAAAAGCAAAAACAATTTATTTTTTTAAAATCTTTTATCGCTATTTATCGTCAGTAAAACCGTAACATTCGTACGGTTTGAACAATGCAATGAAAGGCCACAACACTGGCCGCCGGCCGTACTTTTCCGAAAAGGAATTCGCAATTATTTACAGACGGCCAGCTATTTTCAGCGCTTATTATGCCGCCTGCGTAACTCTTGTTGATGGCTGACTGATAAATCGCGTCTGACTGCGAAGTTCGATAAACAATAATAAATTGCTGGGGAATTTCGAGCAGAATGACAGAGTGGCTGGCTGCACGATCTAAAAAATCAGAATACATATTAATAAAAATTACTGATTTTTTTTTTGTATCTTCGCGAGCAACTGAAGTCACAACAACGAAAAATGAAGATTTACACACTCACGTGAGTGTGAATAAATGAAAAAAAAAAAAAAAATAAAATTGGAAATTCTGTGCCTATTTTTATCCTTAAGATAAAATTGCAAATAAATAATAAAAAGCGCAAATAAAGATCGACAGATAAGAACTGACAGTAAATATAAATTTCTTGCAACAAATAAAGTAGGAATAATAAATAATTTTGAATTCACAAGGACAAAATTATACGAGTCAAATGCTAGAAAATGACGAAAAGAAAATAGAATGAATTTTCGAATAATACAAATTTGTACAAGCTTTAAAATTCTATTGAGAAAACGCATTCGAGAACGTCGAGTGCAGACGAATTAATAATTCGAGGAATAAAAAACATAACAAGTGACTGCCGAAAAACGTATCAAAGTTATTTTAAAGTTGATGGGAAAAGAGGAACGAAAGCGCTTCGGACGACGTGTTGCAGTCAAGAGTGGCTTTAAAAGCCGAATTAATACACTATAAAGTCCATTAAGAGCTGAAGACTTGGGAAATCGTATGATTTGACAGCTGATATTCTCGACAGCTGATGCTCTCGCACTTGTTACCGACAGATCTGACAGCATTCGTACTTACAAAGTCGTTTAAATTACCTTTTTGCCTTCTGAAGCAGAGGGAGTTTTGTGTTGAGGGATTTCCATCTAAATATTCAACGTGAATTATTGTCTCTTCAGAACCGAGATCTCATCAGAACCGAGATCTCATCAGAACCGAGATCTCATCAGAACCGAGATCTCATCAGAACCTGGAAATCTCATCGAAAGCTTTCCTCAATCTAAATAATTTGGCGACTTTCGACAATCGTATGATTTGACAGCTGATGCTCTGACACTCGACATGATAATTTAGGAATTAATTTGTTGCCCAAGTCTGCTGCGATTGCCAAAAGCGAAGGGAAGCCTTAAAAGCCAATAATGAAAAAAAGCGTGTTGACAAAACCTGCTAAAGCTCTGATAATCGAATCTTATCGAATCACTCGAACTCTTATCGAAAACGAAAATCCAATAAAGTCGCAATATCTCGTGTATGTGTGTGTGTGTGTGTGTGTGCGTGTGAAACAAAGGCGAAACTCCGCGCAACCTCAGATTTCAAAGTCTGAAAAGTCAAAAACAACTGAAATACCTGTCACGTCGCAGCTAACGAAATAACATTGATTGACGCGTTCGGATGAATTTTAAGCCTTTTTTAGCGCTTGTAAATTGTGTGTGTGTGTGTGTAGCGTAGCTTTCACATATCGTATCATTTTTTTTGATGTATTTCATAATAAGATTACGTTTTTCCAGTAGTAATTTAAATTAATATCCACCGAGAAAATGAATGTAACTGCAAATAAATACAAAATCAGCGGGGATGTCAGTCATTATCGTTAATATCACATTTTTTTTTTTGGGCCGCAGTAACTTTTGATTTCTCTCATTTTGGGAAACAGTGAAATAGGTGAAGAGGTTAAAAATAACATTCGCGTGTGAAAGGATTAGCAGCGTGTTTAATAGACATTTATTAAGAGAGAAAAAGCGTTATCGCCACACTAAAAAGTTGGGATTAATCGGGGAGATTAAAATTACATTTTTTTTTCCGATTGTCCAAATAAAACAGGAAAATTAAGTAAGAATTGGAAAGCTGGTACTTCATTTATTCCACTTTTCTCTATATTTTTCTCTTAATCTGAAGAATTATCAAATAATCGTGAGAGTGAGGAGACTGCAAGAGAGAGAGAGCAGCAGCGGCTGACAACAGAGATCGCCTTTCTCTTTCACAAATAAATTTACTGTTCGCTGAGCAAATGTTCGTCATGTGACCTCATCATGGAGTTTAAACATGCCAGTTGTGGAGAATCAAAGTTATTTTCGTAAAAAGTTAAAAAACAATAATAGCAAAAAAAAAAAAAAACAACAGTAAACATTTGTCATTATGATTTTGCTGTGATTTGTTTTGTGTTATTTTTTCAGCAAAATGCAAAATTTTAACAGCTTGCTAATTTTTTTCATGCGATGGATGTTGAAGAGTAACAAATTAAAAGAAATTAAAGACAAAATTAATAATGGCATTCAAATGCGAGTTCAACGCACACCAACAGTTGGTGTGTGCAGAGTTCAATGACTCGGTACGGTAGGTTACGGTGAACGCGTGAAGTGAGGGAGCGAGCGAGAGAAGTGCGGCAATATGGAGTGCAAGAGCGAGCGTACGTTTACATGTGTAAGGAGAGACACTTTTTTTTGGACTTCTTTTGAAGTGTTTGTTGGCGGTGTACTGCGGGCGGCTACCATTTTTGGGTGTGAAGGCTCATCATGCCAGGTGTAAATTCATTTGCATTTGCAGCACGAAGAAGGAAAACAACATCTAAATTATAATAATCATTATTATTGCTGCATCGCGCTGTGGCAGAAACCGATTAAAAGTTGTTTTAGTTTACGTAAATAACTTTCGTAGTCTTACCGCGAGCACCTTGAATTCTTTGCGACTTTTTTTCCCGATTTAATGGTTCTCGCAATTACATTCATTCATCGCTATGAGTTCGTAATTTTATTCTTGAAGTGTTGCTTTCGGTGTCCAAATTAGTGCGTTTAAACGGGATTACGAAATTCTTGCGTTTATTTAACGGTTTCCGTGTACCTTCCGTGGACTGCCAGCCGTCCATTTCGTTGTGTAAATATTTGCACACATCGAGAATTTTATAACGGAGAGATAATGCGAGAGTCAGCTGCTGGCTGCCTTATTTGGGTCGGCAAACAGCGTTGTTAAATAAGTCAAACTGGGTTGGTTGAACCTACGCTAGGAAATGCTCAAGATGTGATAATCGAAATATAGAAAGTGCAAAAAGGAAGAAGAATTCACATTAGAAGAATTTTCATTAAAGAGAATTGTAATGAGTTCCGAATTTGGAGTTTTCTCTCGACGTTAAGTTCTCGCTCGACGTTAAGTTTTCTCTCGACGTTAAGTTTTCTCTCGACGTTAAGTTCTCGCTCGACGTTAAGTTCTCTCTCGACGTTAAGTTTTCTCTCGACGTTAAGTTTTCTCTCGTCCATTTCCCCTCCCGAACTGAGTAACAGCGATTTCAACAGACCGACAGACAGACAGACGGGCGGATTTCATACACTTTTATATCTCCTTCTCGGCATTACAAACGCAAGAACGGAGAGCAAACATCGTCTCCCGTCACTTGTGGGGTGCAAAAATGTTGCTTACACGTCTCGCGTTGAAGTCCGTGATGTGGTGACGCGATACGGGGGCCGCATGACACTCAAGATTGGGGCCGCAAATTACCTGAAAGAGGAAGGAAAACACATGAAAATATAAAAATACACATAAATCGCTAAGAAGTTTTATAGCACGTTTTTTAAGGCCAAGTTTACAGATAAAAAAGTACACATAAAAAGTTGAAAAACTTGAAAAAAAGTGACAGCATTTATTTTCTATCTAAAAATTAAAAAAAACAAAAAAAAAAAAAAAAATAAAAATTTTTATCTTATCTTAAGTGGTGAACACACATGATGAACTCTGATCATTCTAGCAAAATTAAAAAGAATTTCATTTCACAGCATTTTCAAGCTGTGAGATCATCGAACGTTTTTTTTTTTTTTTTTTTTTTTTTTTTTTTTTTTTTGAACGTTTTGTTTGTTGAAATGTTATTAACAAGCTGCGAACCGCAGTAAGGAAGCAAACCACCAACAATTAATAGTTAATAGCAGTCAATAGAGTGGTTAAAATTAATAACACCAGCAAGCAGAGGAAACCCACATCATTAGAAAAGCCAGCTTATTGAATTTTACATCATTTTTATGTGCGATTTGAAGGAAGTCGGAGCGATAAATTCCACGAACGCGCCCAACTAATTAAAGATGCAAAATAATTCTGGAGGGAGAGATAATGAAAATTACAAATGTTATTTTTTTAAATATCAGGCGAAGTTTTATGTTGGTTTTTCTGTTTTGAGAGTTTTTGGCTTGAGTTTGGCTGATTGGGAGGGAGAACAAATTTCGGAGAGGTTTTGAACTCCCCCACGCTGCCCTGCACACACGCGCACACACACGCACACACCTCTGTTTTATGCAATTACAATTTAATCTTCGCATACCTTGGAATGTCAGTTCCTCTCAATGGAAGGAAATGCAGAATTTTCCGTATTACGAGTAAATTAAATCCACATTTTTCAATATTTTCACCTTTAATTACGAGTTGTTAATTATTTCAAACACTGATTTGAAATAGATAATTTTTATTATATTCTGTGAAGAAATAGCTAATTTTTATCATACTTTTTATTAAGTTTATTTATATTTTGTTATCACCTGGCAATCATGTAATATAATTTTATTATATTTTATTAACAACGGTAAAGCGAAATTATTGTTTTTTAATTATATGAAAAATATTTGTTATTAAATTTTTAAGTTTTCATGTTTCTGTGCGTTTATAATTTTTTTTTCTCTTTACAATCAAATTTAATTTTGTGCTTTTTTTGTTTATTTTTCTTATAAATTTTATTTCTTTTTTATATTAATTCCCGCAAAAGGCTGACGGATTTCTAATTTTCTTGTAGATAAAACTCGCAATTTATTTAATTTATTTATTTTAACTATTTCCCTCCCTGATTAAACGTGAATGAAATCTGACTGATTTTCACCAAGGAATTCCGCGAGCGACTGGAGCCACCGACTCGACTCCTCAACGTGATCGTACAACACGCGCGCAGTGAGCTGCTGTTGTTGCTTGTTGTTGCCTGGAAGGTGGAGAAGACGTGAGACGCCGCCGCGAGACTGCGAACTGCGAACGTCATCCACACGGCTAACAATAGCGTAACCTGATACCATCCACAAACACACCAGTAACAAACACCTGGAGTAACACCATCAACAACGGCAACAACAACGGCAACAACAGCAGCGGCAGCAGCAACAACGGCAACAACAACAACAGCCAACTCTCATGATAAAAATCTGCCTTCTTGCTGAAAAAATAACGTTATTTTTTCTTGAGGTTGCGAATGGTTTTGCTGTTAGTGATACCGTTGTTGTTGCTGTTGCTGTTGTTGTTTCATTGCTGTTATTGTTTTAATTGTGTGCTGGTGACTGATATATAAAATATTTCAAGAAATTCTTTTCTATTGTGCTGCTCTATTATTTTGCTGGTTATCTTATCTTTGAGTGCAGAGGCGTACACAGTGCTGAATTAATGGGGTTCAAATCGCTCTCCTCACCTAGGAAGTTGTAAATTGAATAAATAGTTTCTGGTTACGTCACTGGCGCAGTTTTTGTTGTTTTATTCCAGCGGGTTACCTGGCAACTTCTCCACAACTTGTAGGTGTTGAGAGGAGGTCGTCAAGGGCTTCTGCGTTCTCTCACCGAAACTTTGCGAGGCAGTTTTTGAATGAGAAGAGCAGAGGAATGGAGAGGAGAGGGGGAAAAAGGAAAGCAAATATTTTCACAAATCCTAACAGCAAAATACAACTAAATTAAAGTTACAAGGTGTACATTTTGCTTTGTAATTGTAACTGACTTTTACAATACAACCGTTTTTTTACACAGGAAAGTCTCTTTGTCAATATTTTCTAAATATTGTACTCTCCACAAATACCATCATATCTCACATCTCACTGCTTTACATGGGGGGAAGAAAAACGGAATAAAGTCTCTCTCACCTCTTCAGTGTGGAGATGAGAAAACATGAGAGAATTCCTTACCGGCACATTGACTCCTTTCGGAATTTTCTTAGAGTGTAGAGAATCCCTGATGCACAAGAACTTTATGAGCCACTTTTTTCAATCAAAAAAGCAATCATTAACCGATGCAGGAGTAAGAAATTTATAGCCAGAATTAACGACAGCAATAAGAAAATTCCAAGAATCGCCTAAGTACTTGAGAGAACTGGAAACTGAACTCGGAAATCCAGAGAAGTCATTTGGAAAGTAAGAGAATGGAATGCAAGGAATTTGAACTCCAAGGGAATTTTGGCAAAAAATTCTTTTATTTCTCTTCCACAAAAGGGGAGTAGAAAAAAATGATTACAACAAGAGAATGAGAGAGGGAGGGAGAGAGGGAGGGAGGAAGAGAGAGAATTTAAACTGAAACTCACCGCACTTTGCACTTCTGCTAAAAATAAGATTTGCTTATAAAAACTTTTTCATCAATTGATTTGATTTGCTTTGTCGTCCTGAGTTTTTATAGATTCACAGTAATTGCACGACATTTTCGCTGTGATTTCGAAGACTTCATCTGAAGCTTCTTATGCTGCCGACGTTTAAAAATCAACTGCTGTACTCTTCGAGATTCGAGTGAAACAAAAGCGCGAAGTTGCCGCCGGTAGAGGGGCGCCGGGCGTCGGAAGGTAAAGATGCGGCGCAGCACTCGAGGCCTTGAGTAGAAAACCTCCACATCAGCGGAATTCTCGAGAATGTTTTCTTGAAATTTCATCAAATACTTTCGGTAATTAAGTAAATTCTTTCTCAGTTCTGCTGCGGTTTCTGCGTGGCTTGGCTTGGTTTGGCTTGGCTTGACTAAAAAAAGACTTTTTGCAGGGAGCGTCTGCAGCTTTGAAGATCTCAGCTCATCACCTGCAGTGATTACGAGCGTGTTTGGGTTGAGACTCCTTCAGTGTTTCAATTTTCATTGGCGATGCCTCGCCCTAGCTTTTGAATCTTCGAAGGCGTCTCCCCTCCTCACAATCTTCGAAGGCGTCTCCCCTCCTCACGTTTTCTTCTGCACAAACGAAATCAACGTGCGGTCGCCGCTTGTTACGTAGGACTGTCGCAGTGATGTCATCTCAAAGCAACGATTAACTGATTCGTTTTTACAAAAGTCGCTTCACTACAGAAAAATAAAAAAAAATGGAAAAAAAATTGAAAAAAAATTGAAAAAATATTGAAGAAAATTTAACTCAGAAGTACGAGAAAACCTTGAGGAAAAACTAACCTTAAATCGAGTTCGAGGTGAAGTGCAGCCCGAAAATCGAAACCCGACTCAGCGACGCCGATGAAAACTCGCGATTTGCATTCGCGCGGAGCTGGAAACCGAGGCGGGCAAAAAGTAGATCCCACGGAATGGATAAGAAGAAGACGACAAGAGAAAAAACCGAGCAACCGAAACAACCGACATTGGAAATCCGTGCTGGCAGTTAAGTTTCAGCGAAAAGTCAGAGAATCACCGGGTTTCGGCTGCAAGAGAGGATGGAATGTGAGTCGCGTTGTGCAACCCACTTGGAAATTCGCAGATCAAACGTCTGACCGGAGAACGGGAATGAGTCGGCCTCTCTCTCTTGTTTGCTCCAGAAGAAACATCATCAGTAACTCGTTTTTACATTTCCTAGTGGGCACCGTGAAGTGAGAAGCCTTAAGTTCAACGGTGAATACTTGCGAAATGCGGTGGGACGACAGCGCGGTGGGCGCTTCTAATGATCCTTCCTCGTGCTAGAAACGACGAAGTTCAGAAGACCTGGAAAACCAGTGGAAAAGCCAAAGAAAAAAAAACTGTCAGTGAAGAGTGAAGAGCGAGGTAAACAAACGACCAGCTACAACAGCAATAACAACACTGGTGTAAAGCAACAACAAGCAACATTAACGATAAATGGGCTTCTCATGGTGAAAATTTTGCGACGTTTTTTTAATGGTTCACCTTCACCTTGAGGCCACACTTTTCCCCTTCGCTGGTTCGTGGATTTGTTGCTGTTGTTTGCTCGCTTTTAGTATTGGTGATCTTGCGCCAAATCTCTCTCTCTCTCTGAAGAGTCAACGCCGCTGAGAGTCAGAGCGGTGGAGCGGCGGTAGAAAGCTTTGCGCGATCTTCCTTCCACCGACGGAAGCAATGAAAGTTGAAGCGGGTTTGAGGGTGACAAGGTTACGCTGAGAGCGCGAGCACATTACGGATTAACGGACTTGAGGGCTTACGTGGGAAATCGTTACTCTCACCTCTCACCTCTTTGACATTCCTAATCTCACCGCGTATTGTAGGCTTTTTGAGAGTAAATTTCCTACGAGTACAGGAAAATGGAGTATAATTAAAATAACGACGACGACGACGACGCCAGTGTGCGTAAATTCGATTCCATTTCAACATTAGAAGTCCATGTAGTTCACATTGTTAACGGTAAGCGAGTAGATGTTGTATGTGTGGCTGTGTATTGAATGCAAGTCGCCGCCGCCGTTACAAGTTGGCCGCCGCCGCCAAAAGTTGGCCGACCGGCCGGCCGCACGTGCAACACGAATGCGCGAACTCAGACGAGGGCGGGTCAGGAATGTTGAAAATGTAAATTTGTTTGCGCTCAAGCGCATGAATGCGAATGCGTGCAGAAAGTAAGGGTGGCAACTCTGGCAATTCATGGTTTTCCTTAAATTAATAAATTCGCAGCTAATTGTGAGCATTTTTGACAGATGTAAATTTTTATTGTTTTTATGCTGTTGTTAATATTAAAATTCTGCCCACACAGGGGCAGACTGAAGGTGACAACAACAACAACATTACCAACAACAACAACAACAACAAACTAGATTAGGAGTCCAATAGCAGTGCAGAAAAAATGCAGCAAAACGAAAAAAAGTATTCAGTAGGCGTGTCTATAAAATGGAATTGGAATGTGGTTCCACAACAACAACAACACCAACAACAACAACAACATTAGGAGATCGCGAATTTTTACAGAGCCAACCAACTTTTAAGCTGGCCAAAAATATGAATTCCTTGCAGACACAAAGATTTTTTTTACTTGTCCGCACTTTTTGAAGCCAGCTAAAATTTCTACACACAACTTTGTATCAAAAAAAAAAAAAAGAAGTTATTATTGGGACGGAATATCAATGGGTGACCCAGTTTTCCCACCACTTGACAACAAACTGAACACAACAACGACCGAGAGCAGAAAGGAGGAGGAAGAGGGGGCGGGGGGAACGCTCAGGAAGGAAGAGGAAGGAAGGAAGGAAGGAAGGAAGGAATAAAGATGTTCACACAAAATGAAGACAAATACAAGTCGGTCTTCGCGAAGAAGGTGGCCGCCGGCGCCGTTGGAACCCATTATTTGGCTTTAATGAGCCATAACAAAAAAAAAAAAAAAAAAATTAAAAAAAAAAAACAAAAAAAAAAAAAACAACACACGCAAAGGCCAAGTTTAGGAAAAGAAAAGAACTTTTAATGTTTGGCGATTTCACGAATGCACACAGAAAATGCATGGAAAAGAAGTGCAGAGAAACACGCAAGAAAATCGTGGCGGGCATGCGGAACCGTAATTTTGTTGGCCTTAATTCTCGTTGACCAAGATGAGGTAAACAAAAGGAAAGTTAAAACAAATAAAAGAAAATCTATATAATTAAAGTAGAAGAGAATTAAAGAAAATGAAGTGAAAATGAAATTAAATATGATAAAATTGAATAAAATCAAATATGTAGAACAAAAAACAGAGTGGAATGGAATACAATAGAATAGAATGGAACAGAACAGAATACAGTGGAGTGGAACAGAATACAGTGGAGGGGAACAGAATAGAATAGAACTGAATACAGTAGAATAGAACAGAAGAGAATGGAATAGAAAAGAATAGAATAAAACAGAATTGAATAGAACAGAATAGAATGGAATGAAATAGAATTGCATTGAAAAGAATCTAATAGAACGGAGTAGAAAAGAAAAGAATAGAATAGCGTGGAATAGAACGGAATAGAATAGCGTGGAATAGAACGGAATAGAAGAGAATATAAGAGACCCGCACAGAACACAATGGAATGAAATACAAGTTGAGTTTCTAAGCCTTGACTTTGGAGAGGAAATTCTGTTCAAAATCGATGGCGAAGGAAATTAAAAACTCATACACGTCGTGGTAGAGACGACTTCACACGATAATTTGACGTAACCATCAACCGCCAGCAAGCGCGACCCCGTCAGCTTTCTGCATTTCGGCGCTTTAATAGCCGAAGTCAGCTTAAAGTCCGAGTTTATTATTGTTGTGGCTTTCTTTCAACTTAATTAGCACCATCATCATCATCATCATCATCATCATCATCATCATCATTTATTTCACATTATAAAGGTCATCGAACTTCGTCGGCGGAGAGATGGAGAGAATTCTCAAAAGTGAGATATTAATTTCTTTCCTTCATTTCTCTGAAATCTAGAAACGCTTCAAAAATTGAAGACTTTCAAGAAATTTTACTAAATTGAATAAAATGAAACGAAACAAGAGTTGATACAACTGTTGTGTGCTTCACTTCAAACAGAAAGTAATTTTTGAAAATGTGAATAACAAATCAACTTGGAAAGGAATTTTCACGGCAAACTGAGGACGGCTTTGAACTACATGGAAGTCACCACACCTCACCTCGACCACCACACCTCCACCAAGGTAAATTCACCGCTATCCCGAAAAGTGAGCGCGGTTGGTGAGAACTCTAGTGGTGAGAGTAGAGTGTGAGCGAGAGAACCTGGTGAAAATTAAGAATTTCGTAGAATTTGCAGGGTTTTGTAAATTATTTCCTCTCAATTCAGTTACGCTGAACTTTTTCAACTTAATCCCGATATATCGATGTTGTTGCACTGCATTTCAAAGGTCGGAGCTAATTAGAGTTTCAATGGCAACCATTAAAACTTTTCATTTGAGTCCAAAGTCTGTGCTGTCGACTGCAACTCGGGGCAGCAATTAAATCCGAATTAGCGATGATCGTCACGAGAGGAAGCAACGGGAAAACTTTTTAAATACTTCGAATAATTATTTCCATAAATGCTGAGGATTTCTTCTCCCCAACTTTCTTTCCTCTCAGCTCACGATGAAAATGTTTTCTCGATGCAAATGCACGGGAATTAAAAACTGTCAGCTACTCGTGAGCTGTTGATTCGCTTGCTGTGAATCTCTTCAGCATTCCGTTGAATTTGTCATGATTGTCATTTTCTTGAACGCACAAATTTTGACGTGACATTTGGCTTCGAAAAGTCGTTGATTTTTAGCTTTTTGCTTTTCACTGAGTCTGTATTTCGATTTTCTTCGTTTTTTATTCAACTCAAACTTCAGCAAAAAAAAAGCAAAAAACATTTCGTTTTTCGCACCCAAACTAAAACAATTTAAAAATTTTAAAGTTTCCCAAATGAAAATGCTGTGAGTCTGAGTAAATGAAAACATCCGTCTGCAACAACAACACTAGCAACAACAACAACAGCAATGCAACAGCAGGAAGAATAAACAATTTTAATTGCTGCAATTCAAGTAGCCACGGAGCGGCGATGGTGGCAACGACGGCGGCGGCGACGGCGGCAAGCGAATCAGTGGCAGAGAAGTTGATGGTGGTGGGCAGCTGTCAGTCGGCGGCAGAATCACAAGTGATTCGCTGCCACGTTAAGCAGGCGTGAGCGAGTCGAGGAGAGAATGATGAATGACTGACTCTCTACTCCGCGATGAGCAAGTGTTGGTGGAGAGGTGGGAAGGTGGCTGCTGCTGCTGCTGTTGTTGTTACGTAAATTTTACAGCAAACTCACCTTCCAAAAGTGATGAATTTACACGTAGAAATGATCATGATGACGATGATTTTAAACGGAGATGCAGGCAATTAAACAACAACAACAACAACAGTCGAGAAGACAAGAAAAAACAAGAAGAAATATTGAAGAAAATAACTCGTCAAACGTATTCAAGTCGCACACTCGCGTTGTGCACTCCGACTGTCGTTCGGAAGATGCGTTCATTCATGGCGAGCCGCCGCTGCTGCTGTTGCTGCTGCTGCTGCTGCTGCTGCTGCTGCTGCTGCCGCTGCTGCTGCTGCTGTTGCTGCCGCTGCTGCTGCTGCTGCTTCAAGGTGTCTCGCTTAATTAATTGTTGGGGTCAAGGATGAGGATGCAGCAGCAGCGCGAGCGTCTTGAAAAGTAAACGAAATTCAAATTACAAATTATGTTAAATTAAGCATAAAATAGTTTTAGTGTTTTTTTTTATTAAAAACCTACGAAATCAAGCAAACAAACGAGCAAAATAAATCACCAATTAGCGGCGCATAAAAGTGATTTACACGAAAAATACTTGGCTGGAAAATACTAGAAAATACTTGAAAATACTTGAAAATATTAATTGTGGTTCGGTGGTCAGGCGCGATCAGCCGCGAGAGGCACCTGCAGCGGGGCGCCCCACGCGTCATTCGACCCACTAAAGCGTTGCACGGCCAGCCGAAGCGACAATAAAAATCGGCGAACATTTTCAAGTGCTTTCGCGCCGACAAGAAAGTCGCAAATGTGAACGAACTTCTGCACTTTTCGCCGAATAATTCATCTGCTGGGAGTGAAAGACATCAACATCAAAAGTGTGTTTTTTTTGGGCAGTGAAATCAACAGACAACAACAGCTGCAAAATACCATCGACGAGTATTTGGCCATCAAAATTTAATCAGTGAATTTTATAGCGTTTAATTGATGCCACTGATTGCGGCGGCTCGAACGGCGGGCGGGCAGACCATCGTGTTGCAGTTACTTGCGAATGGCTTTTGGATCGGAGAAAGTGAAATTCATCCTAAGTAGGATCCACCATATTTTTCTCATATAATTCAGCGCGTGAAATTATTGACCGCAAAGTGTTTAACTTTGAATTTGGATTGACGTTCAACTCAGACGCTGATCTACCAAAGAATTCTCGTTTCTCGTTATTTAGTCGTGGTGATTCATTACACAACGAATGCCGATGTAACGAATTCTCTAAATAACGAGTGCTTCAGGTAGCGAATGTTCGATACAACGAATGTTCGTTACAACGAATGCCTCAATTTTCGATTCTCTAAATAACGAGTGATCCAGATAGCGAATGTTTGATACAACGAATGTTCGATACAACGAATGCCTCAATTTTCGATATAACGAATTTTCGATATAACGAATT
The DNA here is from genome assembly GCA_922984085.1 of Sicus ferrugineus. Taxonomy (NCBI): domain Eukaryota; kingdom Metazoa; phylum Arthropoda; class Insecta; order Diptera; family Conopidae; genus Sicus; species Sicus ferrugineus. Next base: position 18,331,662 of record OV277351.1, read on the forward strand.
TTTGATATAACGAATTTACGACGTAGCGAATTTTCGATATAACGAATTTTCGATAGAGCGAATTTTCGATGCAACGAATTTTCGACACAACGAATTTTCAATACAACGAATTTCCGATAGAACGAATTTTCGATAGAGCGAATTTTCGATGAAACGAATTTTCGACACAACGAATTTTCGACACAACGAATTTTCGGTACAACGAATTTCCGATAGAACGAATTTTCGATGCAACGAATTTTCGATACAACGAATTTGTTGTATTTAATTCTTTCCCAGTGTTTGTTTTATTTAACAGTTTCTCACCTGGCGTTGTTGTATTTACTCAATTTACTTTATTTCATTCGACTTTTGGAGCCGATTTGAGCTTTTTTTCCCTATTCTACCGCGTTGAAAGTGGGCGTGTGTACGTCAATTATTCATTGTTTTGAGGAATGATATTGAAGAATCTCGAAGTAATTGCGAAACAGCAGGAGTTGCATTGCAAAACTCTGCATATAAATCAGCGCGAGACGACTCGAGATGCGAATACGCGGAGCAGCGACGACGAGCGTCTGCCGTAAAAAGTTTGCTTTAGCAATTAACAACAACAAGCGGGCAGCGAACGCCATCGAAACCAGTTCGCCAGTTATGGCCGCGGCTTCGCATTCCGCTGCGTGTGTGTGTGTGTGTGTGTGTGTGGACAGTGAATGACGCAGCTAATTTAAGATTTTTGCGCATCATAAAAAGCCGCAGAAGAAATGAGCTGAGCAAACGAAACCTGCAGCCTGACAAAACTCGGGACAGCTTAAACGCCGACGGACTCACATAATTTTGAGATGAAAATGCATTTTCATTTTATCATTTTGTAAGTGAGTAAGTAAAAAAAAAAGAAAGAAACAAGCGATTTCTCGATCTGTAAACCAGAGATTCTTCCTCATTCCAGAGAGAGAGAGAGAGAGAGAGAAATTTTTACTGTGCACGGCGGCGAGCGAGTGTCAATGTTCTTGCCATCTTTTTTGTTGCTGCAACAACTGTTTTTCTCTCTCTCTCTCAAGTGTTTGGCGATAAATTTGCATGAAAGTTCTGCTCACGTCTCAGCAATATAAAGCGCCGCAAATTCCTGGACTGCGGAAAAACGGGCAGCAGCAGCAGCAGCGGGTCTGCGCGACCTGTGAAGCGACGCGACTGCAAGCAAAAAGCGAACAACACGAAGCACCGACGACACACACCAGCAGCAGCAGCAAAACCACCGCAGAAAAGCAGCAGAAATAATAGAAAATGCAACCGCAAAATCAAATGGCTGCTGCTTTCCATTTGCACTTCTTTTGGTTTTTCAGCTTTCTTGCCTTAACTGACATCAACAGCAACAGTAACAACAACAACAACAGTAACAACAACAGCAACAGTAACAACAACATTTCACGATCACGTTTATTGATCCGAACCATTGATCGCCACCAGCCAGCCAGCCAGCCAAGCCGACCGAGAGTTCATTCGGCGATCGTGGCCTCTGGTGAAATTCTCGCTGCTACAGCGAGTGCAGTTGGTTTCCAAATTACAGCTGCAAAAATCTCTCAAGTAGAGTTTTTCCGGGATTCAGCAGTAGAAATTCAGTTTGCGATGTCAGTGTAGCCGATGTTGTTGTTGTTGTTGTTGCTGCGCTCTGTTGTACACCGAACTACTGTTCGTGTTATTTCATTATCGCGTTTCGTACCATCAGCACGCGGTTGCGCTACCGTAACGTGGAACTGCGTTACGAGTGCGTTTCACGTTGCGTCTCCGTTGTTCGCTGCTCGGAGTTCGTAACGCGCGCAGTTGTGCTCTCGAACGTTACGCGTTCACCACGAGGCAGCGCAACGTGACTCCGATACGAGTTCGCTGAGGTGGCTGGCTGAGCGTAGAAAACTGCGTAAAATAAATCCTTTCAATTTGGATTTGGCACAGAATCCGAGTTGCTGTGCGGAGATTATAACGAAGTAGAGAAAATTATAATCCAGATTTCCGGATGCATTCGCTGTAATCGAAAAATCGAATCCCATACTCGTTGTACTGAAAGTTAGAGGAAACTTAAATCGTTACGAATCCCATACTCGTTGTACTGTTAGAAGAAACTCGAATCCCATACTCGTTGCACTGAAAGTTGGAGGAAACTTAAAACATCAGCGTTGTTGGACTGGAGGAACCAACCGTTCGACTCGCTACTGTAAACTCGCTGCATTTCGAAATCGTTTTATTTTTGAATTCGGAATCGTTTCGGAATCGTTGTGCTTGACTCGCTGTTTAAGCGTCTCGATACTGAGAAGCCCTGCTCGTTGTGTTGCAGTACCGTTATTGTACTCGTTGTGTGAACGAGTTCGTCGTCGAGTAGAGACATCAATTGTCGAGTAGAAACATCAGTTGTCGAGTAGAAACTCGTTATACTCAAACTGTAGTAGTTGTGTTGCCTTTCGTATCTAATTTTTAAAATATGTTTGATATTTTTACTCGATTACTCGATCCTGCACTCGTTTTGAGTTACTAGTTGTATTCAGAATTACTAGTTATTCAGAGTTACTAGTTGTATTCGTATTTCTAAATCGTTACATTTTGAACCAAATCAGATTCGCACTCGTTATATTTGACAAATTTAAATACGAGCGAGCGGTTCATTCAAAAAGTTAATTTTGTGCAAAAATTGATTAAAATTTATATATATAATAAAATAATAACAATAACAAAATTGATTAAAATTTATATATATAATAAAATAATAACAACAACAACAATAACCTTAAAAAGTCTGCACCAACAACAACAACAACAACAAAGCTGAGGTGGTAAACATGCAACAGCAGACACATGAATTAATTTGAGGCTTTCGAAATGCAAAAATAATAACAAACAACAACAGCAACAGCAACAACATGCGAGTTTATATAACTTTTCTAATTATTTAAATAGTTAAAAACTTTGAAAGCTGCACCACCTGCACGGCTGCAATCTGCAGATTTCGCTATAAATTAAAAACAGGTTGGCAACTCAACGCAACTCAACGCAACTCAACTCCGTGTGAGAGCGGCGTTCAGGGAGCAGCGAGCGCTGAACGAGCGAGTCGAGTGAGACTTTTGAACTGATGTTGCTGAGACGAGTGACGGTTGTTGTCGTTGTTGTCGTCGATTTTTTTTGCTCTGAGGTCAACAGTTTACAATTCTCGTATTTGTTTTTTTTTTTTGATCTCCTCGCTGTTGTTGCTGTCGTTTGTGTTGTGAGGCTTTTGTTGCATTGAGAGTAATAAAAGTTTTTCAGGACTGGGTTATTCGTGTTGTTGTTGGTGTCGTTTTTGCTCGTCGTGACTTCAATTAAGAGCAGCAAAGTGCTCGCTCTCGCTCTCTCTCTCTCTCTCTTGCTGCTGACGTGCATCGCCTGATAAAAATTATTTGGCTTGATTTGTAACACTCGAACTGAATACCAAAATTGTTGTGGAGAATTCAACGAATTCCGCTTGAATTCAATTCCGATTCCGAGTGATTCATTCATCACTCAGCTTCTTGAGTGGTACGCGCGTTCAGTTAATTGAGAGCGCCGAGTAATCAACGGCGGCCAGGGATTTCAGACTTTCGAAAAGCACTCGAAAATTCCTCAAATTGCAAGGTCTGTTTTTCTTCTTTTTTTCCCCCCCACCTTTTCCAAGGTGAGCCGCACATGCATTGAACTGTGGCACACACACACACACACACACACACACAGACACACACACACAACTGTACTGTTGCACTTGCAGTTGCATTACGGTGCAGCGGTGACTGTGCGAGTGTTTGGTGGCAACTAACGTGCGTTCTTAAGTTCATCGAACGTAACAGTGAAGCGAGAACTACGGAGCTCCGTGTTGCAACGTTATGTCGTGACGACGTCAGCTGCGCGCTGACATTGCGGCGGCATATAAAAGAGAGAAGAAAAAAAAAAAAAAATAAATAAATAAATTAAAAATTAAGCGTTTCTTAGTTTTCGGATTTTGCTATATTTTTTGTTTTTAAAAATATGCGTGAGTTGCGCTCGTTAATTGATTTGATGTGGTGGTTTTTACGCAACTTTTTTTAGTTTTTTCGGCGTTTCTATCGGCGTTTTATAGAAATAACAAGCCAGAAAACATTTCAGTTTCATTAAAACATTCCATGGCTTCTCAGCACCTCGTTTAGCGAGATTTGTAGAAGTTAGCAACAACAATAATATCGAATAATTTCGCATCCCACACAGTATCGCGCCTGCAGCATCTGCGCAACTGCCAGCTGTCGGCTGTCAGCTGTCAGCGGATGTCAACGAAGAAAGATGCACGCAATGCGAAGTTTCCTCCAACTCGTTTACTTTCTTGCGGCTGCCTTATTATTTGCAGCCACCATATTAAACTAGTTTTCCACTAAGAAAACAGAGAAACACCGCTAATGGTGATTTTTATCATTTGCGAGATGCTTTGTGTGGAGTCAGTGTGGCACATGAGGCTCCGCAGTGCTTGTGAAAGCAATAAATTCATTGCAACACAAAGATACCGAGTACAACTTCGAGTAGGCAGTAAGTAACAAAAAAAAAAAAAAATTAAAAAAAAAAAAAATTAAAAAAAAAATTAAAAAAAAAATAAATTTAAAAAAAAAATTGAAAAAAAAGAAAATTTAAAAAAAAATTTAAAAATAAAAGAAAAAAAGAAAAAAAATTTAAAAAAAAATAAAAAACAAGAAACATTAAAAAGGAAAAACCGGCAGATGTACTTGAATTCAAATAATTCGATTACTAAGTGAGAGTAATTCGAATACTAAACAAATACTTCAGTTATATTTGAGTTTCTAGCACTTGGCATTTGAATACCTGAAAATTGAGATTATATTTGACTTTGTGCTCTCAGTACTCAAAAATCAATCTACTCGTTGTGACTCGAAAAACGAAAACTATACTCGTTCCGAACTAAAAGTATCGAATTTCAAATGGATTCTCCTTATTCGACGTTTATTATTGTATTCGTTCTGTGTGAAATTTTACATTGTACTCGTTGCACTTGATTCTAGGGCGTGGTAATCACCGCATCAGCGAGTTAATTCAATAACTCGTTCAATAAATGTACTCGTTGCGTTTGCGAATCGTTATATATACTCAAAAATCTGTTCTACAGCCGTTGTTGTCGAAAATTTATTCCTCGTTGTACTCGTTGTATTCGAATTCGTGCGATACTCGTTGCAATCGAATCGATGCGATACTCGTTGTGCTCAAAAATGTACTCCATACACTCGTTGTTTGCCAGGGCCAAACTTGCTGTAGTCGAATATTTCGTGGAGTGAGATAAATTTTATTTTATAGAAAATCTGCGAAGTTTGACTTAGCGTGGTTGAGTGGCTTAAAAATATGAAATTTTTTTCTATTTTTTTCAAAATCAACTGAACAAAAATCAACTGATCAAAAATCAACTGATCAAAAATCAACTGATAGAAAGAAAAGTTGCAACTCGAAGTGAGGAAGCAGATTATGAATGACTGAAAATTTAAATTGAAACTCACCTCCTGAATGTACTGCGAATTAAGGCAAAAGTGAAATTATTTCTCGTGTCATCTGACTGCCGAGCACCAGAAAACCAACTAAACAGTCAACCGGGTGAGCAATCCAACCCGCCTAACCAGCCAACCAGCCAGTCAGCCAGTCAGCCGAGTCAGGCGAGCCGCCGGCCAGCTGCACAGCAGCCCGCTGAACCAGCTAAACAGGTCACAACTTAATTTGCAGCATCTCGAATTTGTGTGTGTGTGTGTGAGAAAGCATTTTGGAGTTTTATATGCATAGAAAGACTTCAACAAAATTCATAATTAAAAATGAAGAAATCAAAAATAAATGAGAAAAAATGATGAGGATGAGGAAAAATGAAGGGGGGGGGGAGGCTGAAAAATCGAACAATTTTAATTGACACAAGAAGACTGCAAAGGATTAAAAAGCCAACAGCGACAAGTGATTATTTTTACTTCCAATCATATGAAGTCAGTGGAGAGTATCAATCAAAGCAACGGCGAGAAACTGCAGCAGACACTTTCAATTTACACGGAATGCGCGCGAAACGCAAGAAAAACCTGTTGACTGCTGTGCGATGCGAGGAAAGAGAGAAAAAAAAAGCTGCCACACACAACAACAACAACGAAAATCAGTCCCCAGTTTTGGGGCATCAAAATTCCAAAAATTTGCCAAGCAGGTTAACAAGCGGCGGTTACGCGAAAATAAAACTTTTAATGAAAGAGCAATAAGAAAAAAAAAACCAAAAAACATTAAAAACAAATAAAACAAAAAAAAAAAAAAAAAAAACAGAATGAAAATTATTGCCAAAAAATGAACGAAAATTAATTAAAAAATTACAAAATCAAAATACAAAACAAAAGTGATTTTTTCCACTTGCTTTTCGTTTGTTGCAAAGTTGCAAGAAAAAAAAAGACGCTGCGCAGACGTCGTGTGTTGCCTCCGCCAGCTGACTGCTTTGCGTCTCTGCGTCTCTGCTGAATTTTTCAGACGCTTGACACAGTTTTGCCGACGTGAATTTGTTGGTGGCGATGGTGGTGGTGGTGGTGGTGGTGTTTCCGCAATCTTGCAACAAAGTTTGGCAGCCATCAAAGTGTTGAAAATAAATGCTGCGCGCCACAACACGTCGCCGTCGACGTCAACATGTGGCGGCGGCGGCCTAACGATTTTCAGCTCTTCATTTAAAAAAACATCCATTGAGGAAGTCGAAACGTGGTCCGAAAACAGCTTTTTTTCAGTTTCTCCTGTCCAGCCAGCCATGCGAAGCAAGTGTGGCCGACAAAAGAGGCGCGAAAAATCACACTTGTGTCGCAAGGAAGTGAATTCAGTCGGTCGGCAGTTGAAGTTACAAGTTTCTCGCTTTCGAAGGAGTTTCAATGTTGCCCTCCGTCGCACTGAATGAGATACAAAAGACGTCAATGAAAGCAGAATTTAATTAAAATATGTCATGGATTTCACATTAATAACACACTCAGCACGAATGATTTCAAAGGTCTCGCGTTTTTTTCTTCCTGTGTTTTCTTGGCCGCTTTCGTCACGCTGAATTTATTCGTCACCCGAATACTACGAATTTCTTTCCGTATTTATGTAAATTCTTGCGTTTTCGCCCGAGTCAGTGGAATCTGCTGACTGCTTCGCTGTGTGTTTTCAAACAAATTGTTGCTGCTGTTTAGTTTCCTCGACACGCTTTGACAGAAGCTTGAAAAACGACGACCTCACTTCAAGGTCAACGTTTTAGGCCAGCTCATCAAATTAAAAAAGTTAAATAAATTTAAATAAAACGGAATGAAATTGAGCAAAAAAATATAACAAAATAATAATAAATAAAATACGTTAAAATAAAAGAACACGAAATGAAATAAACTAAAATAAATTAAACGAAAATAAACTAAACGAAAATAAACGAAAGTAAAATAAAGTAAACGAAAATAAACGAAAGTCAAATAAACTAAACGAAAATAATAAACTGAAGCAAAACAATGTGAAATTCAATGAAATTCATGATCTGGCAAACTTTTTCCATTTCCGAGTTCGAGACTCGCAGCCGAGTGATGCGATTGCTTTTTTCGCCTTTTCGCGATTTAGCCTGGATTACATAAAACTTCTCTTACCGGCCGGGAAATGGAATGCAGGCTGTTGAAAGTATCACGCTTGCATTGCATTGCTTGCATTATCGCGAAAACTCAATCAGGCAAAAATGTGTTACAATATCGAAATATTTTCGCAACGCTTTTCACTGCACTCCGCGCTTCGATGCAGGCCGAGTCGGTGCGTGCGTATCGCGTATCGCGTATCGATTTCCTGCCGCCGACTTGACTTGCTTTCTTTCCATGACGACGAGTGCGTGGAAAGACTATTTTTGGGCTGAGGCATGCAAAGAAATCGAAACCACGACGACGACGACGACGACGAGGACGACGAAGACGACGGCGGCGGCGCGACAGGAATGGCAGGCCGATGAAGCGTTAGATTCCAGTCATCGAGTGGTCATCGGAAAGCGAGATCAGAGGTTGTGTGGGGAGGGGGGGGAGACGGTAGGGAAGAGGGGAGTACAGTGATGAGGAGTAGGAGGAGCAGAGATTGCGAAAATCGTGTTAAAAGCAGGAAGGAAATCGCGGCAACGATGGGTTGGTTTTTGAACGCGCCGCGCCGCGCCTGCCTGCCTGCCACTGCCACGCTGAGAAAAGCAACGAAAATTTATGGTTGCACGGTGAAATTTTGCTGGTCGGCTGGTTGGCTGGTTGGCTGGTCGGCTGGTTGGCTGGTTGGCTGGTTGTTTGGTTGACTGGTTGATCGGCTGGTAAGGTTTGTTTTTGGGAAGACAAACTGCAATTTTAGGATTTTGCAGCAAACTCGAACTAAACGCAAAAATGTGGTATCTCGAGATAGGGAACTGCAAGTGGAAATAGCAAGTGGTAGAGCTATTCGTAGCTGCGGGGACGGTGGGACGGTGAGAATGCAGAAATATGCAGGAATGGCGATGCGAAGAGGGACACACGATGTCAATACAGGTTTTTCTGGCAAGACGTTTCTAGCAGGAGGACGCTTTTGAAGGTTGTTGGTGGAAAGTTTTCGGTCGAGAGAGGTCGTGAGTTTCGGGTTTTCTGCGAATGCGAAAGTAGGAGGACGACTAAACGGACGACTAATCGGACGACTAAACGGACGACTAATCGGACGACTAATCGAACGACTAATCGGACGACTAATCGGTGACTAATCGGACGACTAATCGGACGACTAATCGGGCGACTAATCGAACGACTAATCGGACGACTAATCGGACGACTAATCGGACGACTAATCGAATGAAGATGAGGGGTTCTCCTCCTCCCTGGACTGGACGAAGAAGCTGGTGGTGCGCCGAAGAGAAAGTGAGGATGTCGGGCTGATAAGTGAGGCACAACTTCTTTATAAACTTCAGTAATGTAGGCCATTTTTGATAAATATTCAGCCAATTCTAGATACAAATTGCTACGAATAACATTTCGCTAAACTAAGTGAAGTGAGAAGGAAGTGGAATACAAAAATATAGAGAACGGAAGCCGCTTCGTTCCAAAGTTAGTGATAAAATTCGCATTTCCTACCTTCTTTCAGGAGGTTTAACATTCATTATGCACGAGCCGACTGCGAGCTGGAAAGAGAGAAGAAATACGGGAAGAATTATTGCTTTTGCGTCTATTTCTCGATTACCTAACCAAGTTATTTGGAAACTCGTTTGAATATTAAGCGCGACGCGGCCGCATGTGATTTCGGTCAACATAACCTGGTCAACATTGCTGGGCGCAACCAGCGCCATCTGCATACTAATTTCAGCTGCGCTGTAGATGGACACAATTTGAATTTATTTCTCGTTACCCGACAAACGCGAGTGGAAGAAGCGTCAATACAACTCTTCGTTTTTATTATTTCTTTTCTAGTTTTTTTTTAGATATTCATGTAGTTTTTGAAATTTTTAATTTGTATTTTTTTTAGATTTTTTTTATAAAATTTTTTTTTTAATTTTTTTAAAATTTTTTTTTTTAATTTTTAATTTTAATTTTTAAAAATTTTTTTTTTAATTTTTTAAAATTTTTTTTTTAATTTTTTAAAATTTTTTTTTTAATTTTTAAAAATTTTTTTTTTATTTTTTTTAAATTTTTTTTCCTTCTCACACAGCATTTTTCGACATGAATAATGTGAAATTTTATGCTGAAATTGTTTGCTACTCATGCTACTGAGAAATGCAATAAAAGTGCTCACTTCTGCATGCAACATAAAAGTTGAGATCAATTATAGTAAATATAAAAAACAATTCGCCAATTTAATCAGCTGTCGACGGGAGGAAGAACTGCGTTCGAAATCGATTCCAGCGCGATTCACTTTAATTCAAGAAACGAGCGCGCACTCGATTTACTTGTAATTTATTGTCTCGAGCTGCTGCACGGATGAGGAGGTGGAGGTGGAGGTGGAGGAGGAGGAGGAGGAGGAGAGGAGTTCCTGTATTTCTCTTCCCATTTCTGCGGTTTCATGATGGACTTGTAGAGTCCAAAAGTGTTCGGATTGATTTCATTTCAATATCTATTTAAATCGAATTTTAGACAGTTTCTTCTGTTTCAGCTGCTGCTGCTTGCAATGCACGAAGTGTTGGTGACGAGAGTTGCTCAAGTGCTCTCGTTTCATGCTACCGCTTGTATAACACTTCGCTTGTATAACACTTCGCTTGTATAACACTTCGCTTGTATAACACTTTTGTTTTGAATACCATTAATTTTGTGCTTTCGCGTGTTACGCTTGCGGTAGTTTTTCGATAGCGCAGTTGAACGAACACTTAATTAAATATTTACACTTTAATAAAAACAACTTTATTTCTGGTTTCCAATTTTGCGTGATGTTTTTACTCGATGAGTTGGTAATTTTTAAAAATTCCATTTTTCATATATAAGACTTGTAGAGTAAAACCTGTTATTATTATCATTTTCGGCTTTTCGCACTGTTTTTATTTTTATTTTTTTTTATTTTTTTTTTACTTTTTTTTTATTTTTTTAATTTTTTTTTTTAATTTTTAATTTTAATTTTTAATTTTTTTTTTAAATTTTTAATTTTTTTTTTAATTTTTAATTTTTTTTTTTTAATTTTTTTTTTTTTTTTTTTTAACAAATAGAAATTCCTGCTGAATTGCATCTCGATACCTTCAGCATGGACAGTGAAAATGAAAGAAGGTTAAAAGTGTTTATTACGAGTACGACGGCGTTGTTGTCGTTGTTGTTGTTGTTACCCAGTTAATATTCTGTTGTGCTTCGATTTTGTTTTTTCTCCTTTTCATTCGCTTCACTTTTGTGATGCCTTTTGCTTTTTTATTATTATTATTTATTATTATTGTTTTTCTTTTAATTAAGCGCTTTTAAAAACTTAATTTTATTTGATTTCATTTTATTTCCGTTCCTTTCAAATTTTAACACACATCACGGCGCGAGTGCAGAATTGTTGTTGCTGTTCCTCTCTCCGCATGTGAGTGAGACTGACTGGCTTACTTCACACGTCGCAGAGTGCAGCGACCTGTGTGCGCGCGGGCGCTCTCAAGCTACTCGTCGTCTCTCCACTTCTGCGTTTGCTACGGGAGAAAAGCACTGGGAAGTAGTTGTTGTTATTTGCTACCTCAACACTGCGACGTCGGCTTACTGTTTCTCTACAGTTTCTCCGTTGCTGTTGCTTGTTGTTATTCCCACTACTGCTAGAAGTATTGGAAAGAATGAGTGAGATGTAATTATATGTTGTCAAGTTTGCTTGCTGAAGAACGTGGTGGTTATTCTTGTTATTGTTGTTGTTCTACGTCTTGTTATTGCTGTTGTTCTACGTCTTGTTATTGTTGTTTGTTGTGCTTTTATTGTTATTTTTAACTTGTTTTTAGCTTTTTTACTGCAATGTTCGGCATCTGTGTCTAGTAAAAAAAAGTAAAGCTGATGTTGTCTACTTTCTTGTAGTCAGTTGGTCATTAAATTTTCCTTTTTTTTCACCGCAATTTTTGCTTTTTTGTGTTTTTTGTTAAATGTTGCTCGGGAACACCTCGAGCGCTCGCATTCCTCAATTTGCTAAATTACAGAGTGAAGTGAAGTCACGTACTTTTTTCTCTTTTCTTTTTTTGGCATCGATATCGAACCAGTTTGTGGATTTATTTAATTTTTATATTTTATATTTAGTCCTCGCGAAGATGTTTTCGCTTATAAATGATTTGGAGTTTTTATCGGAAACTCGTTCATTTTTAAGTACAGAAAACTCACTTCTTGTTCACTCATTTAGTTTACCAGTTCATTACAGAGTTCTTTACTCACTCATTAACTCCAACACTTACTCACACGCAGCAGTCAACTCTCTCACTCGGATTCCGTTAGACATTCAGTGCAGCAAAACAAAGAAATTTGCAACACTGAGCCACCGTCGGAGTGACACTTCAATTCTATGCGCTGCCTGACACAACAACTATCAAGTGAGCTGTCAAGTTCTCTGTCTCACTCACATTATTAGGAACTATTTTGTTATTGGGAAAGCTGGCGAGAGAGAGGACGCGATGCCTCTTATCTTATCTGTGTTGGTTTGTTTTCAGAGATTTTTTTATCTCTGGAACGGTAGAAAATTGCCTGACCTTGAAAATCTTAACCCTCGCAGTGGAATTTTTGAAAAATTGAAACGACGGAAAGAACAACAGAAGCAACCAACAATTTACAGCGGCAGCAACAACAACAATAACGGCAACGAAAGCAGCCCAATGTCGTCAACGAAATGCATTCATTTGAAATGAATTTCATTTCCTCTCAGATCGTTTTTCAGAGCTTGATTCCGTTATTGATTTCATCTGACTGAAATGAAAAAAAAAAAAAAAAAAAAAAAATTGTGGTGTTGATTACAAAATTGAATTCCACACAATAAAAAAATAATTTAAACAAAAATTAATTTATCCTATTTAAGTTGGAGGTGAAAAAGAAGAGCAATAATTTCCAAAGTTTATTGTTACAAAAGAAAAGAAAAGGAAATTAGCAATTCCATTAAAGCGAAATTAACTTTTAACTTTTATGTGATTTTTGGTGTCTTTTTTAAATGTTTCTACAGCAACACTAATAATTTTAGTATTTTATTATTAATTCGGTGTGAGGAAAGAAGGAAGCAGAAATACGTTGTTTTTAAAATGCTTGAAAACCAGACTCTCACACTCTCACTCTGTCACTCTCTCACTTCTACAGTACAGTTTGTTCGACTTTTCTGTACCCGGAATACAACCCTGGGTTCCAATTCCAACCCGCGTTCTCCAAACCCTGGATTCCAATTCCAAAAGTGCAATTCTTTGACTTTTGGAATTGAAAGCCAGGGTTTGGAGAAAAGAGTGACTAAAAACTAAAAACTTAATGATTTTGTGCTAAATTTTGAGATGATTTGACTTTTAACGATCTGAAACCTGATTGCTCTCTCCTCTCCTCTCCACTCCTCTTCTTTTTTAGTTTCTTGTCTCGTTTTTCTTAATAATTAAAGTATCAATAACTGGTAGAGTTTTTTTCCTTAATTTTTTCAATGTAAATTAATAAAGGGATGTAAAAATTTAGTGATTAAAATATCCATAACTGGTTGACAAACTTTTGAATAAATAAATACAGAATATCATCTCTCATTTTAAGACGAAAGCATTGATGTTCGCCATCGATTAGAGGATTTAACTCGCCGCCATATAAAACCACATAAAGGTCTACAAGAACTACAAGAGTTCGGAATACCAGGTCTGTCTACCTCTACCATCTCAACAAATCTATTAAAAACAAATGAAAGCCAGCAGGAGGAATTCTCTCGAGAGATGATGATGCTGAAATAGCTTAAAACTCGCGATCGTTAAGAATAAAAAGCAGACTTTTCCGGACGGCTACCTTCGAGAGGAAGAGAGACCGGGGGGGTCAGCGGCTCAAATGTGGCCGGTGGACGCCAGTGATTATGATAACAAACTGAAGAGGAATCTATATAGCAATAAAAAACAAGCGACTAAATCGATTAATAATGACGACTGGCAAGTGAAGTAAGATTAAATGCAACAAAAATTTAAGTCCAATCAAGCTACAAATGAATGGTCGCATCGTTCCACGCGATGCCACGTTACGTTGAGCCGTCTCGCCGGACCACGCAAAGCATTAGAAGTGAATTTTTGTGAAGGAAAAACAGGTGGTTTCAGGTGGTTTGAGATGGTTTCAGGTGGTTTGAGATGGTTGGGTGTGCCGGGGGGGAGCTATTTTGTGTGGCAAGGAGTGTGGCAGGGGCACACATAAGCTGTGTGCGTTGGCAACTCGCAACTCTTCTCTGAAAACTTGTAACTCTTCTTTACATCTCGAGTTCAGTGGTCTTTTCGCCGTTTAGTTGCTTTTTAGTGGTTGTTGTGGTTGGTTGGTTGGTTGGTTGTTCGTTGATTGTTGGTTGTTGTGGTTGATTGTTGGCTGTTCGTTGATTGTTGTTTTATTGCTCATTGTTTGCCGTTGCCGCTTTTCGATGAAACTCTTGAAATTGCATCTCTACAACGCATTAAATGAAAAAAAAAAATTAGCACCGCATGCGCCGCTCAACTGAGAGAGTTGAGTTGCAGAGATTTTTAAAGGAAGATAAAAATTAAACGATCGAATGTCCTTCGTGATGAAAGAGGGGCATAATTACGAGAAGAAGAAGAAGACGAAGACGAAGAAGAAGGAGGAGGAGGAGGAGGAGGAGGAGGAGCAGCAACAACAACCACAACTTATCTTCAAATAATAACGAAATTAATACGACACGAAGTGAAAGACGAATCACGTTATTGCATCGCCTTCGTCCTCAACTACGAGTCAATGACGAGTCGTTTCCGAGTCTCTCTCTGCCGCGAAGAGGTGCACAGAAACTTGAAGGCATTCGAACCGCCGAGACACCCGAGAGACACCCGAGAACTGCATCGGGTTTCCCCTCGCTCTCACCCGCCCGCCCGGCCGTTCACTCGCTGGTTCAACTGGTTCATTTAAATTTTCTGAAAGTAGGCAAAACATCGTGAGCATGAAAATAAAAACAGATTTTTATCGATTTTAGTGCTGCTCGGCTGCAGCAACCCGAAACAGTGATGACCTTGGCAAGGGCGCTGGCAACGTGCAACACACGAGCGAAACGACACAAACAAAACAGAAACACAAACTACGACCGCAACACCAGCAACACCAGCAACACCAACAACACCAGCAACACCAGCAACACCAGCAACACCAACAACACCAGCAAACCAGTGCTCGACGTGTAGGTCGGCTTATCTTGACTGAAATTGACTCGGTTTGCTGGATTGCGCTGCTCGCTGGTTGTTGTTGCTGCATGACTGCGGCCCACAAAACGTTTTCTGCTCAGACGCACATGAGTGCGAAGTGGAAATGGGGGGGGGGGGGGAACTCTCTCTCTCTCTCTGGTTGTTGTTGTGGTTGCTGCAGTTGCTCGAAGCAGATGCTTCTCTCGCAGTTGTTGCATTGCAACACGTACAAGATATGAATTTCAGATAAAATTTTACGCTTAGCCAAGTTAATGAAATGTGTTTTTGTTCCCGGCTTGCATTCAGTTTATTATTACTTCTAGTAGAAGTAATATTACACTTCAGTTGTTGTTGTTTATTTATTTGACTTTAGGCTGCACTTTGTGCGAAGTCGTTTTTTGGTCGGCGTTTTTTTTTCTTTCAGGAAATATTTTACTGACCCATGCAAGCATTAAAAACAGATGTTCGAAAAAACACATTTGGAACTCCCTGTGTTCCGCATCAATGCATTCCTGTTAATGTTGTTGTCTTCCATTGCTGCCACGTGGAGAGCGGCAGTGCAAAGTGGGTTTCTCAACTGGTTGCTTCCAGAATGGAATGCATTGCTCACATTTTTCGCGCAACTTCGGTTGTTGATTTCATCAGTGTGATTCGTCAATTTATCCAAAAACGTATCCCCTCTCTCTCTCTCTCTCTCTCTCTCTCTCTCTCTCTCTCTCTTGATGGACCAAAAGCACTCCTCGTAAGTCTCTGCATTCCATCTCAGCTGCTAAGGACACTCGAAGCAATTGAAATCGATTGTGAGCAGCCAGCCCGCCACTCATCGGGTTCCACACTCACTGCTGACACATTTGTTGTTGTTGTTGTTGTTGTTGTTGTTGTTGTATTACTTTTTATTGCTCTTTATAGTTGCGACGCAATTGTTGTGCGGTTTTTACTTGCAGCCAGCGTGGACTCCAGTGCGGCTTTTTAATTTCACAGAACAATAAATTAAAACACAAAGCAAAAAAAAAACACTCAATTTAATTTAAAACTCCAGTCGTTCAGTGTGCGAATTCTTTGGGACGAGAGTGTCCACATTTTGGTGACCCACTGGCTTTAATTAAATTTCTGAGCAAGAGTTGTTTTTTTCATTTTTTTTTTTTTTTTTTTTTGGAGTCAATGATAATTTTTAGGAACTTCAATTAAAAAATGTAAACCAAGGCGGACGGATTTGAGACGAGAGCTCCTCTCTCCGCTCTCATTTTAATGTGTGAGTCTCGCGCGCTCACATTAATTAATTAATTTAAAAATGCTGCCTCCGAGTCGACGAGAAGTCGCAGAACTTTCTCTGTAGCGGTATCTAGTTGGTGAGGAGGATGCCACGCCGTCTTGATAAATCGGGCGCAAGTTTTTTCTAGAAAATCTGGCAGCAATATTCTGTGTCTATGAACGAAATTTCGTGGTTGTACCCGATGAGACGTGGGTACCCGATATCCCGACCCCACCGCTTTTAGTGCGCGCACAGCTCGAGGAAGAGTCGTACCAAATATCGAGACACTACGACTTGTGGTTCCCCAGATATGACGCTTCTAAAAGTTCGTTGGCGTGGCAGATGTCACGCCTTCGTCACCAATCGTGCCCACCAATCGTGACACAAAATTCGAGTGGCAATCTCGCCACGCCCACATATTGCTCTTGCAGCAGGAAGGAGTCGTGCCAAACATCGGTACTCTACGACACACGGTTCCCCAGATATGACGGATTTAAAATCGTTCGTCGTTCGTCGTTCGTAGGGCGATGTCAAGCCCCCCCCCGCCCGCCCCTCTTCGCTAATCCCGTTCACATCTTCTCCGTATTTTTCTCACGTAGTACGCAACACTTATTTACGGAGCAAGTAATACGGTTTCACCAGAATATCGCATTGACACAGCTGCACTTTTCAAATGTCCGTCACGATAACACGACATCGCGGTGATTTTCGATAGTTGGGACTTTTTATTTTGAGATTCCCGAAGACATGCAGTCTTCGGACTATCGAAAATGAACGAAGACGAAGAAGAACACGCCCCCATTTCATTAAGGGACACGCCCACATTTCATTTAAGGACACGCCCACATTTCATTTCAAACAAAGGTGACCATTAAAACCCATTAAAGTTTACACGACTGAATTGAGATGCAGTCACCAAGTGGTCGTTAGATGTCGTGTATTTGTGAAGCTCGAATACGCGAGTATTTCAAATTTCTTACTTGGTTCTCGAATCTCTCGATTTTCCATAGTCGTCATTTCAAGTTTTCCATTTTGCTTTTAAACTGCGTTTGGTTGTTGTAATTGCATTTTTTAAATTTTCTTCTTTTTAATTTTTTAAAAGAATTCATTCAGCCAGCCAGCGCAATGAAATTCAATTAAATTCCACAGTTAGTGCTTCTCGAAACTCAATCCGAAAGAAAGTTTCCATCGGCCAACTGCAACCGAATGAAAATATTTTCACACGTTTTCTCATTTCGAACTCCTCTCCACCCCATTGCTGGCCACAAATTACGGGTATCTGGCGGCTGACGGTGTCGGCAGTGGATCATCTTTTCTCTGTGATTTTCTTCTTCCTCTGTGGCAACGCAATGCTGCCCCGCTGCCTCGTTGCCGTTGGTGGCCACCGCACGGCTTCCTCCGCGTGGCCTCGGTGGCAGAGGCTTCTCGAAATGTGGCCAGGGTTGCCATGAAAAGGCGCTGAGAAAATGCGAATGTTTTTAGAACTTATAGCGGTCCAACTGCGAAGTCCATAATTAATTAATTCACTTCAGATTCTCTCAGATTTACGATCTCAGATTTACGGAATCAGCAGATGTGTATTCAAACCGAAAACCGAATTCAAACCGAAGGGTGGAAATGAACCCCAACACCGCTTGGCAACCCTGAACGTGTCCGGAGCAGCAGAAAACCTCAACTGGTTGTCGTCTCTCCTGCTTTTGATTGCAACCACTCGTCGTCGGTGCCGCGTAGTAGAAGCCCAGCGAACGAGATGGTGTGGCACCACTCTGCGCTGGTCATTCATTACGCGATCACGGCGGGGTAGAGGAAGGAGGGCGGGGAAGAGCGAGGGGCACATGCAGCACCATTAAGTGTGGAGTGGTAAGTTGGAGTGTGGCACGGCAACGGATGGCATCATGGCAAGCTTCAACGACCACCTGTTTCTACGCCGCACACGGCAACTGGCATGGGACGACTTGTCGAGACCGGGCGGCGGGCGCCGCACCATAACAAGCCGCACCGAAGGCACCAACAACGAGGCACTGCACGCTGCACGTGCCAATGTGACGGCGACTGAAGATGGCATACAAACTGCAGCGTAGAGGGAGAGAAAACAGGCGAACAGGCGAACACCGAAGCAGGGAAGCGAAAAACGAAAAATATCTGGAAGCTCGTAGTTTGTACCCGCCTTGAAATTTGGCTCATCTTTCTAGGGACCGAGAAGGAGGCCTTCGTGGCCTTAATTAGCGATCGTTTAGAAGTTCAGCTTAAGTCAGCAACTGCAAATAACGATAATTCATGTTTATTCTTACTAAAGATAAATTTTTACGAAAATTCTAACAAAAACTTCGACGAGTTTAATATTTCATTTACAAATAAAAGCTTCATTTTTGTGACTCGTGGACAACTAAGATTTTAAGAAAAATAATATATAAATTATAAATATTATAAGACAGATTTTCCGCTCATGAATCAGAAATTATTTCATAAAGTCTTTTAATTATTGCAATATAAAAACTGTTTGGTGAGTGTTATATTCCACTTACAGAATGATAACTTCGAATCCTATTTCCATTCTCAAAATAACAAGTGTTCTGGTTATATTTTACACTTAGTAGTAGAAGTAGTAGTAATAGTAGTAGTAGTAGTAGCTGCGACCATAACGTCTATTAAGCCTCCTGATTGTTAAGTTGCGTTTCAATAGTTAGAGATCTCGGTTTGCTACAAGGAACTCCTCCAAAATTTCTTTCCGCGTCGAAGATTCCTCAAAACTTTAGAAATTCCACGGTCCATAATATGGTTTCGGACTCACTGATTTGGTACTGACTTCTAGTTTTACCAATTGATCGGTTGCCTCGTTCCCTTTTATACTCCCGTGCCAAGGAATCCAGAGAAGGTGGAACTCATTAATCATTCCAAGACTATTCAGTTTGTTGAGACATTGCGAGACCAAGACAGGCTTAATATGATGTGATGTCAGTGTGCGTTAATAGCCCTCTGAATATCGGTATTTTGTTTTTCGCATAGTTTTTACTATCGTGATCTTGTTCTTCTCATAATTTCTATGCAGGTTGAATTGCGCACATCTATCACAACCTGAGCGCGAGAATTGTGGGGGAAAACCTCTCGTTGACGCATAACATCTGCCTCTGGAGCTCTATGCTCCTGCCTCACCACCAGATAATCGATCATCCGTTCCATTATTCTTGTAGTGGATGCCTCGTCACAGTCTTGCTTATTCTCCAGATCTTCCCTCAAATTCATTTTGAAGTTGTTCTTCGGTGTCATTTGTTTTCAGGAATAACACCGAGTGAGCGTTCATAACTCGGTATGCTACTTCTAGCGGTCCTCCTACCCCGGTGCCTTGACTTCTTCATTCAGCTTTACACTTACAAATTTTATTAGCCATTTAAATGGATTTTCAGTTAAACATTTCATTTATGGCCGAGCAAATTTAAAGCCTAGCAGCAATTTTGTTTTTTTTTTTCTTCATTTTCCTTTTTGTTTTTTTCTTTGACTGAACGATATTCTTTTTGTGGCTCAAGGTTTGACGTACTCTAAATTTTTAGCCGGTTTTCCTCAATGGATTTTGTTTTCAAACCAGCTGAGGTAAAGAAACTCGTTTCTGCATACCACTCGCAAAGTCGGTCAACTCGTGTAAGAAAATTTATTAAAGTTATAAACGCGTATAACATTTTTGGTAAGAATTAAAAAAATCAACTGGGATTAAAACGTAAGGAAAACAGAGAAGACAAACAACTAAATTTGAGAAAATAATTTAGAGAAAGAAATGCAGAAGAAGCGCTAGAAAAAAGAGGAAGGAAATTTAAAAGAAAGGCAGATATTGCTTTCAATTCTTATATAATTCCATATTCAAATACAATTTTTGCAATTATCTGCAATGAAGGGAATGCATTACTTTTTAATTTAATTGATTTGTGGTGGCTGTTGTTGTGTTTGCAACTGATTTACTTAGATGTTCCACTGATGCAGGCAAAAGTAAATTGCAGTCTATCGTTCGAAAACTCGTTTAACGCTTTGCGCCGCAAGAAATAAAGTTGGTTGAGTGTTTGTTTTTCTCCGATTGCCATTCTGAAGGTAAGTTTTATTTATTGAGCCTGCAGAAATCCCCCCGCTAGTGCAGCACCGTTCTAGCGGCTCAATCAAAGTATCAATTAATTTCAAATTGCTTCAAGCAAATAATAAGCTTCTAGAATCGATTGCGATGTTGTACTTTTTAATAATTTGCGGATATGGGGGAAGTTAATTCGTTGATTTAGGAGACTCTATTGTTTCACTGCCATTGAGAAGAAAATTCTAAAAATCGCATTGAAATTACTACAGAATTTTGTGGTTTTATCTCTCGTTTTTAGTTTAGCTTGAATTTTGAGTTACAAATAAATATTTCATAGTATTTCATAAATATTTCATTGCAGGCTAACTGAAATTGTAATTTTGAGGCAGTTTACTTCACAGAGTACAGGAAAACCTTAATTATACTAGGACATCCCTTCCTTCTCACAACGTTTAATATTTCCTGATGACGCCACTGGTTTCAATTACTTTCAAAACAAATCAAATGATTAATGTTAAATGTTTCTTAAATTAATACTTTCCAAATTAGAAATTGTAACGTAACAAAGCACGATTAAATACGTTATTGCGGTCTGAGTCTGCATTAAAAAAATCTCCCAATTTCAGAAAACGTTATATAATTATTGTATATAATTTAAAAGCAATAAATGTCAACAAATTACAAAAACATTTTTGAGAAATCATCGTCAACTGATCCAAAAATCGTTTATACGTTGGTTGTATAGAAACTATAATGAGTTTGTGCAATATAAACTAATCAAAATGCGCTTCATTCAATTCATTCATATTGAATAAAAAATAAACGCAATAAACAGAAATTAATGAACGAAATCGTTAACGAAATCACTTTTAGTTATGTGGAAAAGTATTAGATATAATTTTCAAACGTCCCATCACTCCAAACGATATAAATAAAAGATGATGCAACTGCGCTCATCATTGCGCAAGTGAAGTGCAAGCTGCGTAGCATTTGACTAATTCTACAACAATTGCTTGTTCCACCGAAACGCCTCTTCGCTATAATCGTCGAGTCTTGAAGTTGTTGTATGCAGTCGACTGTACCTAATTATTTCAGACACCACATCGAAGAATTTCGTAGAGTAGAATAGAACGAACCAGTGTATGCCATATATTTGTCTATATCGTCTCTAAATGTCTGTTCATGACTTACTTATTTGTTTTTTTCACATTACATTAATGTACATTAAATGGATTTTAATTAATTTCGGCTGTAACAAATGTTGCAACTTTTTATTCAAAGCTTATCGGTTAATTTCGTAACATAAAAAAGAGATTCCATTATCGGAAGGATTCTTGTCGAAACAGGAGGACAAGGTGTTCCATGCGATCAGATCCTTAAGCTTATCTTGCAGCTCCTTAAGCTTTTGTTCAGCTTTTCGAGCTTTCTTTCAGCTCTCTAGGCTTTCTTTCAGCTCTTTACGCTTTTCTTCAGCTCCTTGAGCTTTCTTTCAGCTCCTTGAACTTTCTTTCAGCTCCTTAAGCGTTCTTTAAGCTTCTTAAGTCTTACTTCAGCTTCTTAAGCTTCTTTCAGCTCCTTATGCGTTTTTCCAATTCATTAAGCTTTCTTTCAGCTCTTTCAACTTATTTTTCCAACTCCTTAATCTTTCTTTCAGCTCCTTAAACTGTCTTCAAGTTATTTAACTTTTTCGTCAGCTCCTCAAGTTTTTCTTCAGCTCTTTGAGCTTTCTTTCAGCTCCTTAAGATTTCTTTCAGCTCCTTAAGATTTCTTTCAGCTCCTTAAGCTTTCTTTAAGCTTCTTAAGCCTTTCTTCAGCTCCTTAAGCTTTCTTTCAGCTCCTTAAGCTTTCTTTAAGCTTCCCAAGCCTTTCTTCAGCTCCTTAAGCTCTCTTTCAGCTCTTTAAACTTATATTTGAACTCCTTAATCTTTTTCTCAGCTCCCTAATCTTTGTTTGGGCTTCTTAAGCTTCAGCTTGAGCCTTGAGCCTTTTCCCAGCTCCTTAAGGTTTTTTCCAGCTCTCTAAGCTCTCTTCCAGCTGTCTTTCTTTAAGCTTTAATCTTTCAGCTACTTAATTTTGCTTCCAATTCCTTAAGCTTTCTTTGAGCTGCTGAAGCTTTATTATTTTGTCCTGTGTCTCCCCTCATAAGCTTTTTGAAAGCAAAAGGTAAGTCCTTTATGTGTGTAAAGAGCATTAAAGGTCCTTTATGTGTATAAAAAGCATTAAATTAACACATACATTTTACTGGCGAAATTTCTACTCATTTCTTTTGCCTGATTTTTTCGTGTGCCCTTGATTTTTATTCATTCTTTATTGCATACCATTTTCCATTTATTTCTCCATGCAAGAATGAACAGTCCTTCGTAGGGTTTAAGGATCTGAAGTATTTTTTTTAAGCGGATGCCATACAAATTGGTGCGCATTTAAAAAGCAAAACACGTATGAATGTATTTATCTTGAAATATCGTATGAATGAAATTCTACTAGAAACTTGTTTCGCGATTCCACTTACTGCTGCTGAACTGCTTATTCATTCACACCTATATAATTAAAGCACATTTATGGAATAATAAAACACGCAGGAGACAAACAACCCTTGAGAGAATATTTTCTACACGGCGAGGATATGAAGGGCGAGGATATAAAAAGAATGACTAAAATGAGTAACCAAGTAACGAAAGCAAGGCAAGAATATTTCTCACAGTTCAGCAAGATATTCCTACAGACATGAAGTCCTTCCTCAAACTTCCTCTGATCCCAGTCAACTCTGCGGATTCTACTAGAACGACGGCGAATGTTTTGGTCTCGCATTGCCGGAGGTCTTCATTGGCATGCATTTGCCTGGCAGAGTAGAAGAATTACGTACTCGAATAATCAGAATCCTCTTCCACTTCATGATGTGCAGTGAACTAATTTATCTATTTTTCTTAGATTTCTATCAGACAAATCGGTTATCTTTAATTTCAGCAAGATTTCACGTTATATAACTGCAAAAATGAGAGAGACAATTTCGTGTTGCAACGACAACGCCAGCTTTTGGCACGCTAGCACAAAATTATACCTTTCAATTCAGAGGCTACCGCAAAATCATGTGTTGGCGTTTCACGGTTTCAGAACTTTGAAGTCTCAGCAGTTTCTTAATGGATTTAATTGTACAATTAAGTCGAGAGTTTGTATATTTTAAAGCCCTCCTTCTGCTACCAGTATTTCTTTTATTTCTTCTCCGTCATGCAATTCCTAAATTTGTTAGTTAAAAGTGTTTCCTTCTGTTTGGGGAGGAATAACGAAGAGTGAGAGAAAGACAGGAGAACGAAAAGCTGTAATAGAATTCATATTTCGTCTTATAGAAGTTCCTTCCCAGTTTATATTTTATCAGGTATTTTACTGGGTTCCACATTAATTTCCATACTGGGAATGTGAACGCGTTTGCACTGATAATTTCATTATCTTTGCATAACTGACGCGATACATCACAGCACAGCTACACTTGGTTCGAAATGCTTGCAAAGGTTGTGTAAATTCAAGTTACACGTGTATTAAATAAACCTTTTCGATTGAAATATCAAATGGATTCTGGAATGAGCACTAAAAAAAACCCAAAGAAAAAAAAACCTGCGAAAATATATTAAATTGGCTATGAAAATGTTGGAGTTTTAATCACCGAAAGCGCAGTAATTCCACTTTTAGGCCATAAATATCGAAGCTCTTCCGCGTTTCAGTGTCATTTTGGTGTTGCGTTTTCGATTCTGTATCTCAAAGATGCAGCGATGCAGCGTTAAAAGCGAACAAAAATATATCTATTCTTCTTTTTATTCTTCTTTTGATAGTTTCTGCTTCTACAAATTGATTTCTTAATTTGTAATTGTGATTTTTAAACTTAATTTTCTATAACTTTTCACTTAAGTCAGCATTCATATTTTTCGCTGCTAGTAGAAGCTTACTAACTCATGTCATCAGCTATATAAATAAATACAAATTTCCTTAATGCGAAGTAGTAATTTTTACCTTTTTAAACGTTAAGACGAATTCAATCCAAGCAATCCAACAAAAGCGAAATTTTGATCAAAATGAGGCTTTTGTAGTTTTTTGTTGTTGTTATTGGTGCTGTTGTCGTTGTTATTGGTGCTGTTGTTGTTTTGTTGTTGTTGTTATTGTTGTTGTTCTTCTTGTTGTTGCAGTTGTGCTGTATATAATATTGTGTTGCAAAATTATATTCACATTTTAATGACAGCCATTAAAAACTTCGATTGCAAATCACTGAAGAGAGCGAAAAGAGCCAAAAAAGAAAATTTTAAAAAGAAATTGTAAAACAAAAAAAAACCAAAAAACAAAAAAACCAAAAAACAAAAAAAAAAATAAATAAATACTACGAAATCAATGTGAGAGTAAACCGAATCGAATCGAATTATAACATTTTTCTCAGTTTTTATAAGCGGAACACTTGGCAACTCTGGTTTTTGTTTTGCAACTCTATTTTTCACTTTGTGGACTTTTTCTGCACAAATTTCCTCACCACGATTAACAAACAATGCAAAAATCTCGTCGTTTGGCTATTTCATTATGTAGTTGCATATAATTTAAATACAATTTTGGGCAAAAACGAATTCTTCATTCTTCAAGTTTTTATTTAGTTCTTCGAAATTCAATATTTAATGTACACAAAAAATTTTATTTTTCTCTAAATAAGAAATCTTTACCGGTTTTTTATTGTTGCATTCGTTGTTGTTGTTGGTGCCAATTCGATGCATAAACTTATTTTTTTCGCTTTCGGTTGTTTTCAAGTTTTTTTTTTGTTTTCGGCTGTTTTCAAAGATACATTTTTATAAAATTGCAAATAACTGATTCAATTTTCTTTTAAATCCTTTCATTTTTTGCATTAAAATCTTTTATAATTTCACGTTCGCCCATCGCTTTCTTTATTATTTCCCCAGCTCTTCACTTACGCAACCTACGACATCGGAACTCGTTTTAAAACTGAATTAACTTCGTTCACATTCTGGCTCGAAAACTTCTGCTTAACTACTCCCTGTCGTTTTGTTGTTGGTTGGTTGTATCGTTGTTGTTGGTGTTTAGGTGGTGTGTGCAGAGATATCACTGCTTGTAACGCACAAGAGAAGAGCTATACAGTGGAGAAGAGAGTGAGAGAATGCTTTGATTGGAGAGTGTGATGGGAGAGTACGCTCTTTTTTGGATGTACGAGCGTACGAATTTAAAGAAATTCAGCCGATAAAATATAAAAAGCTAGAAAACATTAATTTTTTAAAAATTTAAAATTTAAAAATTAATTATTTTTTAAAAGTTAATTAAATTTGTTGAATTTTTTGGCATAAAAACTTAAGTTTTATTTTGCCGTATTTTGCCCAGAATTGGCCTCTCTCGAAAACGTACCCATGGGCCTACTAAAGAAAAAATATACCGGGTGCCACTGAAAATTCAATATATATGAAATTCTTTAAAACACAGAATTATAACGAAAGAGATAAGTCGAGTTTAGATTGGGCTGAATTGTATTAAATTCCAGAGTTCTTCAAGAAATTTTGCTTGTAAACAACCACCATGCGGGGGGCCTTGACGGGAATTATAGACACCTCTGAAAATATTCAGCCTACGCTCATGCAGGCACTGGAACGCTCCACGCTCCATATTGGAGTGCGTTCCCTCTCTCTCTCTCTCTCTATCTCTCTCACAATGCCGCAGAGCAATGTATTCCAGTCATGAGACAGGGAACAGCATACTATCACCAGTTCTTGGAACATTTTGCGGCCTTGCCAGTTATTTTTGTTATTCTCTGTTTTTGGTGCTTGTTTTTGGGGTTTTTCATTTCCTTTTATGAAGTTTTAATGACAAAAAAGAAGTGAACAAACAAGTTAATTAGAGCGGCTAAACTAAAGCGCCGTTATATTGAGACGGTTGGATTTGATGGTGGTGGTGGTGGTGGTGGTCGCCTCGGTTGAACTCACCGCTCCAGAGCGGTGAGAGATATTGAGATGTTTCGCAGCAAAAGCGAGTATCTGCACATTTGTAACGTATTTTCTCCGCATTAATTATTGAAATAAACAAAAATTAAATATGACAAAACTAGAAATGCAGGCGCTTGCTTTGAATTGAATTATATTTATTGTTTTCAGCTGAAATAGTTTCTTTACAATTTACTGCAAGTTAAGTACGATAATTCTCTTCCCTAGCTTCTAATTGTATTAGTATTTATATACATGTGTGTGTGTGTGTGAATGTGTTTCTCCGCGAGCCTAGTAAATGCTAATTCATCCGATTCGCAACGTTTTGCATGAATGCTCGTTATTTGTATTACATTTAATTTATTAGTTTTAAATAGCTTTTCAGTTGCTAAATTAAAAAGTCGGTCGTGTTTAAAATGTGTAAAATACTGTGTATAATTTTCACCTACATTCATAAGTTTAAAATTCATACTTTTGAAAAACTTGTTGCATACTTTTAGGCATCAATAAGTCAATCATCGATTTTAGCTAAAGCGATTTTCTGTGATGGAAATTCGAAACTATTTGTCGACTTTATAACTATTTTTGTGTATTTAAAGAAGTTCAAAAGCATTTCTATGCTCTCTAGTAATTTTTATTTTGCTAATTTAAAGCTTGAAAGTTCGAATGTGTTTATTTCACTTAAAAATATTGTTCGGAAAATGATTCCTTATAAATGCTCGACATTTTGACGTTCGAAAGTTTTTTAATTTCTTCGTCACCAAAAATTCTATTTATTATTCTCGCTCATATTTTTGAATTTTTTCCGATTTATTCCTGTTTTTCATTTAATTTCACTTTTTTGGTATTTTTTACTTTTTCCCTAATTTTTATAGATTTCTTTGAGATTCATTAAATTGTTTTACTTTATTCATTCACTGTTGTAACTCTCAATTTGATTTTACCCAGCAAATATTGAATGTTAGAAGATTTTAAAGAAATTAATTATGCACTCCATCGAGGATTTCGTGCTTGTTGAACGACATTGAAAATTACAAATGCCGAGTTTCTAATTAAATTCTGCGTCAACCACCGAACTCGAATTGCGGGGGGAGTCACATTGATATTTAGATGTCGCGTCAATCACTTCCTCGATTTATTTTTACACGTATACAGCATCTGTACTTCGATAAATTAAGCGTTGCTTCAGCGTTATTTATTCGTTAACAGAGCTTCGCTTTACTTTTTAAATAAACTTTTACATGCGGCTCCTCGCCCCACAACCGACTAAGTAAAACTTTCGAAAAATCAACAATCAATTTCACAACGTAATGAAATCATTTCGAGTCCGTTTTCCTCCGCGTGTGAGGGGGAACACAGAAAAAGGCGTTTAGTCGCTTTTACTAAAATAGCTAGTTAGAGTTGCCTTTCGCCGATGAGATTTGAATGTTTTTAATGTTTCGCAATCTTAATGTAATTTCGATTTATACTAATTTCTCCATAATATTTCATACTTATATTTCAATTAGAGAATGTGGAATGAAAAAGTGTCGATTTGCGAATACTTAAGAGTTGTTAATATTCGGTTATAAATTCTTGTTGCTTATGCTTTTCATTAATTTACTACCGACTTTAGAAGATTCTTGTTTTTAAATTTAACTGTTCGGCTGTCATTTTAACCAGTGGCGTGTTTTCATGGCGGTTTGCGGTTTGCACCTCCTCTCCAGAACAATTGCAATGAAGAATAATCGAAGTCTTATTATTCGTAGTCTAAAATTTTAGTTTTCTTGGCTTTCGCGTTAAATTCAACTTTTTGTAAACCAAATTCAGCTCTAATCCGCCCAGAACAAGTTTCAAATTCAAATTATTCAAATTCCCAAATTGTAAGAAGTTTTAGAGACAATAAAATAATTAAAAAATTACAATAAAATAGAATAGAAAATGGGAAATCCTTTGGTGAATTATAACATTTTATTAATCAAATAGTTTTATTTATAAGGAAATTTTTTATGATTTAAAATTATGATAATTTAAAATTATAAATGATTAAAAAAATCATAAAATTATGATAATTTAAAATTATAAATGATTTAAAATGATTTAAAAGTTGATTAACAATAACATATGCAATTAAAACGCTAAAATAGCAACTAAAAAAATTCAATTCCTGGCATTTTAAAGTATTCACATAATAATTGTGAAATTTCATTTTCATTTCGATTTGCAAAGAGTTGAATTTATCTCCGAAAAAGTTTTCTTTTACACTTATCAGTTCAAACAATTTCTTAAAACTCTTCCAAGTCAAAGCCTTCGATCGATTTTTCTGCGTTTATCTTTTACAAAATTATCACTTATGGATCGGATTTTCAATTTTTTGTCAGGTCTTTTGAGAAAAAATTCTCGTATATGTAAAGAAACTAAAAAAGTCCAGCTAAAAAGCTCATGCCAGATATTTCGAAAGCTCGCATTATTTAAAAGTTGTCGAGGATCGCACTGCCAGAAAAGGCCAACTAAAATGCTGGCACTAGTGAAAGCTTTTTAAAAGCTCTCAGCTTTTGTTTGCTCTAAGAGAAAAATGTGTAAAGAAATGTTTTTATTAAAAAAATTAATTGCGCATCATACTGCCAAAAGAAGCCGAATTAAAAATATTTTCCAAAGATTTAGTATTTAGCTTTCATTAAAATTTTATTTCTGTTAAACGATGCTTTTGATTTACGAGCGAAACTTTTGAAAACCTTCGAAACTTTCTGTAGTTCGAAAGCTTTTCAAGTTTTGCTTAATTGATTTCTTCGACTTCATTATTCTGATAAAATAATTGTTGTGAAAAATTAATTTTAGTTTCAAATTTGATTTTATTTTTAAGTCTTGTAAGAAAAAATTTCTAAGTTGGTATTTTTTATTTTCTCTTCTCGCTTTCTAGAGCTGCATTTAGCGACCAATTTTAATATTCTAATTTGTATTATTTTCATATTTTATATTATTTTTTAGAAAATTTTCTTGTTTTCAATCTTTAAATTGGTTTTATTCTAACTCTTCTTCATTCCGACTTCTCTTTGATTACGAATTAAGATCGTAATTAAGAAGGAAAAAGGCTTTTATAAGAAAGAAAAAAAGCTTTTCTATTCCTTTAAAGGAATATTTTGAGTGCGAAAGCTTCGTGTTCGAAATTCCAAAGTCCAAAAGTTTCTTCTCGCTATAAATTGAAAGCTTTAAAGCTCTCTAAGTGGTGTCGCTGCCGAGTGTTTTAGGTCGCGACGATTTCGGACACCGAGTTGGCACGACGCCGCTTCATAATTTGCTTCCAGAGGCGGCGATTTAAAGAGGGTTTGTCCTGCAAGTAAAGAAGAGGACGTTAAAACGACCACCAATGAGTAAATAGTGAGTGAAAAGTGTTAACAAAATTTAAAAGTAAAGATGAAATAAAAATAAAACAAATTAAATACTCTTCTTCTTCTTCTCCTCTTGTTCTTGTACTTGTTTTTCCTTGCACTCACATTATCCTTGCGAGGTGACATCTGCACCTGACGACGCCCTGGAGTGCTGCTTGCATCGGATTCACGCGGCGATGACTGCGAGCAGTTCGGGGAGTGGAGAGGAATTTCAGAGTTACGGCGTTTAATGAAATTTATCCTGAAAGACGGGGAGAGAGAGAGAGAGAAAAATCATTTTGCGCATTTTGTACGTACTGTACATGTAATTTTTTGTGTGTTTGTAATCAAATTCAAACGTCGGCAAGTAAAGAGATCCTGGCAGTCCTTACTTACAGTCGATTTCCTTTACCCGCGTCCATTAACGACGTCTCATCGCGTCCAACTTTTCGCACACGCATGCTACCGCTGCCCCCGAACCAGCTTCGCTCAGTCTCCTGGCTCGACGAAGTAGTACTCGTCGTCGTCGTCGTCGTCGTCAGTGGTGGTAGCGTCTTCTGCCGCATCGGGTCGCAGAAACTGTTGCCTCTCGTCATCGTTGCCACTGGTCGCTCCCCCGCTGCCACCCCCGCCACCGCCCGCAAGTCCCGCGTCCGTATCGCTGGCGAACCACTCCTCGATCGAGACATGCAATATATCTTCTCTCGTCTCGCCAAGATCTCGAGGTCGCCCAGCTTGCTCTCGTCGCTGCTGCAGTTGCTGCCTTTGTAGCCGTCGGCGCCGCTGGCGTTCGCGACGCTGCCCCGACCCACAGATGCAGAACTGCTCCACGTATTTCGATTTGGCTGTAGGTGTGATTGTTGAGGGGCCACGCAGCCACCCACACCCCCGATCGCAGCGACGCCGGTGCTGCTGCTGTTGCTGCTGCTTTCGCTGGCAACTCTGGCCGAAGCAGCAAGAAAAGAGCTGCAGCTGATTGTGGCGCTGGGACTGGGGCGTGGCTGCGGGCGCCGATTCACCGTCGGCGTATCCATTTTGGAATTTCGCTGTTGAGAGAACGAGATGACGGCCTCTCTTGGTTGCACGCGATTGGTGGCTGAGCGATGCAATAAATCGCGACCCGTCAGACGTTGAAATGTGGAGAGGTCGTGTCTGTTCGATAGAGAGGGAGAGAGAGAGAGAGAGAGAGAGAGTGAGAATGGCACTATCAATGGAAGGGTGATAAGAGCCAAAAAAGACTTTCCATACCCCAGAATCTTTGTTAGATCGGGTCCAGGATCGTAACATATCAAGTCTTCGTCGTCCAGAATGTCGTGATTTAGTGCGAGGCGCATTTCGAGACGCGGACTTAAACCTGAGCCACCTGGGGACTGCGTAGCGTCCGATGAGGACGCCTCCCTCTGCTGCTTCTGATTGCCCCGGGCGGTGCTCGCCGCCACGTCCTGTTGCTCCCACTTCGTCGTCGAAGCTGTTGTTGATGAGTTGGACGTTGGCTCTCTGCTCGTTTGTCCCAGCAACGATGTCTCGATTATTGTTGACGACTGTCGCTTTCCATCGGGGGCGACGAGACTTGCGGCGACAGAGTCTCTGGTACTGCATGCAGCCACTGTTGCTGTCGCTGGAACCATTCGGGCCGTTCGCTGGTCCTGTGACGTCACTGGCTGTGGTATGGGTGAATCTTTTCTGCGAATAGCATCGGCGGCGACGGTAACGGCAACCGCTGAAGAGCCAGCGTCAGCAGAAGCGCCAGAACTTCTTGGAAGCTACAGAGGGAGTGAGGGAGAGGGGTTTGGGGAGAGAAAGAGAGAGAGAGAGACAGAGAGAGAGAGAGAGAGAAAGAGAGAGTTAAAGGATGAACCTTTATTTCGTTGGAGAGTTTATGTCCAAATGCAATCGAAACGCGTTCTGCGTTTCGATTTGGCTCAACAAAATGTCTCACTCACTCATTACTGCAGTCGCTGGATCAGTTGAAGAAATTTCAAATCATTAAATTTGCTTAACAAATTTTACCTTAAACAACAAAATCACACCACCTTAAAATTATAGTCACCACACAACCAATTC
Source organism: Sicus ferrugineus (assembly GCA_922984085.1). Lineage (NCBI taxonomy): Eukaryota > Metazoa > Arthropoda > Insecta > Diptera > Conopidae > Sicus > Sicus ferrugineus. The sequence continues at coordinate 18,363,094 of OV277351.1, forward strand.
ACACCATCTTAAAAGTGTAGTCACCGCACAAGATGGCGCCGTGGATGCCAGTTAATAAGGATTCCCAGAAACACGGATCGTCAGGTATATCGAGAAGCGTTAAAGGATTAAACGTGGCCATCGTGATTAAACGTGGCCTTGACCTCTGCTTTGAAAAGGATTTGCCCTCAGGCTAAGGTTGGCGAGGAAGACGCTGTTCCATGGTGGAATGGAGTACTGGAATCCATGTAGAGGGAGGCGAGGTCGGCCTTTAATCGGTACATGATGAACAAGGATTCTGTGAAATGGGGCAAGGAAAAAAAACAGTTCAAAAACGCCCCCCGCGGATAATAGAGGCAGACGTGGAGGAACTTCTGTTCCAACAAGAATATCTCGGATGTATGTAAGTTGCAGAAGATGATATCTAAAGATCCGGTGTCTAGGATGAGACTTATTCGAGATAAGGAAGGTATTATCCTGGAAACACTGGAGGAATCCGCTCAAGGGACGGTGCAGCTTGGATCCTACTAGGCACATGGGCACACAGGATAGCGAGGTCCGAGGCAGAAAGCGAAAGGGACCCCTGATGATGTTTTCCCCGTTCAAGACTCCTGGCTTGGATAGAATTTTCCCTGCGATGCTGCAATGGGGCCAATAGCTCTGGCTTAGCAGATTGCGGGGAATATTCATAGCATGCCTGACCACGGGTGTTGTGCCTGTGGCCAGGCATGCTATTTTTTATTTTAGAGGGAAGGGAAGATTGTTTTCCTACCGAAACCAGGTAAAAAGGACCACATGAAGGATAAATTCCTCAGACCAGTCTGCCTAACTTATTTTGTCTTGACGACAATGGAGCTAGTAGTTTCGGACACCTAGAGGGAACCCTATATATAAACTGGATTCATTTCATGTTACGCCACAGAGCTACACAGGGTTAATCTACAACGTAGGGGTTATAGTCTGAGAGCTATAGTATCGAGTGGGTGTCCTCAGGAAGGGGTACTATCAACCACTCTCGGGAAGATCACTATCGACTCCTTGCTCCAAAGACTTTGCGACTCTTGAGACATATACACGATTGAATATGCGGATGATATAGCAGTTATGTTGAGAGACAAATACTTAGAAACCATGCGTGATGTAGTGCGCGGTGTGCTCTCCACTGGTGAAAGATGGTGTCGAGAGCAGGGCCTCACCATAAACGCTACGAAATCGGATACGATTAGTTTTACTAGGAAAAGGAAGGTTCCGAGTGTGGATCCTCTCTACGGATCAGAAATGGCCACGTCCCGAACTGTTAAGTATCTGGGAGTGATCCTGGATGACAACTCATCCGGATAACAAACTCATCCGGAAGAAACACGTTAAAAACAGGATACGTAAAGCTAAAATGGTGCTTCCTAGTGTAGAAGGGTATGCAGGCCTCAGTGGGGAATTTCCCCGAGTTACTTACACTCTACACTGCAGTGGTGAAATTTTATGTATGCGACCTCTGGACCTGTTCATTAAGAAAATGGCAGTGATGACGGCGGTACGCATGAAATTAAGTATCGCTTGGCATGGAAATGGGTTACCAGCAATAGTCATGTACGGATTCTGGATTTCGTCTGTAAGGAGATCAGAGAGGTGTGCATTCCGATGGAAAGTATGAGTCGGGTGCGTGTCACAGATAGGTGGAATGCAACGCTCATTAGGGACGGACTGCTGCACGATGAGCATCTTCACGGAGAGGTCGTTGATGGATGGAAGAGCTGGCGCAGGTATCTTCTCTCCTGAGTGCGAGGCAGGAGAATCATGATTATGCTAGATAATACCAGTCGGTGATCAGTTACATGGAGAGGGCTAACATCAAATTCAAGTTGGCACTGGAAGGTGTCCGCAAGCTCAATGAGTGTCTCAAAGAAATGCTATGGTAGCACTCTGATGGGTGAGAGGATACGTTGGTACTGAGCAGAATGAGATAGTGGATTCTCTCTTTAAAGAGGGAGCTTCTGTCGACTTTTGCGAGCCACTGTTCATTAAGAAACCGCTTTGTAGGGAGCCATCAGACTGCTCTGTTATAACAGAGGGAATCTTAATTGGCTTACTGCATTAATTACAGGGCATGGCAATTTCAAGTATCATCTACACCAGATGGGTTTTGTTGGAGATGATATCTGCAGGCTGTGCCAGAAGGAGGTTGAGACGGCGAACCACATTGTGTGTTTCTCTCCGGCATTGGCGAGCAGAAGGATCTCTATCGACTGCCAACTAAGTGATTGGGAGGTTGGGAGAGGAGAGTTCTAGCTTTAAGAACATGCTTAATTTGACGCGAAACCCGGTTATGTGGAGGCTGACAAATTCTTTTGGTCTACCACGGTAACCGGGGACGTTGAAGGGACGTTATCCCCGACAGAAATGGGTTTAGTAGCTGTTCTTCGAAATGGTTGGGGTCTCACACGTTGCAGACAAGTTACTACTACTTTTTAAAATTTTCTTTAAGTGTATGAAGTCACCAGTGGAGGTGAGTTTGTTGAGCTATCTGGTGACTTCCCCAGATAGCTCAACAAACTCACCTCCATTGTTGATGCGTGCCGTTTGTCCTATTACACTCACTGAACGACTTGCCCTAGCTCCCTATACAACCGACCGCATTCAAACTCACGCCTCCAGAACACAACACCAAACCCGCCAAACTCACCACGAAACACCCTTGAACTCACCTCCACTGTTGACACGTTCCCACTTGTCTTTAAATTTGTCTGCGTCAGCAGCAACCGCCTGGGAGGTGGAGGGGGTGGCACAAACTTGGCTGGACGCGACATCGCAACTGTTGCCGTAGCTGGAGGCTTGCTGCTGTCGTAGTAGCTGCCGCTGGCGGTAGTGACGCTCGCGTTGCTGGTTGTTGTAGAAATCGATAAACCCGTGTGATTCGCCGCCACCACCATCTGCGTCGTCGTCGTCGTCGTCGTCAAAGTAGAAGACATTAGTGTCGTCGTTGTCACCGTCGTCATCTGTCCGGGTGTGAGTGCTGTTACCGTGAGCTGGGGCTCTCTCAGTCTTTGCAGCTGCGTCGATTCCACCCTGCCGCTCCAGCCTGCCGAAGTAGTTGTCACTGCGTTCGAGCTGCTGCTGCAACTGCTCGCGGCTCGCAAAGCCGAACGCGGTTCGAGTAGGTACTCGCAGGAAAAGCCCAGTGGAGCCGCAATTAGGGGCGTGATGCCGACACCAGGATTGCGTAGAGGTCGGGGACCTAGCGTTGTTGTCGGAAGATTCGGCTGCAGACGTTCCTCCGTCGAGGTGGGCTCCTCGTCCTCCTCTTCCTCGTCCTCGCGGTTCGTGGCCGAGTTCAACTCCAGCTCCTCGTCGTCGCTCGACGAAACTTCCGACGACTCGCCGCCATTCGTCGTTGTTTCCCCCTACCAATTGTTGGGAATACAATTCAACTAATCAATTCTGGATTAAAGCGAGCAACGCAGGGTGGAATGAGAGGGAAGAGTTTTGTGGTGATGGCTTCTTCATGTTGTTCATGGTTTCGTGGTTTGTGGTCAGAGAAATGCCAATCAGAGGTTGTGTTGCTGTGGTTATTGGGGAGGAGTTGAGTGAGAGGTTTTTCTTGTTTTCTATGGCAAGCAATCGCCGCGCTTTCGGCATCAACGGTTATGATTTCTTAATTGTGATGAGTTGACAGTACTGAACTTCATGCTAGAGTCTCACTAGTTTAACTACGACTCTCTAATGAGAGAACGAGATGAATTAAATATACATCGACAGTAGCAACAACGACGGCACAAAAGAATTGGAGAAATTAGTATACGAGTAGTAATAGTGATGGTAATGATAAAGACGATGGCGGTGGTTACGGTAATGGTGATGGTAATGGTGATGGTAATGGTGATGGTAATGGTGATGGTGATGGTGATAGTGATGGTGATATTAATTGTAATGGTGATGGTTTTCGTGTTGGCGACGTTGATAGCGATAATTGTAATTATGGTGAGAGTTACAGTTATATTAAAAGTGGCAGCGATGGTGATGATGGTAGTGATGGTGACGGTGGTTTTAATAGTGATGTTGATGGTATTTGTAATGGTGATGGTGATAGTGTAGTGATGGTGAGAGTAATAGTTATTGTGATGGTGATAGTTAAAGCGATGGTGATGTTGGTTGTGATGGTGATAATTTTAGCAATTGTGATAGTGATAGTGCAGTGACATTCATAGTAGCAGTGATGGTAATGGTAGTGATAATGGAATTCACAGATATAATGATGCAGGTGATACACATTGACATGTCGAAATGAGTTCGATTATTTGCGGCAGCGAGTTGTAATAATTATAGAAAAGGATCACAGATGGGAAAAGATAGGATAAAGATGGGAAAAGAAAATTAAATTGCGGGCACCGATGTCGGTTGTTGGAGGTAGTTAGGGACGAAATTTGGCGGTAGTGATGAAAGTTCAAAGTGATGTGGTGTGCATTGATGAGACATTTGATTGATGAGAAATTGACAGTGATGAGTATTGGCGGTGAGTTGGCAATGGCGAGAGTTGGCAGTGATGAGAATTCCAGTGATGTGAGTTTGAGTGATAAGTTGAAAGTAAACGGAATTCCAAAGAAGAAGAAGAAGAAGAAGTAAAATAAGCGTTATTTTTTCACTTGCTTTTTGTATGTAAACTTCTTTATTTTTGATTCAGCATTATTAGGTTGTGTTACATGCTGATGCATGCCTGCATGCTTAATTATGACCCACCTTTTTGATTTCGTCGCTCTCTTGCTGTGTTTTCTCCTCTTCGTCGCTCTCAGTCTCCTCCTCAAAGAGCGGTTCTAAGCGACGTCTACATTGTTCGGTTTGTTTATTTGTGATTTTTATTCGAATAATCAACAGAATATTTGACGAAATGATGAGGTGATGTGAAGATGAAATGTCGTTTTCAAAAAATATACACAAGAAAATATATAGTGTGTTATAGAAAAATGAGTCTAACTTAAATTAACTAAAGGGCTTAGAATGCTAAATCTCTAGATGATTTCCTTTATAATAGTTATACTCGTAGTTAAGTTTAAACGAACGATGAAACTAATTATACTCGCTGGTTTAAAAGTTTTATAGGGAAAGATATAATAATATTCGTACATTGATATGTATAAATATTGTCTTAACCTTACTCTAGTTACGGGAAGTAACTGAATTCGCAATTATTTTGTGTGGCAGATAATCAATTTGGTTCAAATTCCTTAGTATGACATCTTCAATTCCCGAATCTGACATCTTCAATTCCCGAATCTAAAGTAATTCCTTATTCCTACTTCGCCGCTTTAGTGGAAACCCGTATTAATACCTCATTTGTAATTTTATGCTATCTATGTTGTCATTTCCATGCATGCATAAAAGAAGGAAACTTCAAGTTACATAAAAGATGAAATCCTTAACTGCAATCGTCTAGTTCTTCTTAGAATCTTAACTTGTTAAGATTATAAGTTCATCTATTTCTAATCTCCAAAATGGTGGCCTTTTTTGTCAGATACAGATCAGAATCCTTTCTCATTCAAAATCACGTGTGTGCCACCTAATATCTGTGTATCACAGATACTATAATACTTCCGCAATACTCTCAATTGAGGACCTATTTTATTCACCCATCTTCTATGCGTCTCACTTACGATTATTTATAAGCTTTTTAAATTTTAGATGATTTGTCTTGCTAATTTAGACAACTACATTTCAAAATATTACAAAATAAAATTTGCACAATTCTACATGGTCTAAACTAAGTGGGGACACTAGGACCTACCTAGAGCATCTACCGCATCCGGACTATTTGCACAGTTACAAAAATCGGATACCTTACAAAGTCTTATACGAGTATAAGAGAAATTGTTACGAATGAATGATTTCTATTCAACGATTATGAATACATGATCAAAAAGGCATATAAACCTGTAAAATCTACAAAATGTATTGAGAGAGAAAGATACACAGATACAGATTCTATTCATTATTAAGGAATTCAAGGTATAACTACATCGTTATAATACTCAGCTAATCGAATTAACTAGACTACACGCGCTTACCGTGGAAGTAGACCTCGTATAGTGCTCGCTGTCATGGGTGGTGCCATTAGCAGCTCGTCCATCATCAATTCTGTATCGTCATCATCATTGAGTGAAGTACTTGATTTCGTGGGAGACTAAAAGGGGATGAGGAAGTTAAGCTGTGGTTTTCCACTTTTGCTCTCAGCCTACTCACAGACTGTGTATTTTCCGAACTATTCAGGTGTATTTCATCGTTTTCGCCACCACTGGTCGGAGTACCCCAGACCTCTTCGCCTGAGGTCGCCCCAGAGGTGCACTCATCCAGTTGTTCGTCTGGTTCGGAACTTGGTTGTGCTGATGTGTTCGATGCTTGCTCTTGGTTCCAACGCCCCAAGTATCTATCAATGAAAGCTCGCGATTCCTCGAAGAACGACATCTTGCCGGCCACATAGGAACCAGCCCGACTGGACCAAGCTGTACCGCTTTGTACCTCAGAGTCAGTGGTTTCCGGTCCATACACCACCCGAGCTATCAAAGCTTGGTCATCGCTCGACGTTTCGAACTCTGCTTCCAGTTCATCTCTCAATTCCTCTTCCAATTCATCATCGTCAAACTCGTCATCGTCATCGTCATCATCCACGATAATGCTCTCTGTTCGCGTTCGAGCTGTATTGTTTGCGACATCGTTGGGACCCTTGACGTTATCGATAAAATGGCCATCATCCTCCAGCTCATCCACTTCACCATCCTCTATTCGATCGTCGGACGGAAGCTTTTCCAGGCTAGACATCGTTCCATAGCGCCTGAGCGCATTACTCATGGGCCGATAGGGCGGCTCTTCGTCAACCGGGGACTCATCCTCGCATGAATCGTCCAGTATGTTCTCGATCTCTGGCAGACGCGGTACGTTGTTGACGAGTAGCTGATTGTGTACGGAGTGCGGGCTGCCGGGATGGGATGGGATCTTCGCGCTGTTGTCCCAAATGTGAGTGGTTGTCTTGGTAAGGACGGCATCCGGCGTTGGAGGCACCACGGCAATGGTCGGCATGAAGAAATCGTTTGTGGCAGCGACATGTGCCTCGGCTGGAGTTGTCGCGGGTGCTCTGGTTGTAGGCGATGTGGTTTTCGCGGATAATATCTCGGTGACTTGGGTGGACGTTTTTTCACCGCTCTGGTGTACAAGTCTGGAAGCCGGCGCAAATTGTGCTAGTCCGATTAACATAAGCGACAAATTGTCATCGTCATCCGCTTTTGCCGTTTGAGTGATCGCTGTTCTGGGTGACTTTAGCGACTGCTGGCCGTTGGTGATTCTTTCTATGTCGTTGGTACTGGTTTCTGTCTTGACACTACTGATCTCCTTCCTGTTACTGTCCATTTCTTCTTTGCTTCGGCATACACACCTGCAGTACTTGCGCGAACCTTCCTCCGATTTTGGCTTCCTTTGGCGGGACGTCATCTTCGGAGATTTTTTGGGTGACTCGAGAAGTCGGCAGGTTTTATGCTCCAACTCGTCTGGACTAAGGGTCGCGTGCTCGAAGTCCTCTGGTGTGCAGTTGCAGTTGCAGGCAGTAAATTGACTGGACGAATTAGTCGCTGTCGCGGGAGTAGTTCGAGGTGATTTGGGCGTCTTGGTGCGGCTACTTTCAGCCCTAGTTGTCTGGTTCACTACATGAGCAGTTTCGGTTGCGATCACCGAGGTTTTAACAGGTTCTTCCATGCAGTCGAGAGTAGAGTTGGTTTTTGTTGCTGTTGTTGGTGACGCTGCCGCCTTTAGACGTCGTGGCGGTGGTTCCGGCTTGACGCGTTCTCCCGAACCACTTAGAGATGAGGTTCCAGAGCTGGCATGACCATTCAATAAGCCGGTCTGTTCTGGTGGCGCGGTGCTTGTGTAGTGCTTTGGTTGTTCTTGTTGTTTTTGTTGCTGTTGCAGCTGAACCTGATCTAAAATTCGTACCGTATCGAAGAGGTTGCCGAGGCCTCGCTCTCGTTGTCCGACGTCCTTACACTTTTCACCGGCTCCACGATCTTGGGAACTACAAAGTGCGGTGCGGGCGGCTTCGCGGTTCTCTGCCGCACTGCCGTCGTCATCGGTGGCCTCTGATAGCGTAACTGATGAGAATTCATCGGTTAACAGGGGCAGCACACCGCTTTCTGTGTCGCCGTCGCCGTCGCCGTCGCACTCCGTGCCCTCCAGCTTGTCACTCACATCGGCGTGTGCCTTCGAAGAGGAATGAGCGCTGTGCGGCTCACCGGTAACGGTACTGGACGATATGCTGCCAACACTACCGCCGTGGCTGGCGCTACCGTTGAGCCGGCAACAGCGGTGCGATGACGACTGACTGTGTTGGACCTTCAGCGAGTTGCAGACAAGATGCGGCGCCGAAGAGGATGCGGTGCGAGGCGGTGGCCGTGGCTGTGGCTGTGGCGGTTGCTGCTCCTGCGACGACGACAGTGGCGGCGGCGGCGACATGGGTTGCTGGCAATGTTTGTGGCAATGATGGCAGACGACTAGCTTATCGAGTACGTGGGGGCTGGAGCGAACTGTAATCTGGGTTGGGAAGGGCGTGGAAGAGCGGGAGACAAGAATGCGGGAGAGTGAGAGAGCATGAAATGCAGATTAGTGAATACGACTCAATCGGCTGTGGCTCAACTTGCCCTTCACCAATTTACCTGGCTATCCGAGGTGGTGCTGTGCGAATGACTCAGCTGACTCACGTTCTCCGAGTACGTTTCGCACATGCTCAGCTCTTCCACTCCACTCAGGCGCTTGCCTCCGAAATCGGGCTTCGCGCGAAGCTTTCCGTTCTCCTTCACCAAATTCAGCTCTTTGGTGCGCTTTTCCAGCTGTTGCCGTGTCCAGTAGGTGATGCGCTCATCTTGATCGCTGTCACTGTAGAGCAGTTGGTCCTCCTCGCGAGTGATGCGCTCGCGCGACCGTTCGGCTGCCAAACGCGCCTGTTCCTGCTGCTTGTCCAGCTGGCCCTTCATCCAGTTGGCCAGGTGCAGAGCACTGGACTTTGGTGTCCCCGTTTTGTTCAGGATGCGACATTTCTCATCGATCAACAGCTCAATCTGATCGGCCGGATTGCTGAGGCTGTGTCGTTGTTGCTTATTCTGCGAGGGAGAAAATAAATGAGCTGCTCGTTAGTTCCACGAAAGAGTTGAACGAGTTTAACAAGCAAGTGCTTGAGGCACTTAATTTCGCAGATATTGGATCTCACATCTCCACTTCTGAAAAGAAATTCGGCCAAGGATCTCCACCAGGAGGCTACAAGAGAGTACGTATTTCTCACAATGAACCACTTGGTCCACAAGCGTGAACAAATGACTCGTACAGGCTGTGAATTATGTCAAGTCGTTAGAAATATTTTAGAGTATACGACTCCTGGAATCTCTAAAATCAGTCTAATAGTTGCAAGTGCATATTTCTGAGTGTTGATAACTCGAATGAGTCTATATTGCGACTCACAAAGGTAGGTAACTTAAATAAATCTACGATTCCATGAATGCATCTCAGATAACTCAAACGAGAGTTGAATATTTTGGACTTTCATAACTGTCTCAAATAAGTCTTGAATCGAATAAGTGCAAGTCTCTCAAATGAGCCTGGAATTCCAGGAATATACTATAAGTATGCTCAATGAATCTTCTGAATCTCCTCTTTCTGAAAGTTTCATGCCGTGACAAGGTCAGGATACTCGAGCTCTCTCGGATACTCGTACTCGTCAATGGCTCACTGATTGTGATTCATACTTGGTTGCCTCATTCGGTCATTCACTTGTCGTTCCGTGTTTGCATTTCTTCTACTGGATTACAACTTAACTCTAAATAATTGGGACTCGAACTTGTTTGGTACTCGACGAATATATAGAGATTTTTAGACTACCGGAAAATTGTGATGGGCTCAGATTTGTTAAGCTTTTTTAATTACAATTTTGAATATGAGTCAGGAATATTTCAAATAAGTACTTTTACATTAAAATAATATTTAATGAATACTTTTTTAAATTACTAAACATTTCGATGTTAATACGGATATATTAATACAAAGAGAAAACTTTCGCAATAAATATTCTTTGATGTGAAAACGCTTGTTGTGAAAAATAGCTCTACAAATTAAAGGGATGTGCTAAGAAGGGTACAGCTATCAATATAAAACTACATGTTAATCAGTTGATGTCTTCACAAATTATAATTAAAAATAGCTTAAATAGTTTGCAGGAGTCCATCACAATTTTGAATACGATTTTGTTTGTGTAGGTTTAGATTTCTAATGGGGATCCGAAACTTCATTACATTCTACGATAAAGGAAAGAAGATTTCCACTACAAACGAAGAAGCAAAGAAAAAATAAATCACAAGCGTTTTACTCAAAGAATTATTTATTTCTCAGATATTTTCTCTCTTCATGGTTCTTGTAATCAAGGGCAAACTTTTGCTTGAATGCTTGCTTAGTGTCATTATTTCGATTTCCAAGAGTTTCTCTTCTCTCTTCGCATTCGATTGGATTTGGTAATTGCGTAAATCGATTGCTTCAGTTAACAAATACATACAACAGTTGGCTAGACTAACACGAACATCAGTATCTCGCTTACAAGCACAACACTGTGGACTGATTTTGGCTAGTAATGATTGGCGCTAATATATTAGATAATATCTAGTATCATACATGAATTTCAGTTGAAGTAATTTGAGTGCCTAGGATGCTTTAATAAAGACTTAGAGATCTACAATAGCAATTGCCAGGTTAGTTAAAAATGTGTAAGTTTTATGTATATCTAGAAAATAACAATGTGGAGGAATAGTAATCGAAAAGGTAGTAAAGGTAGTGGAAAGGTGGAATAATAATTATATAACAGGCTTTAGTAGTGACGGCTGGAGTTGCTTTTTCGAAGCCAAGACGTTTTCATGAAAATCGCACTGCACAACTTTAGACTGCCGATCGTTTTACTCCTTCAACTCGTCGCCTAAAACTATGCAATGGAATTTTCATGGAAACGTTTTCGTCTCGAGGTGCAGAACAACTCAGTCTTGCAATGAGTTTTAATTTACACACTTCAAATACTGAATTGACATGAAATGCTGAAGGTATTGAAGCTAAAGTTGATAATCTAATATCACAATTTTGAATAGATTAATACGGTGCATTTATTTGCGACGAGGACAAATACATTTAGACACTGAAGACTGCGTTCTCCCTAAATACTGATTAATTGTTTGTCTTTTAAACTAGTTAGTATCCATTTTTAATTAGTCCATCAGTTTATCGTTCATTATTTGTTTTAAACTAATTACATAATTATTTAAGAACAAATTTAATATATAATTTTATATTGTTCATGAATTAACAAAGAAATTATTTCATAAAATTGAAACTATAAATTAAAAGAACTTAAAAAGAAATTATAAAATTAAGGTAGAACTAAAATTACAACATTAAGTTGTGAAATTAACACTCGCTAAATAAAAATTAACTAAATATAATTGTTACTTACTCCAAAATTACTCCAAGATGATTGCAAAAATTAGACTAGATTAGATTTAATTAACTGAAATTCTAACAAAGTGAGCCGCTTCACAATTTTCCACACTATTTTATAATATTTCGCATTAGTTGTTTGCCAGTGCAAGAGCAGCAGGAATCGGCAATCGTGTTGAGCTATTATTCGGAAAAAATACTGAGGAGTTGATCCTTAAATAACTAACAACGTAACTAATTCTACTACACTACTCTACAAAGTTTTGCTTCGATCAACAGCGATCGATAATAATGCTAGATGAATAGAATTCTAAAATTTGGCAACAAAATATCATCTTTTCTCCTCCGGAAATACGGCTGAATTTCCAATATTTTCATTACAATGCTTTGCAGTAAAACTTTTATGTATATTAAAAAATAAACTACTACAATTTTGTAAATATGCTTCTCTGCTATATAATGATGACTCTGAATGCTATTAAATACAAGAAGCTTGACGATCAACAACCATTTTTTCTTTTAAGTACTATTTTGGCTAATTCCTGTTAATAGCTAAAAATATGTAACACTAAAATGAAACATTTAAATTAACAAATATTCTTCTTACATCCTACTGAACGGAGAAGCTACGTGGCAAATAAATTTCTGGCAGAAAACAACGAGAAATTTATCTAGTTCTGCAATTTATAACGAGCTTTCAATATAACGAGGTAGCATTTTTTCGTTTCATTGCAGAAATAAAAGCGTAGAATTTCTTGTGAAAAGAGGAGCAGGAGGGGAGTGAGTCAGGAAGAGAAATCTATGGAAAACTCTAAAGTTTTCTTGATTTGTTTGAAATTCCTCTAACCTTAACTGAAATGTTTCAATTATAGAAGCGTATTCGGAAGATTTGAGCGGTATACGTTGTTTAGTTTTGAGTTTAAATTGGATTTTAGTAGTGCTTACAATAATTTTTCCCTAATTGGTGAAACTTTTTCAGTAAATTAAATAAAGTCTCTTTTGCGATGCGAAGTATATCGTTGCTTAAAATGGAATGCGTTGATATTTTCTTTTCATAATCGTATAACTTCGAAATACTTTTATTTGGAATAATTTGGTTTTCTGTAGAGAAAGTGCATTTTAAAAACACCAGCTACGAAAATAAGCTCGGACACAGATGCGAGTAATTGAGGGATTCGAGGGGAGATCATGATGAAATCGTTCATGGCGAGTCCTATGAAATATCGGGGTCATCATCTATGATTTCACCATGGCAGAGACGAATATGCAGGAGAGTGAATTGAAACAGAGAGAGAGAGAGAGAGAGAGAGAGAGAGATAGAGGAAGTTGCGGGCAAGGGAGTTGCGGGAAAATGAGGAAAAAGGGAGTTAAAAGATTTGAGTTGGTAGGGAGCGAGTTGGAATTTGAGATGGTGAGTCGGGAGGGAAGGAATTGAGACAGATACAGAGAGAGAGAGAGAGAGAGTGGGTTGTGGTAGAGTGTGAGGGTGAGATGATGGAAAGAGTGAGAAGGAAGATGGAAAAAGAAAGCGGAGGAAGAGAGGACTCAGAAAGTGGGAAGATAATAAGTTGGAAGGGAGAGAGAGAGGTAAGGGAAGAGAAGGGTTTGGTCAGAAAGAGTTAAAAAAGAAATTAAAAAAGGAGGGAGCTTTTGGCGGGATGAGGAATTCGAGGGACTGGAGGGTTCAGAAAGAGGGAAAGTTCAGTGAGAGGGGAAGTTCAGCGAGAGGGACAGTTTAGAGAGAGGGGAAGCTCAGATAGAGTGGGAGATCAAGGGGGGAGAGAGAGAGAGAGAGAGAGAGAGAGAGAGAGAGAGCGAGCGAGAGACAGATAGAGAGATGAGGAGATGAGATGGGTGAGATCTGAGAGAAAGGGAGAGCTTTGAGGGAGGGAGAGATTTGAGGGAGGGAGAGATTTGAGAGAGGGGGACACCACAGAGAGACGGATATTTCAGGGAGACGAAGGGTACGGAAAATAGTGGGATGGCTGGAGAGATGCGAACGAGTGAGCTAAAATTGTATGAGTTGGGAGAGTGAATTTAGGAGTGAGAGAGGGAGAACACTGTGAGGAAAGGATGCAATTTTTATTCTCTAGAAAATCCTTTTGAGGAACCATATTTCTCTCTGTAATTGGCTTTCAAGACTATATCCAGAAATCAAATCACAGATCCAATGAATCGGGCGGAGTCGGTTTAGTGGGCAGGACACCGAAAGGGTCATCGACCACCGCATGGAGTACCATGTCAGCCTCAATTAACGCGTGGTCATCATCGTCGCTGTCACTGTCGTCGCCGTCAGCGTCACCGTCGCCACACTCCCGCTCATCGCCCTGATAAATGCACTCCTCCACATCGGTATCATAGCTCGGATCCAGGTTAACTTCATGGAAGTTGAGGTCCAACTCGACCAGATCCCAGGACCCGCCGAATTGAGCCAGCGGTACAGCGCGCTCTTCACGCGGCTGCGTTCTCCCGCCCCGCGATACGAAGTCGCTGCAGAAAGCATCCAGTGAATCGCACGGCTGCAACGTGGGCGACACTTTCGGCGTGGACGTGTCAGGTGTGCTTATGGACGCCCGTGTGGAGTTTGTTGATGTTGCTCCGGCCTCGGACTCATCGATGAAGGAGCGACCGACCGAACTCAGTGAGAACTCAAGCAACTTCGGCACCGAGCCGACGGGCAGCACGACGTTATTATTGCGGTGTTGCGGCACCTCACCACTGACTCCACCGCCGCCGCCGCCGCCGCCGCTGCACTCGGCTGCTGCCTCCGGTATGGCTGTGAGGCATTTGCACGCGGTCAGCTGCTCACCCGAACCGCCGAGCGTTGCACCGCCCAGCTGCGATTGCGTGTTGAGGCTGCTGCCGCTGAGGCTGAGCCACGTGGAGGAGTTGTTGGCGCTCGCCGTGCGCTGAGCATTCAGCGGACTGCCGTCGAGCTGCGCGAAAAGATGCCGTCTGCCCAGCGTGAGGGAGCGCAACGATAGCACGCTGTCGCCGCCGCGCACGCCAAAGTGAGCCGGCGACGCAGTTTGCGATGAGCAGGAGGTGGTGACGGCGTTCGTCGTCTGAGTCATGCGCGTGCGCGACGCCAAGGTGCAGGCGAGCCGCTGCAGGTTCTCGAACGAGTGGCCGCCGCCGAGCTGCTTGCTGCGCAACGACAGACGCACCTGTTGCTGGTTCCTCATGTTGATGCTGTCCATGGACGAGAGTTTGATGGAGCTGATTGAGGCGGAGGCGACGCCGATGTCACTGAGCGGCACCAGCGTGTTGAGCACGTCGGGCGAGTCCAGCGGGCTGGAGAGGGGCGTCGAGCCCAGGGCGGCGTTGACCAGGAAGCTGCGAAGGAAGACGATTACAGAACACGATTACAGAACGCGCAAATCGCTTGGTTGCTCGTGCCGATCGCCTTACATTTGTCGCTGCAACAGGTTCTGCCAGACGGCCTTCAGCTCCAGCGAGGGCGCGCGCAGCACCAGACTTCTTCGGCGCGCACTCTTCTTGGGCGTGCGTGTGAGGTCCGGCGCACAGTAGCCAGTGGGGCTCTCGGCCAGCCGTCCGTTGGGGTCGACAGTCAGACGGAATTCGGTCGCTGCGGGGACCGTGGCGGAGAAAAGAATCGCGCGTCAATTAAAAATTGCACCTCCTCGATTCGCGGAGGAAATCTTACTCTTCTTTCGCATGTGGAAACACGAGTCCACCACATTCGCGATGGGGATCGGCTCCTCGGTGATGAAGAGCACTCGGTCGCGACTGACCTTGGCGAAGACGATGATGTCGCTGAAGAGCAGCGTCCAGTGGGGCTTCACTGAGCGACCCTCCACGCGCGACAGATCGCCGCCGAAGATCCACTGGCGACCCTGCACCGCCAGCGCGAAGGGCTTGCACTTGGTGAAGACCATGCGCGACTCCAGGTCCTGCAGCGTCAGCAGAGGGCGGCCCTCGCCCAGCGGCTCCATGAGGCCGCTGGTGACGGTGATCTCGCGGTAGGCCGCCTGCAGCTCGCTGATCACGCTGCAGAAGTTCTTGTGCTCCTCGCTGTCCACGTGGCAGTTGGACGCCAGCATCTGCATCAGCTTCAGCACCTCGCGGAAGTGCTGCAGCGGCCGATGGATGAGCATGCAGAGGTCGGGTCGCTTGCGCGGCACCTGCGGTTCCGTGATGAAGGCTATGAAGTCGGAGCCCGCTTGGCGTGACTTGTTCACCTGAGTGACGAGAGAGAGAGAGAGAGAGGGAGAGTTCAGTTTGTCGGGTTCAGAGTCGCTGCATGTTTTACTCACCAGCACACAATCCGCTCTCTTGATGCCGTTGCAGTATTTTTTGTACGCGGCACAGAGCGCAGTCGTCTTCGAGAGATACACGCGCGAGGCGAAGCTCATCTGCGGCTCTTGATCGTCGTTGCAAAGCTGCTCCAAGATGTCCTCGGAGATACGGAGCAGCTCATCGATGTTCTGGAAGAGCGTGCGATGGTCGTTGGGAGAAATGAGATCCTTACGCTCTTGCAGCGGCTGCACAAAACGCTGCATGCCGAAGTGCAGAGCTGAGATGAAGTTTTGCTCACGACTGATGAGTTGCAGCAGGAAGCGGCGCCGATTGTCGGTGATGGGAGAGATAGACTGGAGGGAGAGAGAGAGAGAGAGAGAGAGAGAGAATTAGTGCATGAGTTACACGGAGAGAAAGTGAGAGAGAGGGAGTAAAGTTCGCATGAATAAATAAAAATGGAGAGAGAGAGAGAAAAAGAAAGAGTAAAGAGAGGAATGGAGAGAGCGGGAGAGAGAGTGAAAAGGGCGACTAAAGAAAGAACGGAGAGAGGAAATCTGGGAAGTAAGAAGAAAGTGAGAGTGAGGAGGGTGGAGAAAGCAGAAAGAAAGAAAATATGAGTGAGAGAAGGGAAGAGAGAGAGAGAGAGAAGGGGAGAGAAAGGACAGAGAGAGAAAGAAAGTGAGGAAGAAAAGCAGATAAGGATATACGAACATGTTTAGTGGATGAGAGGAAGGAAAGAAGAGGATTAGAGGGAGGAAGAAGTGTGGAATGGAAGGAAGTAGAGAGAGAGAGAGAGAGAGAGGGGAAGAAAGAGGGAAGGAGAGAAAAGTGAGACGGAGAGTCAGAAACAGAAGAAATTCTTCTTCTACATGGAGACATGAATGACGACATGGAGAGGAAGAATGGGCGACCAAGAGAGGAAGAAAGGTGTGTGCGAGAGAAAGGAAGAGGAGGAGCGCGGATGAAAGAGGGGAGAGGAGGAGTAATGGATGGAGAAAGACAGGCAGAGCAGGAGGCTGGAAGAAAGAGGGAGTAGGAAGAGGGAGGAGGGAAGAAGTGGGAGAGGAAAGAAGGCAGGATGACTAGGAAGAAGGGACAGGGGAAGGAAGAAAGGGGGAGGGGAGAGGTAAGAAAGGCAGACAGGGCGAGAAGAACAAAAGGAGACGAAGAGAGGAAGAAGGGAGATGGAGAGGGGGAGAGGGAGAGAGGGGGAGAGGGGGAGAGGGAGAGAAAGAAGTAGATTCTAACCAGAAAAGGTGGAAAAATAATGACACGGATACCGATTAATGACTAATCAAAATCAATTTGAAGAGGAAATCAAGTTAAATGAGCGAAATTCTGCAGCACACCGTCCCCGCGAGAGAAAAATATTGGCGTTGGACGTGGTGGGTACATTTTACGATTAAAAAAGCCGCAGTTAAAATAATGAAAACAATATAAAACAAATCAATTTGTATTAAAAAAGCATTTTATTGTCATTCAAAGCAGAAAAATATACAACTTATTTTATTATATTAAACCAAAAATGCAGTTTGTGTGGAGAGCTTAAAAATAAAGTGATAAAGTGCTAAAAGTTGCAACTTATAAAAACGAGCGACATAAAAGTGCATAAAAGCCAGCATAAAAATCATGAATCCCCGCAATGTAATGGAATGCAAGAATAAAATTGTAGAGTAAAAAAGCGCACAAAACTAAATAACTAAATGAATTTTGCTGTCAATTTTGATCTTCAACTTAAGTCGAAATTAGAGGTTACATCGTAAAACTTGAAAACTATTAAATATTACAAAAAATTGCAGGAACAATTTATTTCTTTCGTTGTGCAAAACTTTTGAGAACAAAAAAAGATAAATATAATTATTTACAATCTTTTGCAAGTCTCAATCAAAAAGTCTCTCATTTTTTAAATACGAATTAGAGAGCAATTTTGCCAAAGTAATTAAAATAAAAGTCTAGTAATTCTTAAAGTTAAAGATTAAATACAATTACTACTAAAAACAATGAAAATGACTTTATTATTTAAAAAAGAAGAGAAATACATACAATTAAAAATTTTTTATCCAATTATAAAAATGTAAAAACGTAGACTAAAATTTAAATTGAAATTGAAATTAGTTTTAATTATATTTATATTATGTATTTTGTATATTTACATTGCAATTTTTATAAAATATAAATACGGTTTTTTGTGTGAGTAAAAAGGATTAAAGGAAAAAATTGATTAATTCAAAACATAATTTTAGGACATTGAAAAAATATCTGCAATTAAAACTACGTAAAAAATAATTGAAAAACTTAAGCGTTCTTGTGATTGTGCAAATTATATTAGAATTTCCTTCATTACTTTCTTACAGTTTTAAACTAAAATTACGAAAATTTGTTGTTTTTTTTTTTACAATCTTGGATAAGAAATTAAAACGAAATGTAACAAATGATATTAAAAATTTAATGTTTCTTTTAAATTAACTTAAAATGTAGAAAATTTTTTATGTCTTAATATTTCGTTAATATTATATTATATTTTCGTTTATTTTATGCAATTTAACTTAATTAGCTTTAGATATTTTATATTCAACAACTTATGTTTCAATTCAATAAATTATCTTATTAACAAGTTTTGCTTCTTTTAGATTTTGTTTTATGTTTGCAGTGTAAAATATCTACGTAAAATATCGTCACTGCAGTTTTATAAATTTTCATTGTAATTTTTGATATTTGTAATAAGCATTGAATAAAAAAAACACTAAATTGTTTTGCTTAAATGCTTAGAAAAAAATGCGAAATCATAACTTAACAGAAAATTGTATAAACTGCGAATGAAATCTACATTCTGTAGATAAAATTTCCATCTATGTTACGAAGTCACTTGGGTTGGTTTGTCGTTCTCTTTGCATTTACAAATTGTTTGTGTTTATTTTAACCTACATTTATTGTCGTTAACACAAGTCTACAAAATTATCTTATTATTTAGAGTAATTCTATTTCATTATTTAACAACAATGAGATGTTAACATTCATTTTTACTTATTTATTGTTAGTATTTCGTTTTTAATTTATGCAGAATTTTAATTTAATATAACATTTGTATTATTTAGTAGTCTACTTTTGGAGAAAAATTATTAATTCCATATAAGCGTCGTGTTTCATTCTCTGTTAAAGTCTTAGAGACTCTGTTAAAGACTCTGTTAAAGTCTCTGTTGAAGTCGTGTTTCATTCTCTGTTAAACGAAGAGAACAAATTTTATGTTAAATTTCATGAAGACAGAATTTCATGAAGACAGAATTTTATGAACACAAAATTTCATGAAGACAGAAAGCTTTTTCTTCCTCCCAGTAAATGACATAGAATTCCTTTTATTACAAATTCTTTACCAGTTTTATATTAATTTCAATTAGATGGCGATTAATTCTCTTGTTATTTCTATGTCACCAGATATTTTAAGTTGTTTGCCGCTTTTTTGCAGAGAAACTATTGAAAACATTTTTAATATTGTGATAACTTTCAGTCGCTTATCGTTGTCAACTGTTTTCGGAGTTTTCTTGTTTATTTCTGCAGCTTTTTAGCGGTTTCACTTTACGTTTCCGCTTTTCCGAAACACATTTGCACGTCGAACGCGAAGTGAGTCACGAACCACAACACGAAAGTGGCTGCTGATTTGAGAAATTAGTGATTATTTTAATGAGTATTCAGCAGATAATGAATATCAAACAGATTGTCAATCGTCTTTCGTCTTTCGTCTTTCAAATGCCTTTATAATTGTAAACTTATTTGAATACTTGAGTGTCTCGCTTACAACTCGCTGATAATAAAAAACAAATAAAATTCTATAGAAGCTTAAATAAATTGGAAAACTCAATATTACGCGAACTGAATCGTGAAAGAAGTCATTTTATTTGCGAAAGAAAGGGCAAACGAAAAGCCAGACGGCTGTGAATTCACCTCCCCCTGACCCTCCCCCTTCCCCACCCCCTCACACAATCACACCCTTGCCTACCTCCTTGCTGAAGGTGACCTGCGGCAGGTGCAGGCGTCGCTTGGCCGCCTCGAGGGAACTCGTGCCGGAGCAGGCGGTGGAGGGGCGCCAGCCAGCTGCTGCTGCCGCGACGCCGGGCGTGCGCATCGCTGCCACGCCCCTCAGCGATCCCTCCTCTGCGGTGGTGCAGTTGCTGGCCGCACGCGACGTCCTGCCGTTCACGAGCAGCGCGGAGGAGGCTGTCGCGGCCGAGCGGCCCGTCGAACGCGCGTTCACACTCAAGGCGGGCGGAGCACCGTCACCAGCACCGCCAGCGCCGCCACCACCGCCACCACCGCCACCCCCACTCGCACCCGCACCCGCGGCGGTCCTCCTGAAGATCTCGAGCGTGAGCGAGGCTCCCTGCGATCGTATCAAGTTGAGGACGTCCGCCTCCGGCATCGTGACCACGTTGTGCTTGTCCACGAAGATCACGTAGTCGCCGGGCAGGACGCCGCTGCGGTCCGCCGACAGCCCGGGCTCGACCTTCTCCACGCGCGGCGGATGCGTCCACACGATGGAGAAGCCGAAGCCGCGCTCGGCGGTGCGGCTCAGCCGCTTCGTCATGGTGAAGGGGGTGCGGCCGAGCGCCTTGCCGCCCGAATGACGGCGTGCCGACGCAGCCCCTGACGCTCCCGCCGCCCCAATCGCCGCCGTCGTCGCCGCCCCCGCCGCCCCCGCCGCTGCTGCTGCTGCATTCGAGCCGCTTTGCGAGGCGCCTGCAGTGGCGGCGGTCGCTGCGCCCTCTGCAGCGGGCGGATCCAGCTCGAGGAAGCGCAGGAAGAGGTTCTCGTCGGCGTCGCGCTGGTGCAGCGCCTTCTTGCTGAGCGGAATGGGTTGGTGCGGTGCATCGTGTGGCTGCGGCGGCGGCGGCGGCGGCGGCAACGCCATGCTGTCGATGCTGACAATTTCCTCGTCGTTATTGTTGTTGCGGTGCCTGCTGCTGCTGCTGCTGCTGTTCGTGTTGATGTTGATGTTGATGTTGTTGTTGTGGTTGCTGTTGTGGTTGTTGTTGTGGCTGCTGCCGCCTTTCTGACGCGCCAGGGCAGCCATGTTGAGCAGCGCCTGCGGATGGAGCGGCTGATTGCTCACTGCGGACGGTGGAAGAGCGACTAACTGCGACTGAGGAGTGACGGAGGCCGCTGCAGCTGCAGTAGTTGTTGTAATGCTGGCGGCGGCGGCGCTGTGGGCGGCGCTGTGGGCGGCGACGGGCACTGCAGGCTGCGGGTTATTCAAACATGCTTGCGACTGCAATCTAAAGCAGCCGCTGACCGGCTGCTGCAGCAACAACTGGAGCGGGAATGAAATGCATCCCAGGAACTCGCTGCGTCTGTGGAAAGAAGGAGAAGAAGAAGAAGAAGAAGGAGAGTTAGAACGGAGATAATGAGCGATAAGCTACTCAAATTCATTAGAGCGAAATGCAGCTGATTGCCAGAGAGAAGCTCTTCACATTCACAGATTTACGACGTGACCTCACATTCACTAATGCGTTTTTTAATTGCCGTCCCCCCCCCCTCAAGTGCCACCCGAGAGCAGCCAACCATCGCATGTAAGTTGCTGAGAGTTATTTTTAGAACAGCAAAACCGAGAGAGAGAGAGAGAGAGAGAGAAAAATAACAATAGCAAGAATCATCGCTCACGCTGTGAGGAGAAAATATTTTCTATTTCGGCAAAAGCACAGTTAAATGGGAATTCTGTTATTTAAAACTGGTGAAAGGAAGAGAAAAAAGAGAACTGAGCGACGCGTCGGTTGACGTTTACTAGCTCTGCAAGCAGCACGCTGGTGCCGCAATTTATGTAGCAACCGACATCGCCGGGCAACATTGGGATGTCGTCAGCGCAATTTTGTCGCATGCACTCGGATAGAAAAACAAACAAACCGATGAAATGTTCGAAAATTCTGCACGCCATGCACATTTTTACAAATATATATATGTGTGTGTGTGTGTGTGTGAGAATACGAATGGGTTTCGCATTTCATTTTATTTGTTTGTTCAGAACAGAAGAGTTTTCATTCACTCCACAACTCACTCTTCTTGCCTCTCAGCGCTCCGTTGATGGCGGTGTCCTCAATTATCTCTCGCAAGCAAGGAGCGAACGGCGTCGCCCAACGCGAGCTCAGTCGCAGTGGCAACTGCCGTTAAATTCATTCAGTCGACTTTTGCACTCAAAACTTGGGGACTCATTTTCTCATACAACTAAAAGTGAGCAAAATGTCGTTTTAGGCGAGAGACAAAAAGAGGAGGCGAGATTTTCGAGAACTGCGTGCAGAGCTGAACCGGAGATTCGAAGTCATTTCCACCATTTGATTAACAAATAACTGGACGACTACGTCAGCAGACGAGATGGAGAAAGTTAAGCGAAATACGAGTGTGAGAGAGCTATAAAAACAAAAGAAAAATAAATTAGCAGTAGAGTTGCCTTTGCATGCTAGGAAGTGCAACGGAATTGCTCGCCATTAAATGGTTCGCCTTCGAGGGAGCGGCCGGAATACCGCTACGTGTAGGAATAATCAACAGCAATGTTGCTGTTTTCCTTGCTGAACTAGTTCGCTCGGTTCACTCCTCTCTCTTCGCTTTCTCTTGTGCTCTTTGGAATGTGGAAAATAAATAAGCACCGACACGCACGCAAAGGTTAAGCGTAAATATACGCTGACAAGCACACAATCAAGTGAAGCTCGAAAATACTGAGCGCTTTCAGTATTTTCGCTCTGGAACGAGAGAGGCGGCGGCGACCCTTCAAGGTGGCCGAGGTATTCATTTCAATTACTTCTCACGCGAACTCCAGAGCCGGCCGTTGAAAGGCGTTCGTGAAGTGCGCTCTCTTCATCGATAGTTAAATCATCTCAGTTGCACCGCTAACAGCTTCGTTGTTGATCAGAACGATTCGCTGTGTTTGTGTGCGTCTTTAAATCTCCTGCGATGCGTTTTTGCTTAATGAGCGAGAAAATTTTGATATTTCTAATTTATTGCATGTTCACGCGTTTATTTCGACGAATTTGCTCTGAATTTCGCATGCAGTTCGTATTCGATTGTTGCTTTCATTAATTACGCTTGCAATTGAAAGCTTTTAATCCATTTATTTTGCTTTAACAATTTGCAATCTCTGCATTTCATTCAAATCCTCTTAGTTTTGTTTTAATATTAAATTACATTTCTGTGCTTCTATCATTTTCTATGCAATTTTTTAAGTTCTTAATTGTAGTTTATTTTTATTTAAGTTTTTTGGACTATTTTAAAATATAACTAATATATTTTCCTCAACTTTTTTAAAAATTTTTTTTTTAATTTTTTTTTATTTTTTTTTATTTTTGATTTTTTTTTTTGATTTTTTTTAACTATTTTAATATATAACTAATATATTTTTTTTTATTTTTTTTATCTATTTTTTTTTTTGATTTTTTTAACTTTAAGTTAATTCTCTCCCTCTCTATCTCTCTATCTCTCTCTCTCTCTCTCCCTCTTAACGTATAGGTTTTTCAATTTTGCTATACGAAACATTCACGAGATATTTGAGTTGAAAGCTCTTCGAATGCCTGTCAGAGAAACTGCATAAATCCGGTTTTTGTTTGGATTGCTTTGACACACATTGACACACATTTCACTGTGCGAATATCTGTCAAAGTGCAGTTTTTCCCCTGCCCGACACGGCTTGAATTCCTCGCCGACACCAACGGCTGCGTTTGTTTACAGAGTCCCGATGCCATCCAATTCTGGGTTAAGTAATCGTCATGCATGCGGAAGCACGCACGCACTTGAGGACGCCACACGCTGGCGTTGGAGACACAAATTTGCGCACAAATGTGAATACAAACACGTGTCCGTCCATAAACACACACCTGCCTAGCGCACACATACACACACACACACACACACACACACACCTACATAGCGATTACAAGTGAAGAGTGAAGAGAGGGAAGCCGATTAACTGCTCTAAATGCCTAAAAGTATGCAATGAATTCGTTCGAGCCGAGAATTGCAAAAATATTTGACTGGTTTAGTATTTTTTTTTGGACTTTTCTAAACTCTTACAGTTTTGTTTAGAGTGGTTATGGTTATTTTTAATATAGTTCAATTTAAATAATAAAAAATTTAAATTTAATTTAATTTAATTTTAATTTTTTTGAATATTAATTTTTTTTTTAATTTTTAAAATTTTAATTAAATTTTTTTTTTATTTTTTTAAAAATTTTATTTTTTAATTTTATACCCAATTTTTATACACTTCATTCGGAACTCGGAGTCTCGTTCTGGAAACATTTTTAAATTTTAATTTTTTTTGTTTTTTTTTTAAATTTTAATTTTTTTTTTAATTTTTTTTCAAATTTTTAATTTTATTTTCGATTTTGCATAGTTAAACTTGGAAAGTTTTGAAAGCTATTGAAACTTCCGGGAGATCTCCTGAAATATTCTTAATTTTAAATGCCTTTATTGACGCCACACAAGCGTGACGCGAAAAGGACACCATCAACAACAGCAACAACAACAACAACAACAACAACGTCATCTCAACCATAGAAACACACAAATACTCGCAGCAGTGCAAATGACACAAAAAAGAAAATTGCAGTTAAATTCCAAAAATGTTGCCATAAAACGGATTTTTTTTTATAAGTGGAGAGCCAACTGCAAGTGAAAATGGCCAAAGTTGAGAGCAAAAGATGGCGCGTGGAGAGCGGAGAGCGGAGAAGATGGCGAGAGGGCGCAAAAGACAAAACCTTCGGTTGGCAGGACGTCAGGCTGCACAGCCATTTGCAGCGAGCCGGAGGAGAGACTGAGCTGAGCCTTGACGTAGCCTCGGGGCAAAAGCAATCGCATTAAAATTGCAGAGGTTCGTCGCAATGAGCACGAGATGCTTCAGTGTCGAGCAGCAGCGTGAAGTGGATGGAACGATGGAAGAATGAACGCTCCCACCAACACGGAAAGCTGGCGGAATGGTAAGTAAAAACTGTAAAACGAGTGTAGAGAACATTAGAATGGAATAATAATGCAATTTCGCTGGATAGAAATACTTTTAGCCAGAACCTTAGCAGAAAGATAATAATAGTGGGGGAAAAGCGGAAATCTAGAGTTTATTTTTAGTCGGTGGCGTTTTTATTTGCCTTTTTGCAATGGCAATTCAATGTCTTGTTTCCCAAAGTTTCTCTTGCTGGAAAGTTTAGCGAAAATAGAAGAAATACTAAGAAAACGCGTGGAAAAAATAGACGATATTGAATACTGTGTATGCAGGCGTCAATATTTCTGCTACGAAATGTTGCATTCATTTTTGCTTTCATTGCGTCATAGAAAGCAAAAATTCGAATTTTAGAGTTTTCTTGCGAAATTGCGGAAAAAGTTTTATTTCATATATATTTTCAAGTTTTTCTCAAGTTATCAAAGAAACTTCACATATTTCTTAGGGCATTTAAAAACTAAAACTAAAAAAAAGAATTAAAAAAAAAAATTAAAAAAAAATAATAAAAAAAAAAAATTAAAAAAAATAAAAATAATGCCGTAAAATTTTTCAAAGCATAGGCGTTCCCTTTAACTTCAGCCGTCACTTGCATTGTTTGCAGCTTCGCTAGAATTCCACAGAATTGTACAGAAAAGAGATTCAATTTTGATTCCATAATTGAGTCACATAAAATAAATTTGAGACAACTTGTGTAGTAATTAAATTATGCAAAATGCTGAGATCACGTGCAATTTATTTTAAAATTGCAACTGAAATTACAAATAAAGTTGTATTGTAATTTTATTGCGCTAGTTTTACTTTTACATTTTGAAGACTTTAAATGTTTAATTTTATTGAAATAAATCTATCAAGGAAGAACTGCATTGGCTATCCGATTGATTGAAACAGATTAAATAAGAAAACTTGTTTTCTTAATGCAATCACCGTAATATAAAATCCATAAAGGTTTTAATTTTAGAAAAATAAGCGTAATAAAAGCAATGGAAACCATATTTTATACAGACTTACGTACACCTCAAACAAGCACAGGCTGCCCATTAAGTTCCATCTTATGTCTTCATTATAATAAAAAGTTACACTCCGAGCGTAAAATCGACTGCACTTTGGCTTGGCTTTCATTCAAAACCACACACGTACAGCTCCACATAAATCGAGACTCGCCCTGAGGACCAGCCGCGTAAAGTGAGGCAGCTGAGTACACAAGGTATTGGCAAAATGCATTTTCATTAAAGTAGATGCGGCTCATGAAATATGGATGGCATTGGAGGAGTACTGAGAGCACTTTTAAGCCGCAATAGGTAATAAAAAAGCGGTACAGGAAGCTGTAGGGAAGGATTGTCGGCTGTAGAAAAGAAGAGGTTAAGATGACGGCCGCCAGGCGTGGCATTCAACGGACGAAAGCAAGCGGATTTGGTGCTGCCAAGCAAAAGGTTGACATTTTCAAAAAAGATCGAAGAAAAGAAAGATACAGACTTTGTAGTTCCGTAGAAATGCCAGTCACGAAACCAGAAAATAGCACTCTATGAAGTTAATAAGACTGATATGTAGATAATTGTGTGTGAAGCGAGACATGCAAGGTGATAATTAAAGCGACTTGCTGAGGGGATTAGCTGAGGGGACTTGCTGAGGGGATTAGCTGAGGGGACTTGCTGAGGGGACTTGCTGAGGGGACTTGCTGAGGGGACTTGCTGAGGGGACTCGCTGAGGGGACTCGCTGAGGGGACTTGCTGAGGGGACTTGCTGAGGGGATTAACTGAGGGGACTAACTGAGGGGACTTGCTGAGGGGACTCGCTGAGGGGACTTGCTGAGGGGACTTCGTAAGCTGTCACCGAAGTGATTGAGTATTCTATACAAAATACTTGAACATGTTCGTCCTTCAAAGGACAAGATAATAAGCTCGAGTTTGTATGCTTCGGGCGGAGAAGCAGTAACAATTCCACACCCTTGTTGTCCTAGATGTTTCTGTGAAGGAGAATAATTAATCGAAAACTTGTAAGGAATAAATTAACTCTACTAGAAATGGATAATAGAAAGGAAATTATGCTAAAAATAAGAATTCCGATAGATATAAATTTGGTAAGACAGAACACTAACTTTAGATTTAAATGGAAGGACTGAATAAATTACCTAAATTATGCACTTAATTTTAGAAAGAAAACTTACAGAAATATGACTGAATTGTCGTCGAAAAAAGCCTCTGGATTTTCAGAGACATATTTTTCATTACAAATATACTTCTCAATAAATAGGTAACAAATACCAAAACTAAATATTCGTTCCTTCTTTTGAAAAACAATTTTCCTTTTTAAATAAAATCGTTAGTAGCAAGCAAAATGTTTCCGAAGGCTATTTGCTTGCATAGAAATACGCTGGGGGCAGTTAGACCACATTGAACTTCTTCCGACTTCGCCCAGACTAGTATTTCGCTGTGATTAAATAGCTGAGCACACTTTTAGGCTTAAATATTTTAGACGCAAACCAGTGCGCGGTGCGGGTGCAACACCAGATGACTTTTGAACTGAAGAGAGACACCAACACGTATAATTCACGTTAACTTTATACGTAAAAATTAATAAATCATAATAAAACTTAGAAGGAAATTTAAGCTGCAGTTAGACAAATCGTATCGTTGTGGGAGGCAGCAGAGAACACCACAGCTGGTCTCAGCCTTTTCAGACTTTTCAGACTTTTTTATTCAGCTGTTTTCAGCCTTTTTTCTTCACCCGTGAAGAAGTGAAAACATTGCAATGATTAGTTTACTGCAATCGATATGACACGCCGAGTTTTGATACTACTTCTGCAAAAACAAATATAAATAAACAGAATTCAATGAGGCGGATTGTTGGAAAGTTACGTAGTTTAGTTTTCACAAAAGTTTGATGGGCAACTAAGTGGTGCACGAGGATGTGAGTGCCATCTACACACGAACAAAATTCGAGCAAACAATTTATACTCGTCGCAGTGCCTTGTAACTTGTGTACAAAATAGTTTATTTAGGTCAACTTATTGATTCAAATCCCTCACAAATAATGAGGATCATCACGCAGTTCTTCCGTTGGCTGGTAGGTTGGGTTGGTGAGTCTTAATTCCGCAATTGTTCGCTGTTCCCTGATTGCAAGACGAGTGGAAAACGATGTCAATTTGACTGTGATTTGCTATGACGTTTCTGCTTCTACTGACCCGACTGACCTGGATGACCGAGATTAACAGAAATTAACCACACAAATGCACAGAAAAATAACGATTTCTCGACGTTCCTTCGATTTGAAGGAATTTGTAGGAGAAAAATTAAAAGAACTGCAACAGTGAACAAAGAAACAAAAAGTATTATAGAACAGGAACAACAACAACAACAACAATTAACAAAACTAACAAGTAACCTCACTTGACATAAAATATTGGCATTCGAAAGCTGACTAAAATAAGACTAAAATAAGACTAAAATAAGACTAAAATAAGACTAAAAAGCACTAAAATGGAGCAAAAAAATATGAGTGAAGGGTAAATTAAATTAGAATTCCAGCCGCTTAATGCTTCTAAAAGGGACGTCAAGAAATCCTTGAAACTGTTTGTTTGTTTGCGTGTTGCGTTCGTTTCTTTGTTAATAAGTGTTTCAGTTGTTTTCGTTTGCATTTCGTTTTCGAATTCCACGCGCTTGCATATCATCGGCATGCAAGATTCATGCAGCTGAAAAAGCCTGTCGCTCTGCTCTCCCACACCGCTGCCGCCAAGTGTGCATTAATGCACTCTACTCAGTCCTCCCCTAGCGGTGCCGCCGGACCGCATATTAACTAATCTCGACGTGAGCTGCACTCAATACCTGCTCGAGAACCTTCTGCGCGTAGTGAGCTGATATAAGCACAACCGCCGATTTCAGTGTTTCACCGCAACTTCCTTTCCTTCTCTGGTTTTGCATTCCTCATTTCGAACGAATTATGGCATTCTAATGGTTTGTGTTCACTTCGTCATTTTTCACTTGGCTTTCGGCTTCCATAGTTTTTTGTTTTCTACTTCTCTGCGTTTTTATTCTCTGCGCTTCTTGTGAAAAATGCAAGCGAGTTG
The DNA here is from genome assembly GCA_922984085.1 of Sicus ferrugineus. Taxonomy (NCBI): domain Eukaryota; kingdom Metazoa; phylum Arthropoda; class Insecta; order Diptera; family Conopidae; genus Sicus; species Sicus ferrugineus. The sequence continues at coordinate 18,391,857 of OV277351.1, forward strand.
CGGAAAATGGGAACGGAAATAAATTCGAAAGTGCAAATTCGCTTGCTAGCTTTTCAGTTTGCTAGCTGCGTTGGCTGCTGCTGCTGCTGCCGCCAGATGTGTTGCCACTCGAGTTGCCACTCGTGCTTGCTTTCGTACGAATTCGTCGCGAATGCAGTTGGAAGCATCTGGCAATTTTGTGGGCTACGTGAATGTGAGAGCGTGTGTGTGTGCGTCTGAGTGAAGGTGTGTGTGTGTGTGTGTGTGCGTTCCGTAGTTTGTGGGCGTGTAATATTTGAAATTTATTGCTCTTACACTGCGCAATAAACGATCGAGCGGAATCGCATTAATTCCGTGTTCCTCATACGCCGCGTTGCACACAACTTTACTGGAATTGTTGGTGTTAAGATTATTTCGAACTAATTTCGATGTAAAATTCGTGTTTTTCCATTCATTTCGAGTTAGTTCACCATTTTTATTCGGTTTTTAGCTTATTCACAGAATACCAACTTATTTTTCCTTAACAAAAAAACAAAAAAAAAAAAAAAAACATGTTCTTCTGTTCTCAGTTCAGTTTGCCTTGACAAAAAAAAAAAAAAAAAGAAAAACTTGGTCTTCTGTTCTCAGTTCAGTTTGCCAAAAAAACTTGTTCTTCTGTTCTCAGATCAGTTTGCCTTAACAAAAAAAAAAAAAAAAAAAAAAAAACAAAAAACTTGTTCTTCTGTTCTCAGTTCAGTTTGCCTTAAAAAAAAAAAAAAAAAAAAAAAAAAAAACTTTTTCTTCTGTTCTCAGTTTAGTTAATCCTTGCAATGACCTGAAGTAGCAGAGAAGTGAATTAGCTGAGCAAAATAGCGTGCCGTGCCTTCCACTATTAAATGCGGCGATGAGTACAGTCAGTCTCAACTTCAGCTTTTATCTTTTTATTGAGTTTTTAGCGTGAGTCAGGCGTTTCTTTCCTTCTGCTCATTTTATGGCGAGGATTTTATCGAACAATCTGGAGCAAGGGAATTACTTTACTAATTAAATAGCATGAACTTTGCGTGTTTTGAAATATTTTATATTTGGGAAGCTAAGGAGGTGGAAAAAGGTTTCAAAAATATCTAAGCTGAACTGGTAAATCTGGTGTTGTTATCGGAAAGTGGCTAAAATAGTTAAAAATAATAACAATAATGAAAGAAGTAAAACGCTAAATAGCAATATAAATTAAATTATAAAGAAAAATGAAAGCAAGAAGTGAAATTAAGAAAATTTAATCTACATAAATTGTATAACTAAAACGTATTAAAAATAAAGACACACAATCATTAAAAGCAAATTATTTTCCGTTGCTGTTCTCAGCATTTAGCACACGAAAACTCCTTATAAACTGTGAAAAAGATTGCTTGTGAAAAGAAAACCTTTTTTTTTATGCTTTACAAAAAACTGCACTGGGGATTGAGAACATTTTTTCAAGTCAAGCAACCTAATTAATTACTTCCTACAACTACCAAACAGCGGAAAGCATAGCAACCACACACATACACCCACACACACACACACACACATGACCCATCTACTTGATATGCCAGTCACCCACAGAGCGAGCGAGCAAGAAGTGTGGGCGGCGGGAGCGGGAGTGGGAGCGGGACGCGCTGCTTAAATGCTCGTACAGCATATTTAAAGCAGCCATAAATAAGAAGCTGGAAGGAAGCCCTCGTCGCGGCAAGGACGCGGCAGGCGCAAGAAAGTGGAGCGCCAAGAGCCGCACGAGAGGCTGGTGTGTGTGTGTGTGTGTGTGTGTGCACGCGGCTGTTGGGAGCGGAAGAGCGGAAGAGCGGAGAACAACAACGACAACCACTCACGAGTGCACGCAGCTGCCGGGAGGAGGTTGTGCAGGCCAACCACGCAACGGGAGAGGAAAGACGACACACACACAAATATTGTCTGCTTTTCTGGAAGGATAAAGAAAAGCAGTTCAAGAAATCCCCACACCGCCGCAACAGCAATATCGGCCAACAAAAAAGAAGGCCGTGGCAGGCTGGCAGATAAACAGGATAACAGAAAGACCGAGAGAGAGAGAGAGAGAGAGCGAGAGCGAGCGAGAGAGTGGACGTGGGTAAATGAAAATAAGTACGTGTTTATGAAGCTCTTGTTGTTGTTCTTGTTGAGCAATAAATCCTTGTTGTTGTTGTTGTATTGGCTCACAACTTTCAAATGCTGAGAGCGAAAAATTGCCATAAGTGAGGAAAAAGGAAGAAATTCTGCACAACACATAAAAAAAAGGAAATAAAAATAAATAGATGTAGAAAATAAATAAATTTCAAATAATTAATTGCTCAGTATTTGTTAAAATAAATAAAGAGTTTCGAAAATAATAAAGAGTTTCATTCACTCCCAAAAAAAAAGCAGCAAGAATTCTCGAAGGATTTCGAGGAAGGAAGATTTAGTGGATTCCAAGGAATTTCTGGTAACGAGAGCATTTAGTCTGTGCGATAAATTTCGCCAAAAGGAACTCTAGAAATTGAGTAGAGCAAGAATCCCCACTCAATTTTGATTTAGAAAATTTTGCAAATATAAGAACGACTAATATAAAAAAGTAAAATAATAAAAAGTAAAATAATAAAAAGTAAAATAATAAAAACTAAAATATTCCTTATAAATTGCAACTGTTAAAGAATGAAAGAGTGAAATAAATCATAAAATTCTATACAATCCGACTTTAAATCGAAATGAGTTGCCTACTTTTAGGCGCCCCGAGAAAAGTGCTTCGACTATAAAATTTCTCCTCGCCTTTTGGAGTCACGTGGTGCCGCGAGTTAAATCCGGTTTCGTGTGTTCAAAACGTGCGGTCTACTTTTAGGCTTATAAATTAAATAGACGCCCATTTAACGAAGATGACGCAAATTCGTCTTCATTATTTTCTCATTTAATTAAATTTGTTTTCAAATTCAATTTGTTTTGAAATTCAATTTGTTTTCAATAAGCTACTTTAATTCGTGGCATTTCCTGTTGTTTTCTCCCTTCCTTCTTTTGATATTTATTCTGTTTTGTTAAATATTTTGCAGTCGCAGAATGCCTGGCTGGCAGCGGTTATCCTTGGCTAAGTTTGGTGGGTTGATACACAGCCACCCACTCCAACCCAAAGGACTCCCGCTCGCCGCTCGCAGCCTCAGTTACGCACACGCACACACACAGCGACGCGCGTGAATGCGTGACCAACACTTTCAAACAAACGCGTTTCCCTGTTCAAAACATTTACTTCCTACTGTGTGTGTGTGTGTGTGTACAACAACAACAACAACAAGAACAAGAACAACAACAGCAGCAACCACCACCACCATCATCACACAACCGTAAAACTTGTATAACAAACAACAACAACAATTTAGCAGCCGCAGCAGCAGCCGCAGCAGCAGCAGCAGCAGCAGCGAGTACAAATTACTGCGACGCAGCCGTCTGTAAATGAAAATCGTGTGATCAAAAATCTGAGCAGCAGGAATTTTCGGGTTTTTATTTCTCTTGAATTTTCTCAACTTACTTTGCGTTACTTTGTTAATTAATTGCGGTTTTTTATATCATTCAAGCGTTTCGCTGCATCATTTGAAGCTCAAAGCGCACCACGCTGAACATTATATAATTTTTTGTGTGGCATACTTTTAGGCTGGCCTTTCGTTCGTTCTAAATTTTCGGAGAAGATTTCGATTCTCAAGCGTTTGCAATACTTTCTCTTGTCTTCTCTAACTTCAAATCGATTCAATTAACTACATTTTCTCCCAAATGTTCATGAAAAAGCTTTAATCTTCACATGATTTAGCAAATTTTTGCACTTTTCAAGCACTTTTCAAGCACTTTTCACCACTTCTCACTTTTCACTTTTCACAGTGCTGCTCTTTTTGAAAGAGCCTTTCAACACTCCGAGCCATTGCGACGAACTGAAGTGAAAATGCTCGAGTGCTGCGAAATGTTTGCCCAAAAATTGTGTCTGCCTGACGTGCCAGCAGATGCGCAGAACATTCATTTCCTGTATGTGAAGCAGCGGATGAGCTGCAACAGTGCAGGGTTGCCAACGTCATGCCAACGTTTCTTCGCCTGTGGAACGCGTTGGCGTGGCGACAGAGAGAGAGCGGCGGCGGCGGAGAGGATTGAAACGCTTTCTCTTTATTTGAGAGACTCTGAAAGTGAGTCTCAACTTTGTGTTGCATATTTTTAGGCGTCTCGATTTTTTATACTCGTCTGAACGAATTTTGCAATATTTGTTGTCTGATTTTTGTTTGGTTTTTCAAACCTGCACTCAAACCTATTTTTCAAACCTGATTTTTTGGAGAAATCGTCAATCAAAGGAAGAAAGTTAGGAAAATATAAACTAAACTAAAATGATGGAATTGTAGATTTAATTTTTCTAATTGTTTTTCTGTTTTACTAACTGAACTCTCGAGGTTGCTGCTTCTGCATTTCTATTTATTTTGCGGTGAGAATTCCACACCCGATACACGCACGTGTATCTGAACAGCATCCACAGCATCCACAGAATCCACAGCATCCACAGCATCCACAGCATCCACAGCTCTTTTAATTTGCAAATTTAATATTTAAACACCGACAACAGTCGCTCGACGGCAGTCCGAGTTGATGTCGATGCTGAGCAGAAGACGCTGCCGCGCGCGGTTTTAAGGCGACATTTGGCATGTCACGTCTTTTGTCACTACAAAATCGCGGCTGGCAACATTGAGTGACAACTTTTTTGGGCTTAACTAGCTCAGCAACAAACAAAGTTGGCTCTACGCCATCAAAGAAAAGTAAAAACTAGCTAACAAAATTATTAACTTTACTGCCGTGGAGCTTGAATGTCGCCTCAAAATCGCGTCGAAATCGTCTCAAAATCGCGTCGAAATCGCCTCGAAATCGCTGCCTGGAGACAAAGTGTTGGAAAGCCATGAAGCGTCGCAGTGGAGAGGGAGGAGGCGGAGTGCATAAAAATGGGGAGAGCGAAGAAAGGAAGAGAGAAAGTCGGCCGCATTGGAAGAGCGACTCCGCAGCGGCCACGAGTGCGTGTGTTGAAGCAGAGAAGCTGCATCGAAAGCGACCCGGGGGGGGGGGGAGGAGGGAGGAGTGGCTGCTCATGATAAACGAAAGCCGGCTCGAGCACTTCAGTCTTCAAGGAAGCACGAAGTCGGCTTGTGGCGGCGGCAGAAGAGAAGCTGACTCGGCAAACGCAACGCTGACACAGAAGAAATGAGGTCGCGCCGCGGCGTCTCGAGAGAGAGAGAGAGAGAGGTGAGCAGGCCTCGCCAAACGAAGGCCTGGCAACGTGTGTGCGTGACGAGGACGGATTATCTCGTGCAGTCACGACCACCACACGACCACAGCAACAAAGCAACGGCCAGCCGAAGCAACATCAAAGCAACTCGAGCGGCCTCGCAAATTTAAGCTGTGCGATGGAAGGTGAGGCGATTTTCAGCGAGCAACAAGCCGCCCCGCCAGAGGGGCGGTAAAAAGGGGGACGGGGGGGTGGCAGCTTGTACAGCTACTGGCGCGCTGTTTGCACTTCATTTCGAATGTTAATGAGTTGCAGCAGCACTCGGTGGCGCTGGCATTCGTTTAATCTGGAATTCGCGTCGCTTGCTCTCCGCGAGGATTTGTTTGCCGCAGCGAAATTCGCCACAATTCGAGCGGAAAAGCACTCCGCGGGCAGCCTGAAAGTAGGCAGCACTTTCGTTCGAGTCAATTAATTGACGAAAGAGTTGACTGCAGCGCCTCGAATTCCCGCATCTAAAGTTTTGTGTTGCAAAAAACATCAGAAAATTTGTCGATCGTACTCACTTCAGCTGACGCTCGCGGTGCCACACAGCCAGCTGCAGGCGTTCCTCCTCCGCGTGACCGGTCGCGCAGCTGGCATCGGCGACTCCCTCTCGCCGGCTCAAGTCGAATCTGAAGCGGTGATCGAAGTACGGACGACTCGAGTGACGATGCACCGCCGTGCGCTGGAAGCGCTGATCCGCTGCTTGCGGCCGCCGTATGAGCGCCACTTTCACGTACGCGTTGGGCGCCGCCGCGCCATTGGAACGCTTCAGCTCGCGGCAGCGTATCACTGAAACGAATGCAGGAAATTGAAACACTTTGAAAATACGTCTCTCGCACTCTCTGCCAAACTTCGGACTCACCGTGTACATTCAGCTCTCCATGCGACGCGTAGATCGCCAACTCCAGCGATCCCCTGTCGCTCGGTCGCGTCACGCTCGATGAGCTGCGCTGCGAGTTGCGGCCGAGAGTCAGAGAGGCGCTGAGTAGCGGCTCAGTCAGCGTTGAACTTGCGTTCGACGACGCTACCGAGCTTCGCTTGGCTGCGCTGTAGTCGGCATCGTCGGCCGCCGCCTCCTCGTCGCTGGGCGGCGAGAAGGTCAGGCAGCGCTTGATCGATTGCGTCTCCTGCAGCGTGGGAGTGGAGCAGCGCTGCAGATCCTTGCTGAAGTGCGGCGGGTCCTCGGAGACGACGAGAGGCGCACGCTGCGGCGTATCCAACACCAGCAAAGCTGCCGCTCCAGCATCAGCATCGTATTTCGTTTGTGGCGTGTGTGGGCTGAGTGGCTGCCGCTTCTCTGTCGCGTGTTGCTGCCGCTTCTCTGTCGCGTGTTGCTGCCGCTTCTCTGTCGCGTGTTGCTGCCGCTTCTCTGTCGCGTGTTGCTGCTGGGCGGTCGCCTGTTGCCGCTTATCTGTCGCTTGCTGCTGTTTCTCCGTCGCTTGCTGTCGCTTCTCCGTCGCTTGCTGCCGCTTCTCCGTCTCTTGCTGCCGCTTGGCTGTCGCCTGCTGCGCGCCGCCGCCGCCGCCGCCGCCGCCAGTGACGCATTTTTTACGCCGCACCACACGCTGCCGCTTCAGATGCGTCGGCGTGCGCACTTCCATCTCGTGTACGCTGGCCTCGAACTCGTTGTCGCCTTGCAAGCTTTCGGGTTCGCTCGTCGCTCGCGATTCGCTCGTCGCTTGCGATTCCCTCTGCCGCTCTTCGGGCGCCTGTTGTTGTTGCTGTTGTTGTTGTTGTTGTTGTGGTTGTTGTCCCTCGCGCTGCCCGCTTTGAATGTCTTTTCTGGCGCTCTCAATGATGGCATCCAGCATGCGATCGAGTGTCGTGTCGCCCATGCGCGACGACGAAGGCGAGGACAGTTCGTCGCGCAGCGTCTGTCGGCTGAAACGCACGCGATTGAGAGGCGTCATCGCATCTCTGGCGTCTCCGAAATCATTAGAAGCGAGCGCAGCAGTGCGTCGCCGCGGCGAAGGCGTCACGGCGTTGCTCGCGTTGAGCTGCTTGATGCTCAGCGGCGTCGCACGCGTGCGGGTGGGCGTGTCGTGCTGTCGCTGCGGACTTTTGCCGTTGCTGATGTCATGCAGTGCGGTGAGGCTGCTGCTGCCGCTCCTCAGGCTGCGCCTGAAGTGAACACCGAAGTTTTCCTTGTTCGCCTGCGAGGTCAAGGAATGCCGTCCCCCGCCGACGCCTCCGCCGCCACCGCCGCCACCGCCACCACCGCCGCCACCTCCGCTGCCACCGACGGCTTCAAGTTGATTGTCGAGCGAGCGTCGCAGCAGATGACGCTGCAACATGTGGGTGAGAGTGGGCATTTTTGTTGTTGCGAGCTCGCAATTCCGCAAGGACTCTCCTGGCGACCGTAGTGAGCTCCACGAAATTGGCACCCCTCGAGATGTCGTCGTCCCTTCTCAATTTTTCGCAGCTTATTGAATGGCAGGAATTTTTTCCCGAGATTTATCTTGCCGCTGGCTTTCGTTCTGCTGTAGTAAGCGGAGTGGCACTTGTTGTTGTTGTTGCTGCCGATGTTGCTACTTTCGATTGGTCCACTTTAACATTTAAATGAGGAAATGGAAAAATTTTTATTTAAAACTGAGAAAATGAGAAAAGTCAAATAATTATTTAATTTTTAGATTTTTAAGATTTTTAACAAGAAAATTATTGTAGATTTAATACTAATTTTGATTTATTTACCATTCAATACAATTAATCAAACAATTAAAAAGTTCTATTTGATTTTAATACTCGTGATTTATTTGAAATGGAAACTCTGGGTCAGCCTGTGACTCCCGCTTAGCCGATGCAGAAACCCAAACGTGGTAAGAATGTTTGCCTGTAAGTTTACAGCAACTAGCATGGACAAATTCGATGTAAAGAGACGAGCTAACATTCGAGAGACGAACTAACATTCGAGAGACGAACTAACATTCGAGGTTTGTGTCTAAATTTGTTTTAACCGCAACAGTCAATCGAAGAACGAAAGAAAATTTTATGATGTTCAGAAAAAGTAGAAATAAGTTGAGGATCAGTGATTTACACCGAATTTAATTTCTAAAATGTAATACAATTTTTTAAGAAACTTATATAGAAAAGATCCGGCACCCCAAGTAACTCAATTCGTTTATATTTAATTGATTCCTTCGATATCCTCACTGAAGTGTCAGAATCAAGTGTCAGAACTGCATACAGGAAGTCAGGAGATGGTAATTAACTAGTTAGCTGTACGAAAGTCACACCAATCTAGCTTCCGAACCGTCGCATCGCTCACGAAATCGATGCTAAATACGTCACGTCCAACTTGACAGCTGTCAACTCACGAGCAGTTGAAAGACGCAAAAAAGAGAACGATTTCACAGCCACAAGTAAGCCGAACCAGCGGAGGGCAGACGTAAAATGAGCAGCCGCTCCGAACAGCAGCATCCTTCGAACTCTGCACAGCATCCTTCGAGTTCCCCGAAGTGATCCTTCGCGATGATGAATGAAGGATTCTGAGGAAATCGTTAGCTGGATAATTAGCGCGCGCCAAAGAAGAAAAGTAGAGCAACATCAGGAAATCAGCAGAGCGTGAAAAACAAGTTGACGCATTGAAGGAGAAAGAAAAAAAAGAAGAAAAATGACAGAAGAGAGAAACGATCAACTCCAAGGCGTTGATTGACAGGTTCAGAGAGTCAAACGTGATCTTTTCAACGGATTTGGGATTTTCATTTGTAGTTTTGAAGGTTTTGAAGGCGGCCAACGTTTATTAACTCAGTTTTCAATTTTATATTTCTACTTAACAGGATATTTATTTGTTTCTCTCCTGATTTTCATTTGTTACTCTACCTTTTTGTATTTGGAATTCCTCGTTGAAACGTCGAATTATTTCTTTGTCGCCTTTTGCGTTTAATACTTTCGAATTAAATTCGATTTTCCGATCCTTTTTCTCAATCACTTTTTATTTCTCTAACAATTTTTAAGCTCCCTCTCGTCTTCCGTCTCTTCTTCCGTCGTCTTCGTCGGCGACGCGCTGTCACTGTGATTGCTGTCAGTGTCAGAAAACAGCTGTTCACTCCTACAAACACAGAATCACGTACACACGCGCACTCTCCACCCCGAAACCGTTGCGATCGTCATTTCCATCGTTATTTCATTAACATTTAAAGGTGTTCGCTGAGGTCTCAGATGTGTCTCAATTTAATCTTGATTGGTAGACATTGTTTACTCTTCTTCTTCCACGTCCCCCTCTTCTCCTTCTTCTTCTCCTTCTTCTTCTTCTTCCTCCTCTGCATATTTAATGCCAATAATGACAACAACTAATCCGTCAAATCCTTGAAGTTCCTTACTCTGAAATTTGAATTTGGAGTGCAATTGAAAGTCTGTATGCGGGTCTGTCTGTCAGCTTCAGCTTCTGTCTGCCTGCCTGCCTGCCTGTCCGGCTGTTTGTATCCATGTCTGCTTATCTATTCATAAATTGACAGCTGCTTAAGCTAAATAATGAGTGATGAGCGGCCTACAATGACGCGTAGAGCAGAGCCGCAGATTACTTTTGCGACATTGAAGAATTTTACCGATATTTCACTTTATTTTTCACCCTTTCCTTACTAAAGAATAAATCTCAGCAATACTCGCTCGTTTTCCGCTCTATTTTCTCATTTCTCAATATTTGATACCAGACTAGACCGATTTGAATAAACTAGGGTAACGCAGGCTATTTAAATCCACCAGAAGCCGCCGCTGCTAGCTGCGATTTTTCTTCAAATCTCGTAACTTTAAAACGGATCGACCGATTTGTATGCAGTTTTCAGCTCTGGGCAAATTAAGTGGGAGGAACAACATTATTTAAGTTTTGGAACATCTGCCGCTAGAGTGCGCTGCACATGCATTCTTCTCCTCGGTTTTTTATCTGATTATCTGCTTGTGTGACAGTCTATTTATCTGATTGTCTGACAGTCTATTTATCTGATTGTCCGACAGTCTATTTATCTCACTGTCTGACAGTCTGTTTGTCTGCTCGCCCACCTGTTTTTCTGTCTACCTCTCTGCCTGTCTGTCTGTCTGCCTCTCTGCCTGTCTGTCTGTCTGTCTGCCTTTCTGTCTGCCACCGATCTGACTGCCCGCTCGATTGTCATTTCTGCTGTCTGCCCTCAATGCTGGTCTTCTGTTCATGTTCGCCAGACTCATCAGTTCCACCGTCATCGCTCATCCTCTCATCCGCCAGCTGTTTTCAAGAATATTCTCCGATCTCCGAGAAACCTGTTTTTAATACTTCAAAATACATTAAAAAAATACAAAATCCTGAAAAACCCTAAAAATTTGCTAAAAACTAATTTAGGCAACAAAACCTCAAAAATTTTACAGCTGAACGTCTCCCAAAAATAATGAATGCATCTCGAAGCATCTCAGACTTTTCTCCCCAATGGAACTTTTTTTTTTTGCTTAAAGGATTTCATTCATTTCGTCCTTGGAGTCCTCCGTCTCCATCGTTTGCAACTCCTCATTAAAAAAGGTAAAGGAATCTTAAATTATGCGCAAATTGAAGGCAATAAATCCTGCTTTTCAGACGAAAAGTCCTTAAATTCTGAATTGTGTTGTATGAAAAAAATGGTACAAATTTGCAAGATCTTCTGCGAAAGAGTGAATAAAAAATCAGATAAAAATCCAGTTTTCCCCGTCGCAATTGCAAGCGCATCTTGCTCAGACAGCCAGCTATTTGATGTCCTTAAAGGTCCTTGCAGAGAATAAAACGGTCTACTTTTTTGCAACAACTCATATTTAAAGAGAAGAGAACTTCCACAAATGCAACAACAAAAAGAGAAAAATTAAAATGAACGAAGCAATTCTTTTCCTTTCCACAGAAACTTTTTGCAAACTGTTTCTTTTCGTGCGGCTGCCTCGTTTCATCCTGTTTGCTTGCCTCATCCTCACCTTTTGTTGCGAAAGCAGGTTCTGCGGACGAACTGTTGCGCATGCTTAGCTAACTTTTTCTTTCCCTCCGTGTCTCTCTCTCTCTCACTCTTCTCTGACACACTCATTAGAATTCTTCACTTCATATCTTTTGATGTCCTTTTTCACACAACACTGGAGGTCCCTTGTCAAGCCTTCACAGATGTAAACTGTTTCAAGCTTTTGTTATAAAAATCAGCAAGCATTAAATTGAAGCTTCGGGGCCTCGGAACTTTGGTTTGAGTAGAGCTTCGATATTAAGAAGTTATTGAATTGAGGGTTGCAAATTAACAGAGGTTTTGCGATGCGACTCAAATAATTGAAATTACATCCCGAACTTCCCAAAGAATTCGAGAGGTTTTCAGAGACTGGAAAGAGTGTTACCACTTTTAAAGGGATCTGAAAGCTTCTTTGTAAGTCAAAAAGCTTCCTTCAGAGTTTAAAAGCTTTTCAAAGGAGTAGAGGGTGGATCCAAGACCTTCTCGAAGATTCCGAAGGCTTGGGGAGCGAGGAAAGGTATAAAAATGCATTATTATACTCTTCCTAAAGGATCCGAAAGACTTCTAAAGGTTTCCACAAGGCTCAAGAAAGTGTCTTTACTTTCTAAAAGACCCAAAAGCTTACCAATAAGCTTCAACGCTTATTTAAGGTTTTAGAAGACTTTTGAGGGGTGGAAATTGGATCCACGAACCCCTCCCAGAGATTTCGAACACCTTTGCAGAAAGCCCGGAAAGTTTTTCTTGCAAGTTTAAAAGCTTTTTAAGAAGTCAGTTCTTCAAACTTTTGAAATATAAATATACGAGTATATATATTTCCTAAAAAAACTCTCAGAACTCTAACAATAATCTTAACATCGTTACAGACGTCAATTAAATTCCTTAAAGGCTAACAAAAAAACCTTTTAGAGATTTAAAATAAGAAAAAGTACTGGAAAATCACGATTTTCTTTGCAGCATAATGAAATTCGCCACTACTGTATCCTTCCCAAAATTAAAGTGCATTAAGGCGGAAAAGTAAAAGTGTTCGTGTGTGTTTTTATTTAAATACTGCAAAAAAACTCTTTGTTCTCCATTTTATTGCTTTTTAAACGTTTCTTTATTCCCTCCTTAAGGAATTCTTGTGCGATTTTTTACAGCGCAGCGACTGCTTTTGTCACGTTTCAGTATTTCTGCTGAATTGGGGAGGAAAAATACCACTGGTTTCATTATTCCAACATGAAAGGAAAAAATTTGGAAATAAAATAAATAAAAATTAATAAAAGAAACTCGCAATCGAGTCGGAAACTTTGCATTTGTTGTACAGTTTTAGTGTTTATTAAGAGGGTTCTTGACTTTATATAAGGATAACTTCAGTCTTTACAGCAACCGAGAAGGTTGCCAGACTGCTGTGGAATCAGAATTTTAATTAAACTTTTACGGGACAGAATAGGATCCAAACAGGATCCAAACAGGACCCAAACAGGATCCAAAAAGGGTCATAAGTTTCACAAAACATTTAGTGAATTAAAAAAAAAACCTAAAAAAAATATCTTAAAATTCGGATATTTCCCCAAAGTGCACCTTTCAACCCTCTCAAGGTCGAGTGAGAATTAAGACAGCACTTCGTAAAATTATACGGGTCACAGATATGCCGACATCCAAGCAACTAATGGCCTTAATAATTAAATTAGAGATTTTTCCAACACGCCTCTTTGTACTCGTATATTAGGGAAAAAAATTAGGCGAAAAAACACGCCCCTAAATTTATGCAGGGGCTCAACGCCTGAAAAATGGAACGGAGAAGACGAGCAAGTTAATCAGCCAGCAAAAAAGGCGAAGAAAAAATGAAGGAAGAACAAAGGAGAGGCAAATTGGAGTAAAGTGGGCTAAAAAGCGAGTAAAATTCGGGGCTGGATATGGGATGCGTGGAAAAGTCGTCTTAATCGATTTACGGCAGAAGCGTTTTGCAGTGGATTCCTCTAGGTTGTCGTCGGCATTTTTCCATTTCGGCGACAACTAACGCCTTCCTCACCTCCCTCCCTGGCATCCGCGCATTGTGCGGCCGGCCGGCCGTGCGTCCCCTCCGTAGCTGGATCGAGCTGGATTGAACTGTTCGAACCAGTTTTACGTTTCGAGAATCCGTTGCCATCCCCGAAGCGGCGGCGACCGTCCGTCCCAACGCGCTACAACAACAACAAGAAGAAGAACAGCACCTTTGCCATCAGAAGACCAGAGAATACGAGTCGCCGCAGCACCCGGTTGCAGTCTTTTAAGCCAGTTGCAGTCTGGTGTTCGGCTTTTCTTACCCTCACGTTTTGTTTTGCTTTGTTTCAAGGGTGCCTCGATTTTCACCTTCATTGTTTTTTTTTTCTTCCTACCGATTTTTTCTTTACGTTCATACTTGGCTGTTGTTGTTGTTGTTGTTGTTGTTGTTGTTGTTGCTGTTTTAGGACAGCGCTTGCGGATTACATAGAAAATCTTTGTCGTCTTCCATGCCAACTTTTCGGAGGATACTTTTCTCGGGTTCTTCTTTCGATTTTTCGTCTAGGCATTTTTGTCTTGCCTGGACTTTTCTTACTTCTTCAGATTTCTTTCTGGGGATTTTTTGCAATTTTGAGTTCGAAACCCAGACTCACCCAGGAAAAACAACTGCTGCCTCAGCTAATCTCCCCCCTCCTGTTGTTGTTGTCCATTATTTATAGCATTACTTTAAATTGGGTGCGACACACCCAACAACAACAACAACAACAACGCTATAGCTCTATCGTCTATCGTCCTAGCGCGATTTTCCCCTTTCCCCTGCACGATCTACTTCGTATTACGCGATTTTCACTTCAAATCAAGGCCAATTTCATGAGTTCCTCCTGATTTGTCGGTGATGGCGGCGCCGCTGAGAGGTGTGCGCTGTGTTATTTCCCGAGAATCTTTTGTGTCTCTAGTGCTATAAAACCGCATTGATTGGATTTTTATATTCCGCAATTCTTAACCGAGGGAAGGATTGTAAAATGACGTCAGCGAAGACAGAAGACAGCAGGATAATAAACAGCTGAACCGAGTGAAAGTTAATTGTGGGACGTTAATCTTGGGATGAGAGAAGTTTTACAGATACCTCGCGGAACAGGTACACCGCTGCTATTCAATTAATCTTGCAAGGAATTTTGATAATGATTTTTTATGATTTCCCCACCGAACAAGATTCAAATCTTTTATAACTGAGAAACTACATCAAATAAAGATAAATTAATTGTAATAATCATAAAATGTAACCATGAATTTGGACATAAGAAGAGGAAAAGAAAAAAAGGAGGTAAAAATTAAGGAAAAAATCAATTTTACAAGTTATAAATTACAAATAAAATAAAGTGTTTATTAAACATTGCATAAAATCTCTTGTTTCGGATTAATTACAGCATTACTTATTAATTAAATTCAGCTTTTCTTAAATAAATCAAACGCAATTATTTATATCATCATTTTCTTCACCTGTTGGCTATCCAAAAATCCGTAAGTATTTCATTTCGCGTGTGAGAATATCCGCAAATGTTTCCCTTCCGTTCAAGGGAATTCAGCGAAAACGCTTAAAATCACTTTCACAAATAACTTTGTTTTGTTTCAAAAGATGTCACAGGTTTCTATAATAATTTTGCTCACATCAAATTGCAATTTTAGTTTTTCGTTTTTAAATAATGCCAAAGTACGAGTATTTGATATAATTTTGCAAACAAGTACAAACACAAAATTTAGGCGAAAAGTTGAAAAATGATCTGCGCGAGCGCGTCTGAAGGAATCGAAGCCACAAACACGAATGAGCTGGACGATCGTCGCTGTCAAGGTTCACGGGCTTGCGCACGGATCAAAGATTCCGCACGAGCGAGCCGAAGCATAGACGATCCGTACGTCGGCATTTTGTTGGTGTGCGCCTCGGCTGTGGCTTGTTGTTGCTTCGGCGGAAGGATACTCGGACGACACCCTTTAGTTTGCACAGCAACAGGGAGCGAAACGACTCAAGCCGGCTAATGCACTGAATGGAGAGAGAGGAAGCGGCGACGAGCGTAGGAGAGCGTGAGAGAGAGAGGCAAAATAAGAGTTGCTCTTCAACGAGATTCTATATTAATTTTAGAGAGGACGTCCTTCTTTTTGTTGCTTTTGCTAAGGACACTGAAGATTTTAACAGAAATCCGTTTTCTAACACAGAGAATGTGATGACCTACGAGTATTTTAACACGCTTACACACACAGTCACGCATCTACAATCTGTCCCTCGGAATGTCCTTGTCCAAGATCCATTCTCTGGAATTTTGAGTTCATATCTGCGGTTGAAAGAGGACTTTAAGCGGGTGGAATGAGTGTTGGGAGAATTTTACAAGAGACGAGAGCTGAGAGGTAGAGGAAAACCATTTCTCACCACGATATTTTCGCAGTTTTCTCCATTTTTAAGTAGTAAAATTAATAATCTCCACTGTGCTAAAGTTGCAAATCACAAACATTACGAAATCACCTTTCAATACCCTGTAATATCTGAATATTTATTTCCCTCTCTCTACAAAATTCCGAAGAGAATGAGAGTCTTTCTCACAGTAAAATCTCAACAAATTAAAATAACTCTCAGCTTTCTCTCATTTTTCTCCTTCTCTTTGCATTTAATATTTCTCTCTCTCTCTCTCTCTCTCTCTCTCTCTCTCTCTTTTGGGATCCGCTCTCGACTGCTTTGCGAAGTATTCTCATTTAATAGTTTTTGGCGCGTTACAGGAAAAAAGGAAAAAAAGACGAAAACACGTGCTTGAAAAAATAGGTTCAAAACCAGCTGCTGCTGCTGCTACTGTCAACCAGTGAAGAGGACACTGCAAGATTTTCCTGTCCTTGTTTTTGCCGCATTTTCCCCACTTTTCACTCCTGCATTGCAAAGCAAAGTGAAAAATTTGCGATGCGAGTGCGCTGTGATGTAAGTGGCCTTGTTGGCCTTGTAAGCAGCTTCGGCCGTCAGTTTCTTGCCTTTTCGACGTAATGCGTAGGAGTGTCCGGTCCCGCTGTCACTTTGATTTAGTGTCTCCGGTTTTGTTTCGCGTCTCTCTTCTTTCTTTCTTCTTCCTTCTCTCCTGATGATGTGATCGCCGCGCGTTGGAGACTCGTACACCATCCGGCTTCTCTTTCTCCTCATTTAATCGCAGATTTATTTGACGTCTGTCACATAAGTTTGCTTAAATTGCAAGGACTTGGCATGGCATTCCTTCTCACTGAGAATGACATTAGAATCCATTTTTCCAAAGATGGTTTTCCACCGTCGCCGCTTTTCTTAGGAACGAAATGAATGAAATGGTTTCTTCCTTCTTTTGCTTAATTTAATAATGATTTTCAAGTTAAGTAAATTTGCGCTGCTTAATATGAAGTGATTAAATTTTCGTTAATCGTCCAAACGGCAGAAAACATTTCCGAAATCACATTTACTTGCGATTATTTGTTTTTCTTCGACTTTCTAAACTTCTCATCTACAAATCAAAATATTTGCTACGCTACGATCCTCCCAGTGATTTCAACTTTTTTTTTCTCAAAAATTTGCATAATTACGGCATAAATTTTCCACGCCTGTCATAACAAGTCAGTCGCTGCCGTCAGTCTCCTGAAATGAATGCGATGCAAAACTGAAAAATTCCTTCGCCATTAAGAGTCTCGATTGCAAGCGGAAAAATTGCTCGTGCCCGACGTTTTGCTGCATTTCTTGCGACTCCTGCGGCCAGAACGCAGAAGATCGATATCAGCCCATTTTTCCTCCGCCCAAATCCGCGCTGCATCTTTAATTTGATGCAATTTGTTGTGCGCTAATTAATACCAGTATATCGATCACTGCGACGACGGGGCGAAAATATTTGCATTTGAATTTGCCGGCTCTCGAGCGTGGAAGGGCGTTGAAGAGGTTCACCCTTTTCTGCTCTCACGTCGAGTCAGCGTGGCTGCCCTGAGAGTTTCTTGAGCGCCGCCATACACGAAATTCTCATACTTCACCCATCGCCTTCATTTCCGATCAATCAAATCAAGGCAATCAAGGAAACTTTGCATTCCCCTGCGAAAGGATTGCGTGTCCTTTGTGATCGATCTGCTTTCTTCTTCTTGCCATGATTTGGCATTTATTAGCCTCTCAGTAGTGGTGGGAATTTATTGCGTTTACTTACTCGCATCTCGAAAGTGGCTGCAAGCGTGACTTTTGTTTGCGCTCTCTGAAGTCGGCCAGCAGCATGACTTCGCTCGTCATCGAGATCTCGAAGGTTTTCGAAATTTATTTGCAATGCAATTTGTATTTCATGTAACGAATTTTCAATTAAAGCTAAATTGAGTTCGATGGAAATTCGCGGCAGGGGAAAAGTGGATTCTCACAGGTAAAATGTAGGCAAAAAATGAACTTAAATGCCCTGCAGAACCTTAAAATTATGCATGGCGCTATTTTGAGAATCATTTGAGAGCCACATTATTAATCTTATCTATTTAAATAATATCAACTTTTTGGCGTCTTTTACTGCTAATTTTAGCAGATGTCTCGATTTTTAGTGATGTTTTTAAAGAGCAATAATTTAGAAAAGAGAAAAAAGAAACCAAGAAATTGTGAAGGAATTTTGCGTTCCAAAGATTTTGTGACATTTGATTCGATTCTTCACGTCTCTGAGTCTTGGCGCAATTTTGCCACAGCTCAGGAAAACCAATTAATCAACAGTATTTATTTTCGCTGCAACCAAAGAAAATTTAGTGGAAAAAATTCGGTTACAGTTGCGCAAACAAACCTTGCGAAAATTCCTCTTCTTTTTACATAAAAACACGGGAAATGGAAGGAAAATCCTCGTCGTAAACATCTCGTCCATGTCATTCGTAGGCAAATAAATGAATCGTAAGCAATTTTTCAGCAAAACCAACAATGGAAAAAAGTCAACCGAGTTAAAAAAGCAAAGGAAATCGTGTCCAACTCAAGAATGGCGAGTAAATCGGTGTAACATCGGGATCGGGGACATCGGCCGTGATTGACAGTTGCTTTTGTTTAAAATAGGTTGTTATTCTTATACCGTTATTGTTGTTGTTGCTGTTGTTGTTGCTGTTGTTGTTGCTGTTGTTGCTGTACTATGCATGATCATTTCTTTCTCCTTTTTTTTTGCACAGCACACTCTTGACATTTTGATGCATGCCAACAGATTTGTCAGTGTTTGCCAGGATCGCGGCAGCCACGGCAATCGGCCGTCCTTCCTCGCCGGAGGAAGTTAAGCAAAGTTCGGTGACTTTTTCTATAGATTGACAGTGTTGGTTTTCGTCTCTCCTTCAATGTTTTTGCAAGTCACTGCCGTAACTAGAGCACCACGGCAAAGCAGTGAAGGATGTCCTGCTTCAGGAAGCCATTCTGTAGTTTTTTGAGCAGGACATTCCTCGCACTCCGTCCTGTAAATTCTCGAATCTTCTTTGTGTTTTTGGGTTTATTAATGTCGCAGTAGTTGTTCGTACCCACCTTTCTGCAAAGTCATTTTGTCATTTTAAAAAATGATACTTTCAGAAATCTGGCTTTTTCGAAAATCTCTTGTGAAAAAGGGTATTTTGTGGTTTTTGTTTGGCCTCAATAAGGTTTTTTATTAGCTTCATCACCGCTCTGCTGCGTCATGCTAACCTCACTTTTTATGGTTTACGCTGATTTTGCAATTAATTAATGATATGAGAGAAATTCGGGTCGTGGAAAACTATTACTAACCGCTGAATTCACTAATGAAACTCGTCATTCATTCATTTCAATGAGGAATTTGAACGAGAGCGAATTCGCAACTGATTCTTTGATGATTCATTTTTCAAGCTGTCAACGAATTTCGAATTTAGCTTCATAAAAAAATCGCTGCTTTTCACAACTCCGCCTCCTCCTGCTGCCGATGACAGTTTCGCTCGCCCTCTGCCAGTTACAAGTCGCTGTCGTTTACATTAAGCGAACTCGCTGCTGCCCGATGACAGCTGTCACTTTGACATTTACGTGTGAATGCACTTCTAAAGCGGCGACACTTTCCAGAACTAACTTCTCGTATTTGCAGTTTTTAATGATAACTAAAGTTTCCATATGTCGGCTAATTGAAGTCCAGTGAAGCATGAAAGTCATTACGGCTTAAAAGCAGCAGCTATTAAGTGGCACAGATACAGAATTAGGGGGAGAGAAGCTTGCGAAATTTCCCAAAATGGCTCTACAAAACAGTGGAATTATCTGAGTGAGCTGAGAAGTGGAGCTGCCGCGACCGTAACTCCTGAAACTTCTGGTTTTATATTCTGTTGTGCGTTACAGCAATCAGTAATTAATAATCAAAAATCAATTAACTAATAAATGTTTTCATCGAAAACTCTTTGCTCTGACTGATTTCTACAAAATGATGTGGGCAAAATTCACTGTTCAACTCTGGGAACACAAAAATAGGCAATTATCTGATCCAGTTCTCCAGATCCTCGGCTCACATGAGGCAGCCTTTGAAGACATTTTGCACAATAGAGCTATTTTGGAGGAGTTATTTTTCGAAAACATAAGAAAATCGTAAACTTTCTTCAGGAATTATTTATTTACGATGATGTCTCTTCTTCAGGAATTATTTTTTAGTACTCTGTGATGTCCCTTCTCATTCGCATTACTATCAAATTGAAGTGTAAGGAAAATCCATGCACATTCCAGCGCCCAAGCAAGATGTAATAAATAACTTTTGACGAATTAAAGGGACCTCCACAGCAGAGTATCCTTTTACTATACCACTTATAAGTGATTTTTGGGCTATTCATTCAACAAACCAGTTCTGTTTGTTGCAATACTTTCATATCTACAAATCGTTGAAATGGTAAAAAAGTACAATCGAAGCAGAAACCTTTTCGAATCCTCGATTTGCATATGCATCCTCTGAAGCTGCTGCTGCTGCTGCTGCTGCACCCCGCGAAGAAGGATCAGCTTTTCTTGTTCAGGAAGCCTGCTTTTGCCCTCCCCACTTTTTTCTTCTCTCCCCTCATTTCCGAAGTCGTCTCCTGAATGGCAGACAGCGTCAAATTAGTGCAAACATATTTGGTTTCGGTCCTTTTTTCCATTTTTTTAAATTTTTTTATTCCTTCCTTTGAGAAAACTGACATTTTTTGGAAGCTTTTTGGGTTTCTTTATCTTCGGTTTTGGCATTTTTTCAGTGGCTTTATAAATTTTCAGGGTTCTTTGAGCGTTTTTTACGCGTCTGCCAAGTTATTTGTATTCTGCTGCATTCAATGGACGTTTGGGTCGCTTTTCAGTTTCAGTCGGTTTATCGGTTCGAAGTAAAAAACTGCATTTTGTCTGGTAGCATTATTTTCACACAGATAAATTAAAGTTTCTCAGGAATGCTTAAAGCGAATTGCAGACACAGCAAGTTTGACTACTTTTTGGGGAACTTTTTTCCTTCCACTTTTGGGAAGTTTGCAGTTTTTTTAATGCACTCGGACTGTCTGTCATTCTTGAGAACATTAAATATTAAAACAGGATACACGACGCGACGACGCATCGTATGCAAACGACTATTAAAACTCGAAATAAATCTCTCAAAATTTGAGTTTCAGTTTCGGTTTAGCAGACACGGATCTGAAAATGAAGCGAATGCCAGATTAGAATCCGCGTTCCTGTGGTCAAAAACTACTGAAGCAGAAATTCTAACGATACCGAAGAACTGAGTGACCAAAATAAGGAAAAGTTCGGCATCCCGATGAATATGGAAACAATGGAATCAAATCTCAACTAGAAACGAATGAAGAAAATTGATTTTATAGCTATTTGCGAAATTTATGATTATGACGAGTCGATTGGGATGCGATGCGTTATGAATTTCGGGTTGCTGGGGTTGGCGATGCCCTGCGGACATATTGAGGTGTTCCGGCGCCGTTCGTTCCGACGCCACGCCGCTGGGGGAAGCGATCGGTTTTCTTCAAAAGTGACCGACCGCAGAGCACATAAAATTGCGAATATATTTTTTAGCGTCCAATGGGGTGAACCTTTCTCGGGTTTTTCATGCCTTTTTTGCTGTTTTTCTCTTGTTTTCTTCATTACAATTCCTGTCATTTTTGACATTTCGTTCTTCTTTGGTCGACATTTTTGCCATTACGGTTTTTTGCGCCCATTTAATGTGCCTCATAATTTACAAAAAATTGCTTCATTTTCCTCAAAGAAAAGACAAGATTTTCAAAGATTACGGGGTCGTTTTTTTTAGACGGGATTCCATCGTTAATAATGATGGGTTTCATTCGTAAATAATGATGGGTGTCATTCATTAATAAGCAAATCAAATGATCAAATAATGACAGGATCGTTAATAATTCGATCGATAAATAATGGAAAGAATGAGAATAGGAAAAGAATGAGAATAAACGAAATCATTGAGAAAAAGAATTAGAAAACGAAATGAGAAGAGATTATCTTAAATATGTTTTTACAAATATTAAGATTTCTCTTTCCATATAAAATAAATGAAGTATTAACTAATTAATTATTAAAATAATTAAAGTAAATTAAGTATTTTGCGACCATATAGTCGACCAAGTTGACTGGTAGATTAAATAAATAGATAAACTAAAAGTTTAAATAAAAGTGAAGGTGGTGAAATTCCACGCTCTCGCTCTCTCTCTTCGCTTTTCCCGCTCCCCCTCGCCCCTCACAAAACTGATCAATTGTAATGTCAGACTCTGGTTCTCAAAGTTCTCGCCTGACAGATCAAACGCACAGATTCTCTCCTCGAAGGCGGCAATACCGCATCTCTACTTACAGCACCGTGAAAGACGCCTCGGGCGTGTCTAATTTCTCCGAGTATCTCAGCCAGAGCTCACGCGGCTCTCACTCGGAATTGCTACCGTTTTCACTTTCAGGTGGCCAGCGTGAAATCACGTTGCAAAAATTAATAAATCTTGCTCGCTGCAATTTTTGACAGTTCACATAATTTTGGGCAATTGATGCAATTTCTGACATTCTGCTCCCATTTGGCATCAATGTTCGCCACTCTCCTGCATGCGTGCGCTGAGCGTAACCATTTATTTTGATTAGCATGCATTTTGGGTGGTCATGAAATGATTTCTCTCTCCCCGCTCTCGCACCATCGTGCATTCGTACATCAATTATGAATGCAACAGCTGTTCGTGGAGGAACGGAAGTGTTGAATGAACAATGAAAGAGACAAGAATTCGTGCCGTCGAAGGATGTGACAGAATATGACTTTTCAAATTCAGTTATCATTTCACTTTCCTTCCCCTTGAATCAAAAATACTCTGGGGTCTGATGGACTCGTGCGTTACTTTAGTATTTTCAGTTGCTATGATTCACTCTTTTGAGTTCTAAAACTCTTTTTTTTTAAAGGTTTTTTGAAACATACAGCAGCTGCACACTTTAAATTTAACCGTCCATGGTAAGCAATTGAGGTGAAATTGCGAAAAACTTCCACTTCCCGTAATCTCTGCTCTCCATCTTCTCTATCTGTGAAATTCCTTTTAATCCGCTTTCGATATGAAAATTAGATTCACGCAGCTCATGCATTTCGTAAGTTTTCATAGGTTTTTTTTTGTTTTAAAATATCCCTCTTTTTACAGAAATCCATGTCAGAAAATTTGACAGCCTTCGATCAGATATCAGCGGTGATCCTGTAACGTATCGAGCAGGCATTCCAGTTGCTTTTTATATTATTAATAAACGTAAACCAACCCATGCTAAAATGAGGTGGAAGAAGTGCGCTTCTTGTTATCCTTGTGAAACTTCTTCTCTCTCTCTCTCTCTGTCTCTGAGAAAATGAAGCGATTTCGTGTAAATTATGAGGCACATTAAATGGGCGCAAAAAATTGCGGCATAAAAGATGACAGCGAAATTACAACAGGAGACGATTGAGGAACAGGGAAATCCTGGCAGAAAAATCGCAAACTCAGGAAGGCCTTCCTTCTGTTGAGGATGCGCCACATGCGAAGTAGGGAACGTCGAGAATCTTATGAAATCTGAGTGAGTCGCAGACGTGAAAACCAAACCATCTGGCAAGTTATTTCCTCTTCGATATTCGAAGCGATCGCGAGCAGTCGTTATTTAAATTTTGCCCATCGTGGACGACAAAAATTCGTTTTCTCATTTTCCCCATTTAATTTCAATTTACTTATGTGGCCGCCAGTGGTTGCGGTCACTTTCTTCCCCGGTAGAGCGCTGCTTCGTTCGAATTTTCCGACTTAACTAGCTGGCTGAAAATGTTCGCCGGCTCACGTGATGCTCGCACGTACGAGTATTCCTGCGCGTATTTATTGCGCATTAATTAGCTTCCGATTCTGATTTGAGATAACGTGAGAAAGTTCACTTCACACGAGGTGAAAAGAAGGAAGAGGGAGAGATTTACGAAGTGATATGCTAACGAAATGGCTAATTTGGTCTCTTTTGAGTCCGTGGAAATCGTCGTTTTGTGGGTGACTGTCAAAATTATAGGTTTTTCAACAGATTTTATCGGCGTCCTAATGAGTTCATTGAAGTGGGATGGCAGGCCGATGTAGACGAAACCTGCGCGTGTTCGTGGGAGAGAGAGAGAGAGAGCGATAGACTCTTGAGATCCCTATTATTCTCGAGGCCGAATTGAACTCCTCCGTGGCTTTAGATTTCCCGTGCTTTTCCTCGCCATCATTAGCCAACTTTGACACTTTTAATGATGCAATCTCAACAATGACCACTTTATTGCGCGCCACGTCGAATCTCGCTCTCGCTCAGCGTCTCGCTCAGCATGCGTCGTGCAGCGTTGACAGCGTGCGCTGCCTTTTTTGTCAACCGCTTGCGTGACCTCCTGTCAAACGGCAACCGCAGCAGCCGGAACCACCCGCCGCTGCAACCGCATTTGCTGTCGCTCGCATCCATCAGCGAGCGCATTTCGTAGGGTGTCGCCTGCAAAAACTGCAAAACTCACTGCATGCGTTGTCAGCCGAGATGATTTATGATTTCAGCTGACGCCTGACAACTCAATGTGACGGCGCTCAAGTGGCGAGCGGCTCGATTTCAACTCCACACCCTGCGCGTTCCGATTCTCATTAATCAAATTTATTCCGTCATTCACTCTTGTTTGTGCCAAATTTCTCCCAAAAACTTTGCGGTCACCCAAGTTGCGGCTTCTGTTCGAAATTCTGTCAAAATCGAATGAAAATGCAGAAAAACGTGAAGTGCAGCGCACTTTTTTGTCTCTTTTTTGTCTCTTTTTTGTCTCTTTTTTGTCATTTTTTTTTTGGTGTCAGATGTTACTTCTCGTTCCGTGATTTTATTGAGAGGTGGGGACATCAGCGCATGGTAGGGCGATTTTTTAAGTGCCCGATATCGACCGAGAGACCGAAAATGCTCTGTAGACATCTGTGTGCGCGAACGTGGCCACACTTATTGCCGCTGCAATTGCAATTGAGGCTGCTTCACGGTGTATTTTAGACTTCCCTTTAAGTGTGGAGAATCGTAGTTATTTTGCTGTTTTATTTTCCCGAAAACCCCTTCAGTTTTTGAGGAAAATCTTGGGGAAAATCTTGAGAAATATCAAGTACATGTAAAACAACATTTACATGATTCTTGGCGTCATTTGACTCTGACCTTTGATCTCTGGAAAGGTCAGATTCTTGTTAATCTGGAGCACCTGCAGAAAGTAGCTTGAAACAGCGACCAGAAGAGACCGAGGAAGACGACCTTCTTACGCAAAAAATATGAAAATAAGAATCACTTGAAATAGGAAACCGAATACGGAGTAAAATATTGCATATAAAACACCAAAAAACTATTAAATTTTCATCAAAATTACGTTTGAATGTCGTCTTTCGCTTGATTTATTTTTATTTATTTATATTTTAGCTTTATTTTCACTACAGACCAACATTTCCATCAAATCCGCATAATTCTGGAACGAATTTTTGATTTTTCCGCTCCCTGCCGACCAGTGAATTGAATTCGAATTTTTTTCAGCATGAAAAAATAGACAAAAAATAAACATGGCAGAGAGAAACACTCGCAAAGAAAAAAATACACGTATGGTAATCGAGAAAAAAAATAGGATAATCAATGGGATGCAGGACGGTGGTCACTGTGAAGCCCCGGGGTTTTTTATGCCACTGTACAGGGTCACCACAAAGCAAACAAATCAAGAAACGGGCGGAAAAAGTGGAAAAAACGACCCTGAGTGCGGAAAGGAGGCGCCCGGTGGAGTGACTTTTCGCACCACGTGCTAGAAAAAAGAATTAAATAACAGGAGACATCTGAGTTAAAATAAATGAGAAGATTACAATTAATTTTCTAAAAATTAGAATTCTTAGAAATTTAGGGAAATACTAATATATAAAATTAAAGAAAATAGACAATATAAAAATTAATATATTTTATTTATTTTAGTTCGGTGAAGAGAAACGAGCTGAAGACCGAGTTGAACACCGCGAAAAGGTAATAAAAGTGAATTTAAAAACACAAGAATTAAAAAATTTCCACCATCATCATTACTATCGCCCCCCGCCACCGCCACCGCCTCCCCTCCCCACCCCCATCACCGTTTAATTACTGTGCAACGAGGGGTTGCGAAGAAACTACAATAAAAAAAACGATGAATAAATTTAACGCCCACTACACACTCACGGGGAATTCGGGGAAATTGAAGAGGCAAAAAAACAGGGCATTTTCGAAGGGTTGCCACGCGCCACGGACCGGAGCTGAAGTGTGCAAATTAACTCCCCCTGCAGGAGCCGGCAGGGACCACTAGCAACGCGCCAGCAGACTGGCGGCGGCGGCGGCGGCGGCGGCTACTTATTTCGGCGTTACGCAGCCAGCAATTGTTGTGGTAGCGCTGGTCAGAGACCGACCGACCGACCAGCTTTTAAAGCTGTAGTCGTAATTTTCTTATTACTATAATTAACGCAGCGACAACAACAACAACAACAACAACACACACACACAACAGCAACACTAATATTAGCCGACCGACGTGAGGGCAGCGGCTGCCGAACGCCTTCGTGACCAGCATGTGTCGCTCGTGGCGACAAAAGTGCGGCGTTTTTTCTCTCCAGCTCTCAATGGAACACCGGGAAGCGTGACTGACCACAAAAATGTAAATTAGAGCAACTTTTGTTGAGGTTAATTTAGCGTTTTCAATGGGCGACTGGCGAGTGCCGAATGTCCTGCCAGGATGTGCAGCGCCTGAAAGAGGAAACGAACGGTTTTGAACGATGCATCAGTGCATTTTCAAAATAATGCGATTGCAATTCTATTCATCTGCATTTTGTGGAGAAGGAATTCGATTTATTATTACGTGTTTTATTATTACTTGCTATGAAAAAATTATGCTGGTAACTCTGTAGCTGACTTGAAAATTAGCTATTTATATTCTTGGAATAAAAACATAATTTACTTAAGTTGATTTTGAGTTTTTACAGTGAAGTTTTTCAATACGAGAAAAAATCTACAATTTAAATAATAAATAAATAGATTTCGCTTACTATTTTACGTTTATATTTATTTATAGAGCGTCATTCTCAAATTTAAATTAACGACTCCTTCAACACCCTCGCCACGCGTCCACCTTCAACACCCTCGACTGGCAGGGGTTTTCCCTGCAACCCCCCCGGCGGTGGCAACCACCAACCAACTGGCAACGCGTACGCAATCTTAAGTGTTGATCAAATAAAAGAAATAAAAAGGAACACAAACGAGCCAACGAACTTCGAACTACGAGTATCTACGAGCGCGATAATGAAAACGATGAAAACCACACCAACAACAATGCCTGCTGCACCCATAACTGCAGCCTGCATCTACACAATAAATATGCAAATTCTCACTCGAATTTCTCGCTGCATAAACTCGAACAGAATTCTTAACAAGCGTAACCGAGTCACTCTCCACTGCGCAGCACTCTTCAGCTACCACTTCGCGCTTCCTAGACGTCTACTTGACGTCTAAACGTTAAATAGCAACCGTTAAATTTTGCTCTACCGGCGCAGCACGCGCTTCACAGTAGCGCACGATTTCGATCGAAGCCAGCCGAGCAGTCGATGAAGAAGGCTGACCGACCATATGGTGCTGCAAGTTGATGAGCAGACAGATAGCCAGCCATACACAACCCCCTACACACACACACACCCACGGAGTTTCATTGCCCGAGTGTGCTTGCTGTACGCACAGTGGGTCACTTTGTTGCGCGGCGTAGGTGCTGACAGGCCATCGGCAGGAAGGACAGCGAGTACGCAATGCCAGGAAACCCTTTTCTAACTTCTTTCCTATGCGATTTCAAGTAACTCTTAGCATTGTTAGTGCTGCTGTTGTGTTTCTCCACTTTATGTTGTTGGTTCCGGGATGATTTACATTCCGATTCCGTAGACTCAGAGATAAGAATCTTCAGGGAGTCCTGCAGTCTTGAGTTTTAAATGTTCCACTTTAAATGTTATTGTGTTCTTCCCGGCTCTTCTTTTTTTTCCCTTTGCTGAAAAAGTGTAATAATTTTGATTACAGCTGTTTACAAAACCACATCGGGAACATCGGGAAGATGAATGAATAGGTGACAAAAGTTTTTCCATGTAAATTTGGATAGATAAAATGGTTTTGAATTTATAGACTCGCTTTTAGTTAAATTTATATATTTCTGCAGGTGAGAAAGTGCAAAAACAGATAATAAAGCAACTAAATAAGTAGCAAATAAATAAAATAAAAGAACGACACGCACAAACGAGGTTGTTATTAGCGAATTTCGCCCACTTTCCATCCCAAAATGTCTCAGAAGACAAAAGATTGTCACTTTCAACCAAATTTCCTGGCGATGTCTGCATTCCTTCTTCTGCAGTCGTGATTTTAAGGCAGCTGGACAGACAGACAGTCAAATATGTGAGCTTCTTATAGGTGGTTTTTTAGTTCTTTTAACTTCTTGGTGAAGTAAGTGAAACGAGAAACCAAATATAGCTCAAAATACTCGAAATATGCAAGCTCAGCACACCTTTTTGCCAACTTCTGTTTCCAATTCTTGTAAATATTATGACGTTGAAGAAGATGAAATCTCAAATGCGACAAAAGCAAACAAAATAAATTACTATTCAAATTATTTACAGCCCCTAATTAGAGGGCATCTTTTTGCTATTGAAAGACGACCATTCGTTATGAATTATGTGACGTTTTTCGATTTATGTGCCAAGCATTTTCCGTTTTTTCTAATCTTTCCGGCATCTCATTCCCTATATTCGAAAATATTTAAAAAAATACAAACATCCCCCGGTAGCTGGTTACAAAAGTTCCTTGCAATTTACGAGGATTTTGGTACAGTAGCTGATACAATAACTGTTGTAAGTTGCAAGTTGTTGTTGTTGTGGTTGTTGTTGTTGTTGTCGTCGTTTTTGTTGCTGTTATTACGTTGTTCAACTGCCTTCGCTATTTACGGCTGCGCGTGTCTAATCGCGAAAATTTATACGCCGAAAAAATCGCAATGAAAATGAGAAAAATGTTGGTAAGAATATGCTGTGATTTTCTATTATTTTGAAATTAAAAATGAAAAGTGATTTTTAAGTTTTTTTTTAAGTTTTTTTTTAAGTTTTATAAAATAGGAAAAAATCAGTAGTATAAAATGAAAACTTTTTATAGTTTTTTAATCGGGTTAATTTGAAAAAGGACTTCTACTCCTGTTGTTTCCCGAGTTTTTTTGACATTTCCTTCGATTTCCTTCAATCGATGATGTGACCGGTGGGTTTGTTGTCGCGTCCAAGTGTCAGAATCATTTATTCCCGTCCTTTCTCACGTTGATCGAGCAGTTTTGGGAGAATTTAGGGTTTTGCTTTTATTTCACATCGAAATCGAAAATATTATTTATGTATTTCGAAAACTCATACCAATCACACTTTTGCTACTCCATCAAACTTTCCATCTTCTATTTTGACTTTCCTTGTTGCGTCCTTCCTTTGTGGATTGAGCTGTGAATTGACGTGGAATGGCACTGTTTTCGTCTTGCATTCCGAAGAGCTGAATTTTTATGGACTCACCAGAACTAGAGTGAGATGGATCGATCGATTATTACGTCAGAATCCGACCGCTACGCACTGCAACTCCCTGTAAACACAGAGGAGGCTGACGTTTTATGTCTCGCGCATGATTGACAACTGCAGAGGCGATAATCTTCGGCTGACACATCATAAAATAGCCACTCGTGTGTTGAATCTTCGGGTGACACATCATAAAATAGCCACTCGTGTACTGAATCTACTGTCCAAGTAGATTTTGGGAGGAGAATCGAAGTTATTGTAGAACTACGGATCGATTTTGAGGGGCTGGTTTTATTGCCTTTTATTGAATTTATATGGTTTTTGCATTGTGTTCTCTTGCCTTGCTTTGATCTGAAGTTGAATCTCCTGAAGATGACACACTTCTCTCGCCGATGACAGACGAAAAGAGGGCGAAAGAGACAAAAGAAGGTGATATCGCAGATTTTTATGGCGCAATAAAACGAGATTTTGATTGTCATAAAATGCTGAAATGACTTGGTATTTATTTCCTGTTAATTTGGAAAGTAGACACTTTCGAAGGAATACAAATTTTGGATTTGGTTTGCTTGGGATTCGTAGACTTCCACATGAAAAACTGCTTTGCAGGAATATTTTTGGAAAATTCCGAAATTTCCTTATTTGCGGCCGTTTAAAAATTTTAAATATTTTTCTAGTTTAGTGAAACTACTAAGAATTAAGTATTTCTCTTTAAAGAAAAGGGTTTTCTCTTCTTCTCATTCCCGAACTACCAGTCTCCTCCTCAATTCCTACGGCCTACTAATGACCCTGCCATTCCTTTACCGTCTTTTTAGCGAAAAGTCCCCCATTTTCAGCCCACCTTCATTGCACTTCTACGCCAGATGAAAGCAAATATTTATCTTTTCGCTTTCCTTTTAGCAGCTCATTTGCTGATTTAGCTGATTGTGCTGATTTTTCATCATTAAAACTGCTAAAAAGTAGTTGATTTTTCGTTTATTGCGTTCGGGTTTCGGCTTTTCTGCGAATTCGCCTTTTTTCTGTGGGGTTGAAAACGCTTTGTTTGCAATTTTTATGCATCATTTTTTAAAGATTTCCGTCAGTTTTTCCCGATTTTCCCCGATTTTCCCCTTTTGCAGATAGTTTGTCTACTCGTATTTTGCTGTCTTTTGGCAGTTTTTACCTCGCGCTGGCTTCCCTTCCTCGTTTTGGGAGGCATTTTTTTTAGGAGAAGATCGTAAATTTTTCAACAAATTGTCACGTTTTGACGGTGGTTATCGCTGCTAATGGTTTCCGCAGCCCGACTTTTATAGCTGATTAATGAGGCAACAAAGTTAGCGGTTTGTTTGCCTAATAAAATCTTCACAATGCGATTCCTGTTTCGAAATGTTGGCTTTTTTTCAGTTTGCAGTTCTTCTCTTCCATTTTGAAAAAGGCTTTCATTTGGAAAGGTTGATTTTATAATATAAAATTTATATATTTTCAAAATTTTCTAAATTTTCTCCACTAACCATTCTACCAAAAAAAAAAAAAAAAAAAAAAAAAAAAAAAAAAAAATTGTCGAATTTCTCCAGTAAAAACCAGTTTCTTGAATTGTCATTATATATCGACAGCGCTTAATTGAGTGAAAAGAAGAGAGGAAAAAATACGGAAAGCATAAAAAATTATTAAGTAAAATTAATTGCGCGCCAACAATTATTCAAAAAAGTTACGAATGCTGTTGGAAAAACTACTCGAGACACTATTCGTGCAGTCAAAAGCTTATAAATCACACAAGGAAAAAACATCCCTATTTAGCAGTTAAAATGCAGCAAATTTTATGCTTCTCATGCCAACAATTTGCATTTTCACAGCTTTTCATATACGTGGATGGCACTCAATGATATTTTCCGAAAATTTTTCGTTATCGTGATGATGGTGGTGGCGATGCGTTCTCGCTGTTGTTGCCGTTGTTGCTGTAGTTTTAATTGCCAGCACGTGACCGAGAAAACTTGTTTGGTGGTAAAAATTTAAGCCTGCATTAATTTATAAGAACCAACCAGCCGCAGCAGCAGCAACAACAACAACAACAACAACAACAACAACAACAACAACAACATTTTTCATCTAGCCACACGTGTGACCCGCGGGCATTTCAAGGAAACCGCATTAATTTTTTTTCTTCTGAATTTAAAAATGCAAACAGATGAAAACGACGAGATCAGACTTTTCAAATTCCAAATAAAAGTTGTGAGGGACTTGAAGGGTTAAGAGAAGAGAGAGAGTTTCGCTAACTCGTTCTACTTACTTCTCAACCGGTGTTACCAGTGTTGAGAGCAAAATAGCAAATTCAGAAACTTAAAAAAAGCATTAAAAATGACGTTTTTAAAATTTTCAACACTTCAAAACAGTTTATTCTGACAAAACTAAACTAAAAATGAAGTTTTAAACGCGATTTTTTCAAGGCAGGCCAACTCATTCAGTCTGATATTCAGCATTCAGCGTGCGTCACGTTGACAGCTCGCAAACGCGCCGACTGACGGACAGCAACGTCACTCATTCGGTTCCCCTCTTTCATTCCTTCTTCCTCTGGCGCTGGATTTTTTAAAATAAATGCCATTTTTTATTATAAGTATAAAAAACAAGCGATTTTTACATAACCTGTTAAAAATGCTCGGCGACCGATGGTGGCGCCCGCAGTGTGGACGGTGAGGAGAGCGTGAACAGTGAGGCGAACGAGTGAGGATGGTGAGCGGTGAGGAGAGCGAGGACAGTCAGGCCAACACACTGCTGACGTGTTAAATCGTGCGGAACGAAACACAACGCAACGTTTCCAAATTTTCCCTCGCCGTTCCTCTAAACGTTAGCGATTTTCACAAATTTGAATAAGAAAAAAGGACGCTACAAAGTGGAAATCATCGGCAGCACATCACCAGCAGCAGCGTGTTGGTCGGCGTATTCGTAAGTCGCGCGCGTGTGTGCGCTGCACGGCGTCGCGCTGCTCGCAGCTCGCAGCTCGCAGAGTGTGTAAAAATTATACGCTGGCTTAAGTTATGAATTATTTTTCCACTGTATTAATCGGATATTAAGGGGTGGATGTGAAAAAAATTATTAGCGAAAAGGACGCACAATTACAACGACAACAACGGCAACAGCGTAACCGTTGCATTGTTTCTCATTGTTGTTGCCTTTACTCGGGTGGTCATCGCAAACCATTTAAGCGTAGAAATTTCGGCTCGGGTTTGCTGTTCGGCTCGGGTTTGTTGCTGTTGTTGTTGCCGTGATATTTTGCTTTTTTGTCTAAATAAGTTTTCGTGCAGTTATTGCTGTTGTTGTAATGTTGTTATTGTGTTTGTGTTGTTGTCGCTGTTGTTGCTGTTGTGGCTGCCGTTGCATAGTTAATTTTCTTCTAAACAGTTTTTTAATTTCTCCACCAAAATTCGGTTGTCATTTTCTACGCTGACATCAAGATGCCACGTGACCACCGAGCGCCAAGACAAACACGACCGCCCACACGTCCAACGTCCAACTCGCTGCTCGTCATTATTTCTTCATATTTCATCGCAGCAACTGACAGCCTCGCTTCGGGTCTTCGTCGCGTCGCGCTTCGTCTTTGCCACGTCATTTCTTCCCGTCGTTTCGCTGTCATCTCGAGGGCCACTCAAGTAGTTGCTCGCCACTCCAAATGGTTGCCACCTCTTGGCGCTCGTTGAAGGCGCGTCTGGCAGATGCCTGCCTCCGCCAACTGTCACTCGACACTCGAGAGCCGACATCCGCTAGCTGCAGATTATCGCTGCTGATTGTCGCTGCCGATTGTCGCTGCCGATTGTCGCTGCCGATTGTTGCTGCCGATTGTCGCTGCTGATTGTCGCTGCTGATTGTCGCTGCTGATTGTCGCTGCCGATTGTCGCTGCTGATGTTGACTGATGTGCACTTGATGAAACTGCAGATTCTGATTCTTGCATGAGACTGGAAATGCGATTCCAAGGCCAGGATTGAGAGTTGCGGAAGTTAGAAAAATTACACAAAAATGACATTCCAAAAGGTCTCGAGAAAAGCAGTTTTCCTTCTCAAAAAACACACGCGACTGCTGTTTCTGCGCACTCGAAAATGATTTCGCTAGATTGCGTTATTTTGTTGCATTTTGACTTCTGCATTTATTTCCCCCGAATGTTTGCATTCGGTTGCCGCTGTTTTGCCCTTCGACGGCATCAAATCCCACTTGACTTGACGCATTGTTCGCGCGGCGCTTTGTTGTTGCGCATTCGGCTGCCACACCGAGTTCGTCGCCGGTACGCCTCTCTGTCGACCCGGGCGCCGCATAAGCTGGCCGTAAATTAAGTTCGTCCTGCGAGGAGTGCATCAGCGGACGCACCGCACCCTCCAGCGCAGGACGACCAGCGTCAGCGCGCAAACCTGCGAACTCATTCGTCCGCGATTAGCTTGGATTTGGTTATTCGCTTGCGAACACCCGAAGCCGAACACCCGAAGCCGGCCGAGTGAAGAGGGCGTCGTGTTCGGCCCCGGCATCGAAGTCGGATCTCTGAAAATCGAACTGCTATAAAAAGTCGCTTTATTCCTCTATTTTCGCATGCATCGAATGCAGTCGCCAGCCTTGCATTCCCTTAAAAATCTATTAAAATTTCCCGATCCAAAGTAATCCCTTGAGGAATTTGAATAATTTGTTGCGGCTCAACTGTCAACACGACGACGACAAACAAAAAACCGCATCGGCGACAAGATCTCCCCACAAATCACTCATCCATCAAAGTATCAGCCGACGAGAGCGACAGCGACACCGCTGTCGCAACTCGGTGCCACAGACACCACGAAGAAGCGCGCCCCGCAAATGATGCTCAACGTTAATCCGGTGCCGCCGCACGCAGCGCAGGCTGTCGCTAAATCAGTAAAAAATGCCACCGTCCTGTGCCGTCAGCGATTTTCAGCCAGAGCAGCGCTGGATGTCCCAGCCGCCGATTTAGATACCGATTTAGATACCGATTTAGATACCCCGATTTGTTTACCAGCCGCGCAAACATGCAAATCCTGACAATAAAAGGAAATCCTTTTAATATGTTTTGCATATCGAACGTATCGCTGGCGCGCTTGGCTGGTGCGCTGGGCTGGTGCGGCTGGTTGGCCGCCTGCGGCACGCTGCACGTCCTGCTGAGCCAGCGCAGCGAGTCGGGCGGCGCGACACGCCGTTGCGCAACTGGGCGACGTCGCACGGGAAGCGGCGCCCGTTGGCTGGCGGCCAGCAGAGGGATGTGGCTGCCAGCCTCTTGACTGCGGCGGCAGGGGTGCGTTTTGCGCTTCTAATTCGCTTCTGTGTTTGATTAACTTAATTAAAAACGGGCGTTCGTGTTTGCAAATTATTCAAATAAACGCGTTGCAGCGGGGAGGCTAAAAAACGGAGAGACAACACTGTGAAGTGAATGCGATAGAATAAAATTGAGTGAAATTGAATTAAATTGATAAAATACACTGAAATAAACACGTCGAGCGTGCAAAACTTAACCTCAGTCTTCGGTTCCAGGTGCAGGAGTGCTTCTTCTTCTTCTTCTTCCGCAGGACCTTTCACACAAATTCTCCAAAAATACAATAAACAAGAAGGACTCGTTAACTGGTTTTTAATTATTTCTACTAAGAATGGCATGCAGTGGCGTGCGTTTGAGCAGAAAGGAGAACAAGGAGTCCTCGCTCCGGCCAGGACGTGTGACACAAAACCGAGCCGAGCGGAGCGACAATCAGCTGTGCAGACTGTTAATTCGAAGACCGCCCGTTCGTTGGATGGCAAAAAATATGCATTGTGCGAGTTTTTGACAGCCTTCAAGGTGTTTCGTCAGCGGCGAGCGATTCCGTCAACGAGGAACCTTCAAATGCGAACGCAAGAGAATCTTGAAGGACCTCGAAGGAGAGAACTTTGCGGGCGACGCGGTCGCGGACGCGGACGCAAGCAGCTCGCCCTTCGTGGCAGCAGCGTGCGTTGCAGCAACGTGCGGTGCAGAAGCAGCGCGGCACAACAACCACGACAAGCAGCGGCAGCAGCAGCGGCAGCAGCAGCGGCGGCGCAGTTTGCGGGGCGTAATTGTGGAAATTCGTAATTCGGGATCCTTCCGCTTTTTGCATTCATTGAATGCGCCGATTTGTGTTTTGTTTGCGGTCACTGCCTGCAGCAAGAATACGAATCAGCAAAACACACACACACACACACACACGCATACGTCGCGGTTTCCTGTCGGGCGCGCAATCCTTTCCTTTCCGCTCGCCTGCCGCCTCCTTCGCTGCCATCCTTCGCGGTTCGCTTTCGTTTATTGCGTGCACAATTTTTGCACGGGTGCGTCTTTTTTCTTACTTGCCTCTCGCCAACTTTTGTCCTGTGAGTCCTATTTCGTCCTATTTCGTCCTACTTTGTCCTACTTCGTGCTGCGTCGTCCTGCGTCGTCCTGGTTTCAAGCCACAGCGGCTCCGACGCGACGTCTTGGCAAGATAAATCGTTGGAAATTCCGTGCGCTTGTTATCGACAGCAAGCAGGACGCAATGCAATGTTTTTCGTGTTTATCTAAGCGAACTCGACGTATCCTTGCGCTTTGTTGACTTTGGTCCTCTAGGAAATTCATTGGTTTCCCGAGTTGTTGTACTTTCGCATGTATTATCTGCCATTTTAGTTGCCCAATGCACGACGCTGCGCGTATCCTTTCTGCAGCTTTGTTTATTTTAGTTCTACGTTGGAAAATTACGTTTGGCGGCTTCTTCGAGTCCTTGGAGTTCGATATTATTTTCGCTACGCTTATCAGTTGCGACTTATAAGCGAAAGTAAACAATTTTTTTTGTCTAAACAAGAATCTGCTTGAACAAAAGATTGTCGAAACTTTCAAAGGGGAAGAAAAACACGATTTTGTGTGAGGAACATTCGATTTTCACAGATTTTTTGAGTTTTTCATTCCAAAGTTGGGTTGGTTTTTTGAGTTGAGGTGTTCAAGCTCAGTTCGTCTCTGCTCGCCATCGACCCGCGGCATCTCCCTGCCCCCCTCGACATCTCCCTGCCCCCCTCGACCTGCTTTATCTGAGGTCAGCCAGCAACACGTCGTCGCCGCCGCTGCCGGTCGGGCAGCCTGTCGAGCGCTCGTGCTGCTGGTGATCAATTGCGTTGTCCTGTCCTCACAGGTATCTGGGCGTCTTCAACTGTCCGGTTTTTTTTTTCTCTTTTAATCCCACATGAAGGGATGTTTTCACAGCCCCCACAAACACACACGCACACATTCCGCCACTCATTCTTCATTCCTTTTCTACTCCTTTCTTCTCAACATCTGCCGCCCGACATCACTTAATTTGTGGCACACTTGTTCACGCGTGTGTTTTCCACGCCCGCATCCTGCTGGAAAAACACAGAGCCTGGGATTCTCCTGCCCATCCCACCGCTGCTTCTTCATCCCGTGTGCTGCTCGCACAGGTTGCTGCAATTTTCTGCGGGTTTCCCCGTGAGGACTTAAAACTTCCATATGTTTTCGTTTTCTTTGTTATTTCGTGAGTTGTGAGTTGTGAGTTGTGAGTTATTTTTGTTACTCTCATCCTGTACCTGTCAACACGTGCCTGACTGGTAACTGGTGACTGCTGCCGCTCCCTCCAGCGATGACGCTGTTGCTGCTGCTCTGGCTGCGCAACCCCGACAGGTGGATTAAATTGAGTTCTTGTTTCTGGTTCGATTTTATTTACGCTTCGATTTTCCTTACTTGCGCTCTTCTGCTGCATGCTCGTCCTCTTCATTTTGTCGTCAGCGTATTTAATAAGCTGGTCACGCCTCGTCCTTGCAGGTTGTAATTAAATTAAATTGTTTGTCATCGCCTTGAAGGTGGTTTTGGATCCAGCGGAAGCGGAAGAAGCGTTTCAGGAGTTATTATCGGTCTTGCTACGATATTTTCTCACCGTCAGGAAGGTGCTGGTTATTTTATTGATGGAATGATGAAAAGAAAGACGTTACATTTGTAATAATAAGATTAAGTTTACATTTACATTAATTAAAGTAAAACCAACCAAACGCAGGGAGGGAAGATGTATGAATTCCTTCCAAAAAACAAAAACATATTAATAAAAAAATGAAAAAAAATTAAATTAAAAAAAAATTAAGAATTTAAAAAAAAATTTAAAAAATTTAAAAAATAAATTTAAAAAAATTTTTTTTTAATTTTTTTTAATTTTTTTTTATTTTTAAATTTATATTAAATATCATTGTTAATTCTTAATTAGTTCGTATTTATTTATTTCTTATTTCGTATTTATTTTTTTCTTTCCCTATTTATTGATTGAGTTATTTATTTATTTATTTATGCTTTTATTTCAATAACAGAGAAAACCTTTTCAAGGTGGACACATTTCTTCTCCGCTGTTCTTTCTGAGCAGCTAGTTTTCATTTAAGAACTTCAAGAAGTATTTTAATCGTCACCTGTTCCCACTTCTAATCTTACGCTGCCTTAACTTTGTAATTTCTAATTCCCAACTCATTACGAATGCTCTTGTGGGTCATTATATTCGCTTGTTTATTTCAAAACTGCCAATAAAATTAGTTGGCTCTGAAATTGAAAATGGTTTCATTTTAGTTTTCCTGCCCTTTAAGTGTCGCCAACTGTTGGCGCATCGAACGTTATATTGAGGAGTTTGGAAGGTGTTACGTTCTGAAAAGGGTTTTCCTTTATTTATGTTAACCCATTAAGACACGCTGGCGTTGACCATCAGTGAATTTATGATCACTTTTCAGCTGTTGTAGCAGGTTTCGTCGTAACAGGTCGAGGTAGGAATTAAGATAAACGAGATCCTCTTTGTTGAATTTAATTATAAAAGCCTTCTGGAGGAAGCAGAATCGATATGCTGTTGGAAGTGCATACAGGGTGAGCAGCAAATAATTTCAATTTAGACTTCAGAGTTCTCATCTTTGTGATCTTCAATTAATATTGTATTAATATTTAAAACTACAACCTGTGATGAGATTCTAATCTTATTTCTTGTTGTTTTGTTAGCTTTTAGAATATTTTTTGGCCGCTTTTTGTTTCTTCTAAAACCTCCAAAGAAGTTTGTTTCTTCTAAAAACCTCCAAATCAAACTGAAAATACAGTAAAATAATTGTTTTAATTTGACGCTTTTCTTGGTTTTTATTTAATTTTCGGGTATTTTATTTATTTTTTTGATTTAATTTGTTTCAAATTAAATGAACGCCTTAAGTTAAAATTTAATGAAACGGATTGCAGAACAAACTTAAGCTTAATTTAAAATTAAATAAACAAATTTCTATAATAACTTATATAAATTAGAAGCTATAATTGTAACTATACAAATAACTGTAAATATATATAAATAATAAGTCAATATAAATTACAACTTAAGCAACTAAAAGCGTAACGGCGAGCGTTTCCCCTCGTTTGTCAACAAAATCAACAAAGAATTAAATGTAGAAATTCCTCCAAATTCAAGCCGTCCTCCCTGACGTTAAAACTAAACGTAAATCGAAGGCAGCGCCAGTCCCAGCTCGAAATAACTGCTCGCATTCACCTTGAGACGCTTCGAAGGCGACTCCGTGTGCGAGGCTCGCCGGCGCGGTCGTTTGCTCGCCAGCGGGCGGACCGGTGTGTCCAGCATAAAGGAGTCGTTTTTCGGCAGCGTGCGGCGTGCAGCCCTCGGGTGTGCGGCGCTCTCGGGCAGGCGTTTCGGCGTGGGCAGCAGACGCAGCAGTTCGCGGTCTGGCAGCGGCGTACCCGCTGGAGGTGTGGCAGGTGCGGGCGTGGCGGGCAATCGGGAGGCGGCGCAGTGAGGCGGCGTGGTCGTCGTCGTCGTCGTGGCCGACTGCAGTGTGCTCGTGTTGGGCGGCTCCGTCAGCAGGAAGCTGAGATCGCTGGCGGGATCGTCGCCTGCGGTGTACGAGGGCGACAAGATGTGCTTCTTCGCGGACTCCATCTGATTCTTCAGCAAGGTGCGACGCCGCAGGTTGAATGAACGGCGCGGCTTCTCTTTCTTCTTGTCCTCCTTGCGTGCCGAATCGAGGATGGCATCGATCAGCTTGTCCAGCGTGCGGTCGCCCATTTTCGCGGACGGCAAGCACGTTTCGTTCGCGCCGTCAAGGGACTTTTTGGTGCCATCGCCACTCGTCGTAACTTCCTCTGCGATTTTGGCAAATTCCTGCTCCAGCTTACGTTTCTGCGGCATGGGTTTTCGCGCCCGAGGTGCCACCAGTCGTCCCTCCTCCGGGGTTTCCTCGAAATAGCGGGGATTCCCCACGAAAGCGTCGGGCAGCAGGCCGCGCATGGCCAGCTGCTGACCCGTTGGCAGAGCGGCGCTCGGCGAATACTCCTCCTCGAAGCGCGGCAAGGTGGCGGCGTAAATGCCGGCGAGCGGCGGAGCGAAGGGCGTGGGCAGCGTTATGCCGATCGTGGAGTGCCGGCGAAGGGCCGCTGGCGGTGCCCGTGTGCGCGTGAGGCGCGTGAGGCGCTCTGGTGTGCGCGGCGCACACGCGCGTTCCGGCGTGTTGGCGCTCAGCAAATTCAGGAGGGGCGATGCCAACCGCGAGGGACTGCTGTGTCGCTGCTGCACCATCGGTGTGGAGGTGGTGATCGGCACGTTTTCCTTATTGGCGACGGTGGCTCGGCGACGGTGTCTCCTGGTTTCGGCGTTGAGGCAAGGCGTTCGCAGTGGCGCGCAGGGCGTAGCATGCGGCAGAAACTTCTGTGCTGAAGTCGACCACTTTAACATTTTGGGTTCGAAGTCTATTATTGCGATAAAAGTGACTGTCGTTCGAGTGTGTTCTCGATTTCGTTCGTAATTTCGATTAACAAGCCATGCCGTCGATGAATTACTTCAGCTGTATGCAGGCGAACCACTTTCCCGACTAACAGTTGCTGACAAACTAAAGATTCGCTTCGTGCCGCCTCGGCTTTTGTACTCGCTGCTCTCTTTGCCGGTCCGCTCAGGGGTGGTAAGGGTGCTGCCACCCCTGTGTCTCGCTGCGCCTGTATTTCGTGGCTCCTTCTGTACTTCAACTAACTTGGCTTAAATTTCGACCAATGAGAAAAGTCAGTTCGGCGCTCTCTCACAATGTTGTGCCTCTCTCTCGCTGCATTCTCTCGCTACTTCCTGACGTGTACGCAGAACATCCCTCGATTGCTATTAGATTCCTACTCTTCTCTCCCTCTCTCTCTCGTTTTACGAAGGGTGAAAACTACACACTGTGAGAAAATAACTTTCAATGCGGTTTTTTGGTTTTCTGTGCTGGAGCGGGAATTCTTATCATTTCATGTTCGGAAAACTCTCAGTTCAAAATTCCAATACAAGAAGACGCTTTGAGTACCTTGATTCTCAATTCTAGAACGTCTTCAAAGGCAACTCCGTGCTGCAGCTTTTAAAAGCTCCACTGCGAGGGTCGTTCGTCCACTGCCATGCCCACTTTTTTATCCCTTTCCCCACTTTTTACACAAGATATTATGAAACCAATTTGATTTATTTACAAACTCATACTTTGCACATTAGAATTTACTTGAAATAAATTAGAATTTACTTGAGGTGACGACGGGAAGTCAGAATCCCATGTGGTTTTCTGTGTTTTGGAGAGAATTCTCGCCACAATATTTTCGCAGTGTATTGTTCAGTCACTAGAGTTTTCTCTGGCGAGCTTCTCTTCTCTTCTCGCTCCGCTAGTGTCGTCTAGCCATCTCTTTTTTTTCACACTGCAAAGACTCTATTTTTTTCGGATTCTGTTTTTTATTAACACTTCCCGGTCCTCTCTTCGCGTCACTTTATCCCATTACGACTTCCTGGTTCTCTCATACTTTCTCACTCCCTACAAAATGCATGAGAGCGCAACTGCATTCAGGAACTCCCGTTGCACTCCCCCGAAACTGCAACTCTCGTTGCCGCACACCAACAGCGCTTCCCTCGTGCGGGTCCCTCTTTTCAATTTAAACGCGACTCTCAGCGGTGACAAAGTTTCTCAGTGCCTGCATGGAGTGGCTGAGATAGAAATCTGCACGTTTAGACCTCGAAGTTCTCAGCTCGAATCCCTCGACGACCCTCGCCTGATTGACTCACCTCGTTGCTGGAGGGCAGAAGGAAGCAGTGGTGGCAACAACAGCAACAGCAACAGCGTCCCGAGCAGGACGAATAACGAAGGCAGGAGCCGGAGCAGGAGCCGGAGCAGGAGCAGGAGCAGCAGCAGCAGCAGCAGCAGCAGCGGCAAGATCGGAAGGGCAGATCGTATCGCGTTATAATTAAATATAAAAATTAGGACGAAAGGAAGTGGTTTTTCCTTAATTAGTTTGTTCTTTTTACGTTTCTATTTTTTAAGTAGCTGACAGGGGAGAGGACGGCAGGCAGGCGGCGGGCAGGGTGGCGATGGTTGATTATGTCTTTTTTTTTTTGGTCATTTTCTGTACTGCCAGAGGGGAGACACGTTTTGCTGCTCAGGTTGAAATTAATTTTCAAAAGCGAGCAACAGGATTTTTGCGTGTTGAAAAGTTGTTAATTTTGTGGGATTTCGTGTCACAGGATTTCCTCGTTTGTGGTACAAAAACTTGTCACAGTGGCAGGTTGCTGCGTTTTGATATGATTTGTTGTCGTTGCTGTTGTTGTTGTTGTCATTGTTGCTGTCGTTGTCGCATTGAATGGCGGGCTGATTGATGTTTTGACGGATGTTGATGATGTCGCTTTTGTAGTTAATGTGGGAACCTTTTTGCTAGTAATTGATAATATTTCAGCGTTTTTTTTTATTGAAAAATAACCGACATTCTAACTGATTATTTCTTGTTTTTAGTTGGAAGAAAATTAATTTAAATGAAATTAATCCGTTGAATGACTTGAGCAATTTT
Source organism: Sicus ferrugineus (assembly GCA_922984085.1). Lineage (NCBI taxonomy): Eukaryota > Metazoa > Arthropoda > Insecta > Diptera > Conopidae > Sicus > Sicus ferrugineus. The sequence goes on from OV277351.1 coordinate 18,433,790, forward strand.
AATAAGGCAATGCAATGCAAATTGTCCTTGCAGCTTAAAATCAACTAAATCGCTTTACTTAGAAGTTACTATTGTCTACAAAACGAATTCAAAGACGATTTCAAGTACACTAGAGTGTGGGGTGGGCCATCGTAAAGTTTCTTTTTTAACTACGTTCAACTGCGGGTGGAGAAAGAGGATTGACAATAGTCGAGGCAGCCGTGGCAGTTCTTTAAAATAAATTTTATTTCATAAAATGGTCAGAATGTTAACCCTTTTCAACGGGGTAAAAAACCCTGAAAGCTTAAAACGTTTTCTACAGCGACTTTAAAAAGAAACTTACTGATGGCCCACCCTTTATATTAAATCTGGAACTACAAATCTTGAACTACAAATCTCGAACTACAAATCCTGAATAAGGCAATAATTACAGTGTAGAGAATTATGGGAACAATTTTTCCCTTTTAGTTTCACTTATTTCACTTGAGCTCCTTCACCTTTGACCTCTTCGGACGTCTGTTGCCTTCATCTTTACAAAAGTTTGCTTACACAGACTTTAAGCTTCTCGGTTTCGTTCCTCATCCATCAACCGTTAAGAACTTCGTGTCTCCGCCTCATTTACGAACCTCAATATCGCAGATATTAGGGGGAAAAAGTGCCCTAAAATCACGCCCATCATCCCGTCGCAAGCACCAACAATTCCTCGTTTAAAACGTGACGAGAACCGTTCACGCCTCTTTGCATAAATTTTACATCTGGACGAAAACAGCTTAAAAAATATACTGAAATCGCACTGCTTGGGGTTCCTTTTTTGTGATGGAAAAGTAAGGAAGTGCAGCTCCTCAGCCGCAAGGATTGTTTTTCCAATGCGATCGCCATCAACAACGAGATGAATGCTCACAGCATGGACACTCTGTGTGATCCTTGTTTTGCTCGGCGAGGATGCTGGAAGCACCGCTACTTGACTCCGGCCGCACACCGTGACGAACTGGAACTCATAAGTGCGATTGAGGTCCTTTTTTAAGGCAACACCAAACAAACAGCAAGTACTCGCCTTCGTTTTGTGCTCTCAATCTTGACGGAGTTGCGGTTTTACGTATTCTGCATGCGTTCAACGTCGCATTTGCATGTTTAATTGAGTGCATGTAATGCGTCAGACAGATAAAATGTTCTTAAGAACACGAAGCGTGAGCGATTTTGAATGAAAATCCCTTAAATTAGAAGACGAAGCGAGATGCTAAACCGAAAAATGTACACCGAAAACTTCAAATGGAATGAAATGAAGCAAAATAAAAAGCAAACTAAAACGCAAATCACCTCTGCGAAGGGGGTAACAAGTCTCATTAGCACCCCAGATGATTTATTGGGCACATTGAATGGCTGAACCGTAACACGGACCAGCAAACGCGAAACACTGCCGCGAACATACAGCGCAACAACAACAAAAACCACAGCCACACATGAACGGGTGGAAGGCAAGTAAAAAGAAATTAATCATCTGCATGCATGCAGGACATGCGGAATTCGCAAATAAACGCGAACAGATGAAATCCTTCGGTCGATCACGTGCATTTAATCCCTAAATCGCAGCCAGCCAGAGGATGCAGGGAAGGATGCCGGCGCACGGATGGCTGCTGGAACCGCCAAGACTGCGAAGAAGGGTGCGCGACGCGACATTCAAATGGAATCGAAGTTAAATTAGTGGCGGATTTCCTTTTATCCGCGGCGGCCACAAATACCAGGCTATCGACCTAAAAAAGACGCTTGTTCGCATTCCACGCTGCGTGCGATGCTAGCGACGCCGTGGCACGCAGAAATTGCTTGTTCCGGATGGTTGTTAACCGCACAAAAGCAACAATCGCCGCCAGACAACCCTTTCGAAGTATCGACTGTTGTTTGCTTTAGATTTGGTCTCAGGTTTGGGTGCTTGAAAGGGTGGAACCCTTTATTTTAACGCTTCGAATTGAAATGTAAGTAGTTGGTGAGTAAAAGTTGGTGTTTTTTCTTAAGAAAAGCCGATTTTCCTCAAAGGATTTCGTTACGTTTTCCTATCAAAGTTACGTTAGGAATTTTTGCGATCATCCGACAATGAAGTCAACCGATTTCTTTGTCATAATTTTGCACGCTACCAGCAAAATTTACTGGCGCGAAGGGTTGCGAAAAAACAAACCGAATAAATGTGTAAAAATGTGGGAAAATCAAACAAAGAGTTTTTCTCAGAGTGCGCGATTTTCGATCTGATTTGATGTCTTTGTAAGAATTATTTTTCATGGTGTTAATTTGAGAAAAGGCAGCGGGGAAAATACAGCTTCATTTTGCGAATCGGATATTCGATTTTTCTTTAATTTTTAATATAAAACTCTGCAAATTTTCAGATTTTTCTAGACTTTCTTGGAAATTATTTTCCAAACATTTGCTCAAAATTTGTAATAAAAACTTAGTTTCTTAGTTAATTTTTTTTATTTTCTTTTTTTTATTTTTTTTCTTTAATTTTTATTTTTTTTTTTTTTTTTTTTTTGTTTACACTTTCTAATATTTTTCCTAAGAAGATAAAAATTCTTTAAAGAAACGATAGTGGAAAAACTTAACCAGTATCAGATTTTTTCCCAAAGCTATAAAAAAATTAATGCTCTGCTAAATCCTGCAAACGCAATTCGCATAAAATAAAGGAGTCGTAAAAAAGCGAGCCTCTTAAAATTAGACTGCATCTCGAGAATGCGCATCTCAAGGACAATCAAAGTAGTAAAAAAGAAAACAATAACAGCAGCCAGCGAAAACCAAAAAGTGTCACTCATAAATTTCAATTAACTTGCTTAATTGTTCGAATTTATTGCAAGGCTACATCCAAACACTGCTGCTGTTGCATCCTTTCCTGCCGCTTTCTTCAGTCTCTCGCAAATGCGGTCCTTTCTTGCAAGTCCCACAGCAACAACAACAACAGCAGCGACGAGGAAGCCGCTCCGCTGCTCCTGTTTACTTTAAAATCTGCTCTAAATTATTTGCAATAATTTTTGCGCAATTGTCACCAATCGGCAGGATGCAATTGCAGTTGCCGCATCCTTTTCAGCCTCGCCGTCCCTCGATTATCATCTTCTCTAGGACTTCCTGTACTTCCTGCAGCTTATACGTCCTTCCTGCTTATATCCTGCTCTTCATTATGGCACGTATTGTTCTACGCTGTGATTTACGCTTGACTCACAGGACTCGCCGAACGCCACGAAGATGACGACGACGACGACGACGACGACGACGACAATGTCTTCGCTATACGTTTCTTATATCCTCGTCTCCTTGTCTCCCTCATCGCTTGGCGGTGTTGTAATTTCTTGGCTCTCCTCTGCTTTATTTGTACGCGATTTGAGAAATCCATTCGACAGGCGACAGTTGTTCGACTTTTAAGTTTGAAAGTTATGATCGTAAATAAGCAGGAACTGCAGCGAACGTTTCGATGGCTCCTGAAACAAGGATTCTAACTTCGTGAAGAAATTGTTCTCTTGAGAGTTGGAATCTTTGCAGTTTTTGAATTTGAGAATTTGAATCTTTGTCGTTTTTGCAAATCAAAAAACGATCCTCCAAAACGCTGTCTTCATCTACTCACATATATAGAAGTGACCCATTATTCCTCAATACATTTTTGAACTTATATTTACATTATTAAATAATTGGTAAGATTATGTTTGATAATGCAAATCCATTAATGGGTCCTTGAGTCTTCATGTCATATCATACACTTGAATCTTCATATTATAAATTCTTTATATTAGGAGAAGTTTTTCCTTACTTTCAGTTATATAACTATTGCATTGAATCCCCAAACGTCGGCTCTTGTGGTTACACTGGCAGCTCCCGACCCTTATGTTCTTCACTGGTCTTCCCCAGTTCCTCGAAACTTATTAAGATGGGTTTTCAAATATGTGTTTAGGTAATTTTCAAATATATCTAGAATGAATTCGTAGAAGTTAAATGAAACTACTGTTTTGTTTGAAATTTGACCATCTTACTTTTCTCATACATTGGATCTTGAGTGAATACCTACTATATGCGCTTTTTCTACTTAAAAAGTCCAACAATTCTCTACTAGTATTTTAGTTCCACCATTGAATTCCGAGAAACTTAGAATTACTGATTTTAAGCAACTTATAGTGCATTTTCTCGCACATATAGCCCTGTAGAGCTACAATTCATATAAAATCATGTTTGCCAATGAAGATGTATTATCAGTTATACGATATTATCAACAGCTTTTGTTTGACTCTGCTCTGATAAACCCATTTCGTCCTTTTCCATACAAAAGCTACTGAACCACAGAATTTCATTAATCAAACGAGAAGATAAGACTCTTCGCGTCAAAGATGACCGAGAGAGCTTTAATGCAATCGGTAATGGGTACACCGGTGAATCCCCAAAGCTTCAGTTCTCCAAAGCAAGCAGATTACTAACGTTTCCGACTTCTACAATACAATACACGTGTATCCGTGATGAAATAGAACTCCTCGCAGGAGCGAAAGTTTTGGATTTCAAAAGCAACAATCCTTGAGTATTTTATTCAGCCAAAAACTGTATCCCACAAGGGACTCGCTTGAGGCGAGTTCATGTCTCTTAAGGCGTCATAAAATTAATGCATTCTTAGCGAATTCGTTCTGGCGATTTCTTAAATCTACACTCATCTGTCAGCGCTGACTGTTCGGAAGGCTACTGTGAATTTTCTCTCTCAACTCTTGCTACTTCAGATGGTCTTCGGTTTGCATTCTGCTCTGAAATTTATTGTCAAATCAAATTGAATTTGTTGCGGTCATCTATAAGAAATTTGCTTCACGGATTAGAAGGAATTTATTACAACAACAAGGCAGCAGCAACAACGACAGCAGCAGCAGCAGCAGCAGCAGCAGCAGCATTAATTCCCGACGAAGCATAACGAAATGTCTTTTCTATAAATTAGTCTGAATCTTAGGAGGAATTTTTCTGCGAAGGACTTTCACTCCGAAGGATTCGCCGGCGCTGCAGTTGTGTGGATTTTGCTGATTGATCAACGCGCGCTCGGAATAAAGAAATCTTGATAAGCATAAAAGTGCGCATTTGTACGCCTCGCGTAGCACGGCCGAGGTGATCCTGGCGCACGGGATCAACGCAAAATCGTGCGAGCAAAGAAATTCGCTCAAGCCTAACTAAGATGATCCAGTTTCGATGCAAAAACGACAGAAACCTTAACGAAAGGACGACGATGACGACGACGACCGGGACGGCAACGGGGACGGCAGTAGAAGTAGAGCAGAAAAATTCTGCGCGTGCAGAAGGCGGCAGACGATATGCAATCACGTTTTAAGGACAGCTGCTCCTTGGGGTGACGTTGTGGTAATGGAAAATTAAGCAGCCCGCTCTACGGAGAAATATTACACAGAAACCACCGCGCACAACAGGACACTGGGCAGTTGTTCAGACTGCAATTGTTGCTGTTGCTGCTGCTGCTGTTGTTGTTGTTGCCGCTGCTGTTGTTGCACAAATCCTTTGCGTGTTTGTATGAAGGTCCTGCCTTTGTACTTCGCTGCTTGTTGCTACCAGCCGACCTGGGGGCTCCTTGTTTGCATGCCAAATAGGAAACAGCAAGGGCATGAGAATTATTTGGGGATTTTCTAAACATCTACGAGATGTTGTTCCAAACTTTCCAAACTATGAATAATAAATAATAAATAATAAGAAATACACACGTAAAAATCAAAATTTCAAAATTAATTAAAATCTTCCGTGAGAACTTTAGCTGGCCTGATATCGACCTACATAAAAAATCGCAAGAAAATTAATGCAAAGGCGTCATAAAAAACGATACCGACAGCCGATACTGAAATGGAAGAGAAAGGAAAGCAACAACGACAGCCAAGGCCACCCTGCAGGCGTGCTTATGGAACGATTTGTCATCCGACAAATGATCGATGCAACTACTGTGAGTCTATTTCGACAGCGAGTTTGCATAATAATATCCTGGCACGTCGAAATCTGTCACCGAGCTCTACTCCCCACTTCTTCGTATCCGCTCGTCTGCTTATCTGTCCGATGTCGCATCTCATATCTGTCTCATAACATACATCTTTTCTCTGTCTTAAGTAGCTGAAATCGTTCCAAAAAAAAAGAACTCTAAAAATTCGCCGCCTCAAAACCTTCGTAGTTTTTCAACCCATCCAGCTTTTTGTTTTTACGCGCATCTTATACTGCCATTTTTTCACCATCCTCAATCTCCTCTCATCAGTCAGAGTCTCTTATTTTTTTTTTTGTTTTGTCTTCAACTGCTTTGAATTTTTCTTCACTTTTATTTTTGACATTTGATTGGTTTTGTATTCAAATGAGTTGATTACCGCAGGGATGCCACACCTTGAACCACCAGTCAGGACGTGGAAATGCCATTAAGTGTCGCCTCGCTTATTTGTCTGAGTTTCGATCATATTTTGACAACCTTCTGCACGGGTTTCTTATCGCTCGGAAGGGTTCTCTATCTCAAAGCTAATTTTTCACTTAATTTACGTCCGCTTTTTAGAAGCATGACACTCATTTGATCATAATTTGTGATGTTCTGTTATCATATTTTGACATGCTTCGTAAACGCAGATTTGTGATGTTAATTTTTCGATTTAGAACTGCATTGAGAGGCCTCACCTCGGGCTCATGCTAGCTATTGCTATCCGTATTCGCATTTATTATCCCACATATATTGTGTATTGTTGTGTTGCCCTGTATCATTTATTAGGGCCATTACGGAAATTATTGTTATGTGGGATGCGCGCAGTCTCCGAAACTTCAGACATTTAGGAAAACTTTCGAGTACTACAAACTTGTTTCATATCGCTAGTTTTGAATATTCGTGCGCCTCCTTAAAATTCCATATGTTTTGACATTCACAGGCATGTCATTGTTACGCGATGTCATGTTTTCCCGTTCACCATGTCGGGCAAGCGTGGCGTGACGACGATGCTCCGTGCAGAAACCGAAAAAAGGATTGTGTGGTTGTCGGTTATGAGCGGAGAAGTGATGGCATGAAGCAGTTATGAGTTATTCCTGGAGGTCACTTTTGTCTCGGTACGAAACTAGTTATCAAACAAGTTGTCAAGTTCACTTTCGTTATAATTCTGTTGTCTCCTTAGTTGTTTCTGTAATTATAATCCTTTCATGTGATTCCTTTAAGCAGAAGGAAGCAGTTTTGAATTTGAAAATAAAGCTAAAGCTTTCCGTTTTTAGTGTATCTCACAGAGAATGAAATTTTATAATTTTGAAGCATCGTTAACTTTCAGCTTAAATGACATATTGTAGATTGAACAATTTAAATTGCGTAATTATCCTCATTAAAATCACCCACAAGCAGTTTTCAGTTACACTGTACTTTTTTAATGACAAAATAATTGCTATTCCAACCGAAACAGTAATAATATCATCAATAAAATCATTAATATACCACGTAATCAGGCAAGACACGGAAAAACGTGCCAGTAATACGATTTCTATAGGGAAATAAAAGTATCGAAGAATAATTACTGATCGCCGAACACGAAACCTCTGACGCTGACGGTGTTGATGGCGTGCATGTTACTGAAAAGAAGTGGAAGGGTATGTGAAACTAACTGGAAAACTAAGCAGAACATTAAAGTAATTAAGATATTCTCATATGGCAATATCATTATTAGTTTAGTTATTGTTTAAATGCGTTCTAAAATGCTTTCCAATTCATCCGTTTCAGTATATAAAAAAATGAAAAAAATAAAGTAGTGAGGGTGACCGAGACGAAAAGGATGAAACAGCGAAACTATCACGAAATTAGCTCCACACGTAGCGATGACCATGTGGTTGGTATGATTGCGGTTACAACTAAATTGAACTGCTGTCGTTGTCAGTGTTACATCTTCATAAAACGCGTTGCTAGCACAACCCAACGAATAAATGTAAACCTGTAAACATCGCGTGCAATAATGAAACCTTTTGGTCTTCCATTACTAGAATTACTTTTCTTCCCATTGAGTTATTTTTGAATTGCAGTTCATACGCTTCGATCGATTGCAGCTCTACAGACTGGAACCCTTTCAGTGAAGTCCCCGGTGAAAGTGAAATGGTAAACTATTTAATTTACTCTCATATTTTCCCCTGAAAATACGAAACTAAGAGTATTTGTTGTCTATGCAATTTTTACCTTTCTTTCTTTCCCAACACTTATAACTGCCATTCATGAAATCCTCGCAAGAAAGTCGCACTATCAAATGTCAAAGTATTATCGGAGCACCATTTCGACAGCTTGGTTGGGATTATAAAGCGGCGAAATTACATTAAATTTTAACATGTACTCGTATATCTGTAAAATTGAAAAGGTTTAGAAGAGCACTACAAAAAACCGTCTTCCACTCGCGGAAAAACACTCAAGGAAAATTATTTTGCTATTATAAGTGAAAAATTGGGAGAAATGACGCGAAACTCTATACGTTCAGCGACGCTGCTGTGCGAGAACATCTGTAGCTGTGGGAATTCAGCTTATTTTCTGCTTGACTTAATTAGTTCGGCGAGAATCGTCTGCTTTAATACGAATACAGAAATAATTATATATTATCGTGCGTACGAGAGGTTCAGGGTTCGGATGGTGAGCGCAGCATAGATGTGTCGCGTTGCGTTCACTTGCCTGATCAATGACAATTATTACACACGGCCTCGTAGGCCGGCCGCATTCCGCGATGAAGGTTTCGAGGGCACTCGCTTCAGATTATTGCATTATTGTGCTGATGCTGGAATTAGCTGAAGTTATTTGCTAAACGAGAGCACAACTTGATAGGATTAACAGCTTCGGCTATGATAGTGCGGTGAATTATTGCAGGACACTTTCTGTCATGATGCGTACTTACGATCCGTTTTAATGCAGCTAAAATCATTCTTCACTCACGTATAGCAATTCCGTAGTTACTCAGCGTTGTGTTCTACAAAGCATTTGGGGAAAATTCGTGAAGGATTCGTGACTGAAATAAGTCGACCTCAGTGAAATTAGGAACTTGAATATGCAGAACATCTATAGTTTCTTAACTTCTCTGGCTGATGGGGACCATTGCGAGCAGTTCCTATTTTGAGAATTTATAAAGGTTTTCAACTAATTTGACTCAACTCTCACCAGCAACGTTTTCTTTTTAAAGGTATTTTTATTGTTCTGTGTTCCCTTTACCTCCTGGACAAACGCACGGGGAATAAAGCCGAATTCAGCCTTTAAATGCAGACAATATTAGGAAGAAGTCATTTGGTCACACAGCTGCCCACTATTTACGTCACCTGAAAGGCATTCTTTTTAGCAGATCGGAGAAATCGGGGAAAAGAATTTGCTGAGCCTTAGAAGAAATATTCAGGTCATCGAACACAAAACAGAAGCAGAATTTAGAACACGTGCCGTGCCAACAACACGAAAAGGTGACATGAAATCCGAAGAAAATATAAATATTAATAGAAACGTTACAGCTGAGAATATATTACGGCGTTAGAAGATGCTTAAAAAATCGTAAATGGTAGCGCAACGAAGACACAGTACACAATAAAAAGTCATAAAATTCGGACCCAAAAATGAGAATCAAAAGTCATGAAATTGGAGGGGAAGTCGAAATCGTACAGACTTGTTAAGTCATTAACGGCAGCAGGATTTTTTACACACCGTTTGACTTCGTTTTACCGAACACGAATGTCCGGCTGGTCAAGATGAGCGACCGAAATGCCGACGACGACACATCTTACAGGACATGGAAACCCTTCGAGTTGGTACTTCAAACTTAATTGAATTCAGTTCATTGGAGTCTTTGAAGCAGTGGCCCGCCTGCGGTGTGAACTCCGAGAGCGGACACAATAGCAAGGATAATTGCAGAGCAGATCGGTCGGTCACTGATCGATTGGCAGATGGAAGATCATAAAGCATTTGAAATTATAATCAGAGCCGCAATACTCGTAGTTCGTGGGACAGAACGAGGAGGAAAACCTGAGACAGACTTATAATTTAGCTGCGGAATTATTATTCATTGCCGATTTTTGCTCCTCACACCGAATGAATTACCATCACCACGTTTTTCCCACGTTATTGTCTTCATGTTTTTACAAACCAAATGCACACTTTTTATTCAAATACTCGTACACAACTCGACTTCCCTACGCAATTAAATATTTCCTGCACGCAGGACTCCCCGAAAACCTCGCCTCCCTCCCTCCCTCCCTCCCTCAACTTTACTCATCTTAACAATTAAATCCCACTGCCTTGAAACAAACTTCCAGGTAATTCGAAGTCGCTTTTAATGCTTGACAGAACACCACTAAAAGGAAGCAAGACGGCGGTTACGCGCGGTTAAGCAGGCCGCCATCCTGGCCAACTCCTTAATGCGACCACCGAGCAGCGATTACGTAATTAAGGGTCTTGCTTTCGTAGACGCGCTCGGCGGTTAAACACGCAGCAAGTGCAAGTGCACCACTAGGGACAACTATTAGCAGCGATTATGATCTTTTAAGTTGAAAACCACCAGCCACCGAGGAAAGGAAGTGAAGTGCCTTGAGAAAGAAACCGAATAGAAGGAAATACGTTTATTAAGATGGCAAAGATCGAAATAAACTGTTCAAAAATATATGAAACTAAAAGAGAATCAAGTAAAGCAACATAAAAGCAAATAATATGAAATAAAACAATTCATATTATTTGGAAGCTTCGCAATTCTTTCCCAGCCGATTTCTTAACACTTCAATTAATCTCATCCGAGCCCATGGAAAGCAATAAAAATTTCAACTCTTTATCGGCGACCGACCATGGAAGCAGCGAAGAACAGGCATCGTGAAAATAAATTTTAAACACTTCATTAACGCGAGAAACGATGGGCGTGCACAAGAGGATGTCATGACATGCGGCTGACGTTTATGCATTTTTATGACGGAGCAACAGCGGCAAGGATGCGTTCTGCGCACCTCGTCGCCGAAGCCGCCCTTCGGTGTGTGTGTGTGTGTGCGCGCGCGCAAAATGCGAAAAGTAGGGGGAAACTTCTTTTCCCCGAGCAGAGGCATCTAATTCGGAAAGCCACCCAACGATCAGCGAATCGTTCAGTCCAACACTGACAAGTCTATCAAATTTTCACACACACAGACTCCCCGAGGGCTGCACCTCGATCGCGACTGAGCGTTCAGCGCGTCCGAGCGTTCGGGCGCGTCACGTCGGTCGCATGGAGGCAGGCAAATGCAAGGATCTCGGGTCGGCGACGACTGCGCGCCTCACTGCACATCGCGGATATTCAAAGGATTTGTTTTGCCGAGCGACTTTGATGCATTTGACAGTTATTGCAAGAGCGATCTTAAATTACGACGCACGCATCCTTTCCGCTGTCTTCTTGCGATTTTGTTTTTAGAACTTGAGGTCATAACTTAAGAGGCTGCTTAAATGCGAGGAGAAAGTCTGAGTTCTTTATTGCGATCGCTATCGATCGCTTCTGTGATCGCCGAGAGGCTCAGAGCATCATGGGATGGAGTTCCCAAAAGGATTTCATAGCCTGAGGAAATTGCTGCCATCAACGTCAAAGACGGGGTGTGAGGCAAAATTCATTGTGCAATATTTTTGCGTAAATGTCAGGAATATCAAGTTGCAGTGTAAGCTGATCGCTCGATACTGCATCGCTGCAATCGACGACGTATTGGTGGCTTGAGATCCTCAGAGCACCACCGCATCTATTCTTCAGAGATGACTTAACATATCTTGAAATATTTGCACCTCTTCTATCTCATGCTAATTGATATCGTTTAAAAATTAATCACAACAAGAAAAAGAAACCCGGGTAACGGATTAACTTGGGTGAGGGTCTTGAAAACGCCGCGACAAACTTACGATGTCCTGTTCGTACTAAACAAATACATTAAACATCAAGTTTTCCTTAGAAATTTGACAACGACGTTGGACAGCTTTTGCATAAGAGCGCGGACTGCAACTATTTTTTGCAAATATTTGAGTTATGTCGCTAGACACTCGAGAATAAAATCACGGCCTAGTACCTCGTACCGTTTGTGAGATATTGCCAACGTTTGGATAAGCGGACCACGCATGTATTTCGGTAATGGCGCTATATGCTCCGGAATAAAAGTTTCGTATTACAATTTAGGCGTCAGTCCATGCGTCTGTCTGTAGAAATCACGATTGCAGTGGCTCACTTTATTATTGGAAAACTCGTTTCTACTCCGTATCAATGCAGACTCCATTGAGCTCCCCGAGTTAGTGCTCGGCTCATTTTACTCGAATTTAGGAGTCACACTAGACTTTTTTTTTATTATTTATAGAAAAAGCGTTTACGCACAGCAGTCAGACCCTCCAACCTATTGTCGGACAAAGGTCCGTCCGGTAGTGTGGGACTCCAAACATTTCGGAAGATTACCCACTTGAACCACCTCAATGTCGGGGAAAACGAAGCAGACTAAAACCAGTAGGTCCCTTTCCGTCCCCTCCGCGTCCCAGCTACCGTGGGCGACCGGAAGAAATGGTCTCCCATCTCATAACCAGGTCTCGCGTCGAATTAAACAGCTAGAGGCAGATGGAGATCCTCTTGCCCGCCAGGGCTGGACAGCAACACACAGTGTGTGGTTCGCCATCTCGGCCTCTTACCAGGGCATGGAACCTTCAGGTATTTTCTACACAAGAGGTTCTCTCTGAGGATGGTATTCGCAGGCTATGACAACCGACAGATATCATCCTCAACAAGAGCCATCTTGTGTAGATGATGCCTGAAGTTTCCATGCCATGCTAGTAATGCAACAAGCCAACTAAGGCTCTCTCTGCCGTAGCAGAGCAGCCTGTTGGCCTTCTAACGAAGCGGATTCTTAATGAACAGCTTCGCCTCACAGACACTCGATTTAATATCCAATCAATTACAGTGGATATGACGAAATTTGAGGTTTATCGGTATGACGAAATTTGAGGTGTTCTGTTTTCAATATGTTAATTTTGATTATTTTGGATTTGTGATTACAATTTGAATTTTCATTACAACTTTACAATTTGAATTTTTGATTACAATTTGGATTGTGTCGCGGACGCGGCACAGCACATGACATTCCCTTCGGAGCCGTCGTCCTTTTCTATGCTGCTCCAGTGACTTGTGTCACTGGTCTGCAGTACCCGTAAGTACTGCAGGAAGGCTTTATATGTGACGTCCTGCATCTTTCGACAGCCCACGCGGTGGTGGTAACTGCACTTACTATCTACGAGCCTTAGGCGTTGCAGGAACTCCTTGTGATTTGCTCCGTAATGCAACTGAATGTTACCGCTGCAAGTAGAAACTCTGATAACACGGTCTGCGGATGTGCGACTTGCGAGATACTCACGCGATGCCGTCACCTATCATCTTCCTGACAAGCGGGTGACTGGCGACTGCTCGGACCTCCTCACAGACCAGTCTCCTGTCAAGAAGTGTTAGTAGCCAAGGAGGAATCTGGTCGAACCGCACACAGCTGACGACTTCCAGCAGGTGCGGCTCGCGTCGAGCCCAATCCTTCCTGAGCCACCGGACGGCAGTCATAAGAATCTAGAATTAGGTAGACCAGTGGTCAAGTCGGAGGGGGGGCATCGCATACTCACTTCTTTTTCGGCATTGACGCCTACTGTTTTCGAGCGAAGCAAGTTGCACACTTCCCGCGCGCTCAACTCAACGAACTCCCTCGAGGCAACCAAAGTAAGGACAAATTTCTGTATTCTGAACAGCATCACATCTTCCAGGCTCTCCAAGCCTCTATTTCTCGCTTCCAGGTAGAAGAAGCAGGCGGTATCCTCCCGGAAGAGGGCGCTGTTGTCGAAGTAGAACCAGCAATCGTTCACCAGGCCTTCTACGCGGAGATAAAGAGCGCCGGCATAGACGTCTACAATTTCATCTTGTCGAATGGACGGCCCCTTGGTCAGCATCCATTTATAAATAGCCTGGAAGGTTCCGGGTGTGATCTTCTCGGGAGGCAGGTGTATCAGAAACTCGCCCTTGCACTCCAGGAAGAGGCCGGAGTAATACTGGAGAACCATGAAATGGCACTTGATGTGCTCGTCCCCCCTCTCTACTACTTGACTTTCGATGCGGTTTTCAATAAGTCCGAGCCCTGAAGCGGTGCAGGTGCCCACTTGAATGGGTACCGCACCATGCAATCAAAATGCTTAGCGGACTGAACACAATCTGTTCTCATTATAAACTGTTCTCCGAAATTTCGTATAAGAAAGTTCAGACTGCCACCATCGAGGGTTGAGTGCTTTGCTTGGATGAAACAATGTGTAGCATACTTTCAGGCTGCTGTTTGCGATGCCGCTCAAACGACGCCGCCAATTAGAAGTTTTTTCTTTCTCATTTTAAATAAAGAAATTCATTTCATTTTAAATAAAGAAATTCATTTCATTTTAAATAAAGAAATTAATTTCATTTTAAATAAAGAAATTTTATTGATTTATTTGTTGTGCAATGTAAAACGAGAGTCTTGTTTAAAATAAACGATTTATTTTTAGTATATTTGTAGACTTAATCAATTTACTTAGCAACTGAATTCAAATATTTATTCTCAGCTGACTTTACTAATATAGTCACGGAATTATATCGCTTCCGTTCATTTTTTATAATATTTCGGTATATATATGCATTTCTAATAAAAATTTTACTGCAATAATTAAGTTAGTTTCTCGACGACAACAAAGCGCCTCGCAAAACTTTTTATAAAAGATGTTAATACAATATTTCAGGGCGTGTGTATGTGTTTTCTATATCTATTTCGTTATTAATAAATAGTTTCAGTCTTCACAACTTAGAGAAATAATGCAATTTGATTAGTTTTAATTAAATAGATGCACGTGAGTTCGAATTTTATTGATGAATGCTTCAAATTGCAGAGGAATGTCTTTGATAGTACAGATTTTCCGGAATTATATGTTAGTTTATATAAAATCTTTAGGATAAAATCGAAAAATGTGAAATCTGAGCTTTGCATTACATTCAAATGTAAAAGTTGTTTGTTGTTTGTTTATTTTAGTCAACAAATTTGTAAATTACTGCATTCTAAGTGGAAGAATGCGTGGTTCGTCTGTTGTTTTAAGTATTTAATTATGCTTTCTCCTCCTTCGGCTTCTTGGAAGTTTTCTCCATTCCCTCTGCTTCGTACTTCTGCTGAGGCTTCCGATGGTGCGCTGATTTCTCGTGGTTCTTTCGTCCTCTGAACGAGAAGCAACCTGTGCGATGATGGCTGCTCGACTGAGCTTCCAAAGACGGCTGACTTGCTGCGCCACCCACCGCTCCTTCTTCGTCCTGTGCTCGGCGTTCCTCTTCCGCTGGTTGCTCTTCCTCGGCTCTTCCTTCTTCGTCCTTGGCTTCTTGGTGTTCCTTGTGCTGTTCTCCCTCTTCTCCGGCTTCGTCTTCCTTTTCATCAGCAGCACCTGCCGACCACATTGCGTTCTCTACGCTCTGAGTGGCTTCAGCGCCCCGAGCGAGTTCAGCCTCGCGAGTGACTTCAGCGCCCCGAGTGTCTTCAGTGTCCCGAGTGACTTCAGCGCACCGAGTGACTTCAGCGTCCCGAGTGACTTCAGAGTCCCGAGTGACTTCAGCGCCCTGAGCGACTGCAGTTCGCTGAGTGACTGCGGTGCCTCCCGTGGCCTCAGCGCCCTCTTCTCCCATTCTATCCTCATTTTGCGATTCACTAACACTGCGCATGGGCGAAGTCGAAGCTGACGACGAGCTCGACGAGGACGGCGTCGACACTGTCAGCGCATTCGTAGAGGCACACCGCTCGTCGGCCAGCTCGGCCTGCAGCTCGCAGAACAGATCGATCAGATTGTTTATGCCGATCAGATAGCCGTCCTCATGGTTGCCCACCTTCCAGGCGGTGTTGTGGTCGATCTCGTGGTCGGCCGGCAACATGATGGTCTTGGCGAAGTCGATCAGCCAGACGCTGGCATGCGTGCGGTCGTGAACGAAGAGCAGCGAGCTGCCGATCACCTCGTGCGAGCGAAAGAAGTCCGAGCACTCGAGTGTGGCGCGTATGGCACGCAAGCGTTGGATGTAGCGAGGCTGCAAGAAGGAGGAAAACATCTCATTTAGTCCAAGTGAAGTGGCGTTGAATTGTTGTCTTATCCACCCTACCAAAGCCTGTTGGGATCCATTGATGAAATCTCTGAACGCCAGCTTGATCTGCTCCTTGGTCTTGGTGGTCTTGAAGTCCTTCGAGCTCGTGCCATCGCTCCTCTTGATGCCCTGCGTGTGGTGGAAAACAGATTGAAATGCAGGCTTTGCAGCCGTCGACTGACGGTCCAACCAACCGTCGTCGCCTCTCACTCACCTCAATGCGGAACCCCAGCGTGGCGGTGCTCGAGATCGTCTCGCGCCACACCATGTAACGCGGCTTCGTGACGCCCTTCGCCTTGTGCTCCTCCTCGTTCGGTGCGTTCGGGTCGATCTGGATCATCTTCTCGTACATGTCCTTGCGCAGCTTGGGCTTCTCCTTGGCCTTCGAGAGCTCCTCCTCCAGGTAGGTGCGCACGCCGATCTTGCAGTCCATCACGCACGGCTGGTGGAAGTCGCTGAGAAGGTCCTGCAGCTGCAAATAGACTGCTGAAGGGGGAAGCGTGGGTGGGGAGGGGGGGGGGGTAAAGTTAGCTTCTGTCCTTCGTCTCGAAAGAGTTACAAGCGCTCACATTCGCCGTCCTCGCTGGTCACCTGACCCTTGTACTCCGGCACGTACGGTCGGAGGACGTCCTTCATCAGCACCTGGAAGCAGTCCTCCTCCTTCGCACAGAGCTTCTTCAGCACGGTGCCCTGCTCGGGCCCGGCCTTGAAGTTGCCCTGGTGGCCGGCCAACTGCACCCAGGGGTAGCGTTGCTTCTTGTACGTCTGGAAGAAGGGCGTCCATTGAACGATGTTGCGTATTTTGCGCCAACCAGAGGGCTGTGAAGAGAGAGAGAGAGAGAGAGAGAAAAAAAGAAGAAACCAGTAAAAAATCTGACCGGAGGACTCAAGAGTTCTTTCTTCGATTTTTGAAACATGTAAAATGATGTAGATGTAGAAGAATTCGAGGAATTCATAGATTTCTCATGTGCAAAAACTACCCGACTTGGTCACGTCATCTTTATTCCGCTCTAAAGTTCAAATGCGCTTCTTATCTGCGGCGAGATCAGCTGTTTAAAAACGCCGCTCACTGCCGCGCAAGCGGAAGATCAAAACGCTGACAGAAATTGAGGCGCATGCAATTGCAGTGGGGCGAAAAGCGCATTGCAATTGACGTCAATGGCCAGCAGCTAAAATAAACTAAATTGCAGTGTCTCGAAATCGCTTTGTTTGGGTGCAAGTGAAATTTGTGCAAATATAAGTTTGCCTTCTATTTGAATTTATCATCAGCGCAGTTGAAGGGGGGTCTGCAGTGCGCAGAGTGCACGAGTAAGACTCGTGCAGCAGATGTTTTCTGGATTTAAAACAGGCGTGCGAGTTTCGTGAACTTGGAATTATATAGCCTTGAGTACTTTAATTACACGACAATTACTTTTACATTACTATATCAGCTGTAGTTGTGACTACTTTGCATTTTCGATGGTATTGCTACGATAAATTCATAACAAATAACGTAGAAAGTACAATTACGAGTCCCGCACACTGCGATTACGATTTGAGTCGATTTTGTGGCAAACTGGGAGGACAGACTTCACGTTTCTCACTCTCATAAATGAGAAGAACTTATCGTAATGGAATTTCATGTATTTGATTTTATCAAATACATTTTAATCACATTGCTGGTGGCTACGATTGTAATTCCCCGGCGTTGGCCGCCGTTTAGTTGAACTTGAATTCAGAGCCCGAAGCCGCCGGCACAGAACTCCGCATTCAAAACACGTAGCGAGAAAAGACGCTTTCGTTCCGATACGCGTATCCATAAAAGTAGAACTCGTAGAGCACTTAAATTGCAATTTGCCAGGTGAGCAAATTGTTGCAATGCATTTTCTGAAGCTAGAGAACAACTTTAAGATTGAAGCCTCAGATTTTACAAGCCAAAACCTTTTCTTTTCAATTCGCATTCTTTTCTCGCCTCGATTCGATCTCTCCAAATTCTGTATTTGCATATCTGGGCCACGGCATTTGCGTAGATGTGAAACAAAACTAAATGAGTGGCAATTTGTACGAACGAGTGACAAATAATTCAACACAAGAAATGTCAAGCTGACCAAAAAACAAGCGCTGACGAGAACCACTCACTACTTTTGTCTCCAATGGAACGGATTTGGTAGCGTCAGCAACTTGTTAACATGTTGCAAATTCTACACTTGACACTTTTTCGCCAGATATCGATGTCGTCTCATTTGGCTGGCAGCAGCAGCAGCAGCAGCAGCACGTGCCGCAATTTTATTGTATTTCACTGTTTTGGCAGCGTGAAACTACTTAATTTGGCCGAGCAGAAAATTACAAAATTGGCAAATTGCTGCTCTTGTTTTTCAATCAAATTTTATTCTGCTTTGTTTTGTTGTATCATTTTAGTTTCTTTTATTTCGCTATATTTTTGCACTTCATTTTCCATTCCATTTCATTTTATTTGATTTCACTTTAGTGGCGTTCAAGTGGCGCTTCATTTCATGCAAGCAACCGCAACCGTTTTCTCACAATTGAACTTCATTGAATTGCATCAAATGTCAAATGCATCTTGAGCGTCGACACTCAGAACAATCAAATCTACATGGAGGATGTAGCAAAGTTCAACACCTCCCCCCCCCACCCCCACCGCGCCCTGCTGACTCTTGCAGCGGCAGTCGTGCGCCACAACTATTGTCGCTGTTGTCTGTCATCGCGACAAGCTGACGTTTGCAGTTGCAGTCAGCTCAACGGCTCTGCGAAACTCTGCCAACTCTGGTTTGCTCATCTCCGGCAAGGCAACCGTTTGGCGGAGGGCGACGACGGGTGGAATTCATGAAGTCTGATCATTTTTAATTCATCTTGCGTTGATTAAACCTGACGCATCGTCGCGTCTCCACTGAGATGGGGGCGGGCGTTAATTAAGCCGACAGCCAGATATTTCAGTCAGATAGGAATGAAAGCCAACTTTGCGAGGGAACTTTCCATAAACTCGTACATAATTTTTTGGTCTCATTTCTTGTCACAAGAACAAGACAAGCAGTGAAGTCTAACCCGTGCATTTGTTTGAATGTTTGTTCTGAACGATTTGAAAGAAGTTTGGACACTTCAATTCCTTTGTTTTCTTTCCTAGTTTTTCTTCTTCATTATCGGGGTATTTTGCGCAATTAATTGGCTGCCTTATCACGCAGTGAACCCTCATACGGGGTTGACATCCCACCGCATCTCTCGGGCTTGACACGTTCCGCCTTCTTCAATCGAAACAAATTGAAGTAGCAACCAAAAATGTCACTTCTTCATTCCCATTCTGTGCGGACTCGATTACTGCAACCACACATCACGAGCCAAGCGACTGATCAATTGCCGCAGCCATGAACATTCTCAATTTATATCGCTGATAGAGTGTTTTTAATTGACTGATAATTCAGTATTCACATTTTTATTTAATTCGCACTGTTTGTGCCTCCAGCTGCGATATTTTCAGCTGTTGTGTGTGTATTTTAAGAAATGCTAATTTCTCGCTTTACTTTTTAAGATTTTCACGAATTTTCACTTATAAGGTTCATGCAGCAGTTGAAGGTCGGGTAAATCCGACAAATTGCCTCCTCCAGTTGCCAGTTGTATGATGGTCCCACCAGTTGTAGGATGGTCCTACCAGTTGTAGGATGGTCCCACCAGTTGTAGGATGGTCCCACCAGTTGCAGGATGGTCCCACCAGTTGTAGGATGGTCCCACCAGTTGCAGGATGGTCCCACCAGTTGTAGGATGCTTCCACCAGTTGTAGGATGGTCCTACCAGTTGCAGGACGGTCCCACCAGTTGTAGGATGCTTCCACCAGTTGCAAGATGGTTCCACCAGTTGCAAGATAGTGCAGCGTAATTTCAGGAAGATTCCAGCCTATGATTATCTTAAAATCGTAAGGGAATTCCGGAAACTCAGGGAAGAAATGTAATTTCTAGTTTGTAGACTATCGTGTTTTCTGTTCAAAGAACTTTTCACAGTTATTAAACCCCCACCCCACGTGGCAATTCCGATCGCTCAGTTCATCTGCGAGCGGAAATGTGAAACTTAAATAACGCTACCTTGTTATCTTTTCCCCAAAACACCGAACTCATTACTGAAACGAGCAGCAAGATAAAACTAGGACGTGTTGAATAGTAATGGCAGCTCTAATGCCTGAGTTTCGAAGGTAAGGTTGGACTCCCGCTTCGCTGGTGAAATGTAAAGCTGTTTTCAGGGTCGCGTTGGACGTCAGGAGGATTTTTTCTATACCTTGAAGTTACACATATATAAATCTTCCATCTGAAGCGCTAACATTTGGCTGAGCACAACTTCAAAAAACAGCTTTAGTTGTGACGAAATTAAAGGGAAATTCAAATTATTCCGAACTGCAACGAAATTGCGAATATTATCGAAAGTTTAGTAGAATATCAAGAGCAAAAATAACCAGCTTTTTCTCTTGCATAGTTTGAGTAGCAAGAAATGAAGAGTTTTCGAGAAAAACGGCGGAAATTGCAACGTTTTTTTGAAGCTATTTGGCTGAGTAATGCCATGATTTGCCAGAAGTTTTTAAGCTCCTCGTACTTCAATACATTCACACTTAAAATACGATTCTGCAAAGACTTTCGGAATTCCCGGAGTCGGAGGGCAAGAAGTGAATTTTGCTGATGTACGATAATCGATAACGAAAACACTGCAATGCGTGTTGCAATAATAAAGAAGCCAAAAACCCACCACAGAAACGCAAGAAGCATGAAAGGCAGGCGCCATCGAGAAGCTCCCTCGAGCTCTTGAGACCTCCTCGACTTCAGATTGAAATTGCTTCTCGTTTATTCAGCAGCATTCGAAGTCGAAGGAGGAAGAAGGAGTCGCATTTCCATGCAGCTTGTTAAGTTCTAATTTAGCAGACATACATTTTGCGACCATCGCGACTCTTCTGCGCCAACATCTTTATTTACACGTCGCCGCACTAAAATTGCAGTTTATTGCCAGCGAAGACGATCTGCTGCAGCAGGTGGCAGCAACACGCTGCGACACCCGTGCTCACAGCGGGTTGAGCAGACCACGTTGGGCGATCGGATTATTTTAGCTTAAGGAGAGCTTAAGGAGAGCTTAAGGAGAGTTACGTGTAATTTTGCAAAGCCAGAACCTCAACAGGGAAGAGCTGTGGTGAGCGGTGAACACACACATTCTTCGGCAGCACCAAGTTTCTCCCTCGAATTACCTTTGCCTTCGCGGCATCAGCTATGAATACCGTGTTGACTTCGTATCTTCCGTGTTGCCGCCACCGCACAAACGAGAAGGAAAAACACTTTTTTCTGCGATTGTAATGCATATAGAAAGCGCTTCCCCTGAGTTATTAGGCAAGAAAAAGCACCGGCTAATCGACTTCAGCCATACTATGGTCGTCACAATCGCTCGCGTATCGTAGCGTCCATCCGAGGACGATTGATTCCTTGTAAGCGCGAGAATCCCTCAATCCTCAAGGAACGCAAAAACCTGCGGCGACGTCCTGCTCAATGTTGCTCGATGCGCTTTGAAATTGCAACTGAGAATTCTGTGCATCTTAAATGGCGGCAGCGAGTTCTGCTCTTGACTCTTAAGTTGCCCGTGTTTTACGAGAATTATTAAAATATTTTATGGTGGACTTTCAGAGAGCTGTTTAACTTTCCAGCAGTTGTTGTTGTTGTGGCGGTATAGTAGTTGTTGTTGCTGTTGCGCCACTTAACTGCTGTTAATGACGTTGTTGATGTTGACAACATGTCAGAAGTTATTAGCGAGATTTATGTGGATGGAACTATTTAAGCAGCTCGCAGCGCGTAGTATTTGAGTAGGACGGACCGACGGACCGACTGACACGACAGTATAGCTGTCAGGTTGGCTGTCTTGTTCGGTGCTACTTAGCCAAGTCTAATTAAAATTAACGAGCGATGCTGTCGCTGCTGTAAGAGTCAACTTTGCGACGCTACGTATTTAAATATTAATTTAAATACGCACGCATATTTACACGGATTATACAGGGTGGCGACGTAAGAAACTGAATTCAAAAATTTCCAATGCAATAACTTCGAATTAAAGTAGGATAAAATGAACCAAAACAATCAAGTAGATCAAATCAAGTCAAATCAAACTACAGTCGAATAAAATCAAATCAAGACAAAGCAAATGAAATCAAAACACATCAAATCAAAGCAATTGAAACCGAGTGAAATCAATGATCAAATCAGTTTGAGATTGATTTTTATTACAGATATATGAATTCACACATGATTGCGTAAAGTCAAGTCAAGTAACATCAAATGAAATCAAATTAAATCAAACCAAAACTCTCTATTATTGTTAATATTTATTTATTTATTCCCAAATAAAAGAAAACAATTCAAAATGGAAAGCAATTCAAAGCAAATCAAATTAAATCAACTCACGCTAAATCAGATCAAAATCAAATCTAAATCAAATCAGATCACGCTAAATCAGATCAAAATAAATCAAATTCAAGAATCAGATCAAAACAAAAGAATCAAAATAAATTAGTAAAGTCAACCAAAACAAATCAAACGGTATAAAATCGAATCAAATCAAGTCGAATCAAATCAAATCAAGATAAATCAAACCAAATCAAATCAAATCGGATCAAATCGAAGAACATCAAATCCAATCCAATTAAATCCAATCAAACCAAATCAAATTAAACAAAATATTAGATAAAATTAAGTCAAACAAAATCAAAGCAAATCAAAGCAAATCAAAGTGAGTCAATTTACTTCAAAGCAGATTAAATCGAATCAAAGGAGCAACATAAAGTCGTATCAATCGAAAAGGGTCAGGTAGGGCAAGACAAAAGAGTTCCTTCGCGAGTTGCAACACCACAGCCTGTGCTACAGTTTTGTTGTGTCTTTTGCGTGTGAGCGGATGCAATTGCCTGCATTAGAATGCAACCACTTACGCCAACTGCCATTTTTGGTAAGAACCTCCTCGCAAATCATTTTTGAATACGTTATAATTTCTCATTCGGCCTTTTGTCGCATGCCACGCTGTGAATGCGCTGCTTGCTGGTTCCGTGAGTCGGTTCTCACTCTGACGTTGGATGTGAGGCCCCTGCTAACTACGGCCACGACGACGACACTGACGTGAACAACAGAAGCGAGATACTGACGTTAATTATCAGCGTTCGGTTGTCAAAGATTTTGTCAGACTCTCTCTGTCGACGAATAAGTTTTGTGACGCAACTGAAACCACTGAAACTTTTGCCAGAGAACTTGAGACGAAAATGGAAAATTTTAGAATAGACATGACGTTGGGAGAGTTTATGTGTCAACTTTTGATAATATATATGCGGATATAATTTTAGGGAGCTTTAAAAGACCTGAGAAGAGATGCTACCACGAGATGCTCGCCTTTAACTGCACCACTTAAAGAAGGGCAATCGAAGGACATTCTAGACGCGATCCGCGATCTCTTTATAATGTGGGGAGGCTTTTAAATTTGAAATTTCCATCTTCCTGCTTCCCCGCCTTCGCCCCACTTCGGGGAAGCACTTCCGCACCTCACGCACTCACCTTCTTCTCCTGCGTACGTCCACGAGCCGTCGCAACCACCGAGACGTCCGAGTCCCACTCCGAGCTGAGGTCATCGCTCGAGGCGTAACCGTAGTCGCGTGGCAGCGGCACCTCCAACAGCGACTTCGAGTACTGAGCGTAGCCGGGACACAGCGTGTTGGCGGCGTTTGGCGACGGCGAACGTCTGCTCAGGAGCTGACGACACAAACCGCCGCCGCCGCCGCCGCCTCGCGCCCCCCAATCGCGCTCGCTGCCATCATCACTGCACCCCATTTCGCCCCTGCCAGCGCTGGGGGAGGGATTCGGATTCGGATTCGGATTCGGTGTGAACAAAATCGTAGGCATCTCAGTGGGCGGCGGGATGATCTTGATGCCGTGCGCCTGCGCGAATGCGACGCTGCACTTGCGCGCGTGCAGCTGGCTGACAGAGGACTTCTTGCGTGTCGCCTTCCTGAGGTGAGCGGCCTCCGGGGAGCTCGACGACGCGGCAGCAGCGTCCTCCTCCAGGTCGGCCTCCTGCTCCAGGTCGGCCTCCTGCTCCAGCTCGGCCTCCTGCTCCAGCTCGGCCTCCTGCTCCAGCTCTATGTCGGCCTCCTGCTCCTGCCCCTCCATGTCGAGTGAGTCGAGTTCCTTGACAATGTCGGGCTCCTGGTCGGCTGCGTTGGTTGCCGCGCTCTGGTCGCCCCTGAGCTTGAACGCTCTGAGGCAGCCGTTGCGCATCAACATCTCCTCGCCTTTCAAATTCTCGTCGAAGCTCTCGCAGCTGGCGAGCCTGTGATGGCAGCCGTCGTCGTCCACGACGTCGTCGTCGAACCGGACCTTGCTGATGTCCTCGGGCGGCACGTCGGGGAAGTGCAGCAGCTTCACGGTGACCTTGTTGCCGGCCTCGTTGTAGTAGACTTCCTTGGCGCTCATTTTGTCGAAGTCCTCGTAGATGCGTACTTGCGGTTGGGCGCAGATTGACATCTTCTTTCACAGCATCCACCGTGCGAGTGCGTCGCTCGGTGTGGGCGTGGCGCTGTTTTTCGTTCTTCGATTTCGTTCCCGATTTTCTCCTGTCTACACTCGCTGAAGTTGATCTTTCAACTTGAGTTGTTTTGCTTTCAGTTTTTCATTATCAAACATTTTTTCACTGTCACGCGCAGACAAGTTTTTCTTTTTCTTCGAAGAATAATTCAATATAAAGTAATGAATTTTCAGTTTATAGGAAAATTAACGATATATTTACATGTCAAAAATTGAGGAGGAGAATTTATGATGTATTTGCAAGTTTATTTTTAATTAAGTACGTTATTTTGTTAGAATTAGTTTATTTATTTAATTTTTGATTTTCTTCAATAGTAATGAAATTCATTTTGTTACTTAAATTTTTTTAACACTTAAAATATTTATTTTTTTTTTCAATAATATATTTATTTATATATTCTTGGACTATTATAGTTATTTTGTTCGAGTTTAAAGCGTTTTATCTACTCTGAACTCTGTGGCGGCTTTTTGACTTTCTAGAAATTCTTCGAATTCTTAACATTTCTGTCGCCGTCCTTCCAGTCCAATTATCGTCCTTTTCCAGCAATTTCTGTTAACATCTTTTTTCCAAATCCCACTCCAAGCTTTTGTTACCACATTTTTTCAATCAACAACCATTTAATTCGCCATCTATTGACGCCTGTTGGCTGAAAAACGTTTTTGGCCAAATTTAGCAGAGTTAATTGAATTAAACTCTTCGATTTTCTTCGTTTTTCCTCACGTTCGATTCGCTTCGAAAATGTGAAGCATGCGAACTTGAACGAGGTGTGAATTTTAAGTGTGAAGAAATACATTTAATTTTGGAAGCTGAAGCGTCAAACCATGAAAAACCAAATTGAAAATGGTATCAACAATTTAACCAAAAAAAAAAAACAAAAAAAAAGAATTCAGCTCAATACAATTTTTACAGATTCATTGATTCTTGTTGAACTTAGAACTTCAAAATCTTTTAAGATCTTGACTTGGAAAACTTGATGCAGCTTTTGTTCAAATGATAGAAGTCAATTCACAACTTTTATTTAGAAAATAAAAGTTACTTCTCACATTTCAATTCAATTATGTAAGCGTTTCATCTGATTATTAAAAAGTCTTGCCTCTCAAACACCTTTTTCAGTCCCGTTTGACGCAATTCATTGCATTCAGCTGGCTGCGAATATTTTAAGCCTGAATTATTTATAAACACAAGCTGTAAAAAATTTAGTGACGCTGTTTGGCGCGGTTAATTAACACTCAGCGATTGAATTCACAGCTCGCCACTGGAATTCGTTCGGGGGAATGCAAAATGCAAAATGCAAAATGCAAATTTCTACTTAATTTAAGTAAATAAATTCAGCGAAATACTCGTATTTAGTCTCCCTTTCCAGTCAGATTAATCATAACTCGCTCACTACGATCTCGCTGCTCACTACGATCTCATTCACTCTTCATGCAACGAGTACTCGTTACTCGCAGCCTTTTTACACATCACTAGTCTTCCACATCACTAGTTTTCGTTGCCCACTCCTGCAAATCATTTTTCGCTTACATTTTCCTCTTTGAATTCCACAATCTCAGCACCAGAGGTGACGTTTTGCCATATTTTAATGCTAAAAACGTAAACAAACCGACAGACGAGCGCCGAAATGAAGCGGAAAAAAGTGCGAAACATAAAAGAATTGTAAATTATTTCGTAAATTATAACGTTTCATGCGATTTTTGTTTCACGCAATATTTTGTGATTCCTTACAAAATTGCTATTTCAACATATAAATGAGACACCAAAAATGGGTGCGAAAATGCCAAAATTATAATGACTTCTTTTATGAAGCCAGTTTTTGGAGGTTTCAACATCCCCTCCCCTCCCTCGCGCTGCCCCTAGTGATCTAGTGATGTGTTTAATATTACAGTTAATTCTGAATTCTTTTTTTCTAACAGAAACCCAACTGATGACATTTGTTAGAACTGACGTGACGGGGCGTCAAACATGGCAGCCTGACAGTTGCTGAGATTTATTGCCGAGTTTTTGGCTTCAAATATAAATTAAATGAAATAAAGCAAATAAAGCAAATAAAGCAAATAAAGCAAAAAAAATTAAATGAAATAATAAAATGAAATACTTAAAAATTCTTACAAAATTCTGTTAATAATTAATTTAATTTTATTTCATACTACGAACTTTTTTTCCTGCCATTCCACGCACTCCAACTATTTCATGATTCTTTTTGCAGCAAATATAATGATTTCATTTCAACATAAGAGCTTTTTTACGCTATTCGAAAACTCAATAATTTTCTTACTTTATTCAAAAACAAAACCAAGGCAGGAAACATTAACGAAAGCGAAAATTAATTGCAATCGTTACAATCAACTTTGTCACCCAAGCGTGCGTTCAGTGCGTTGTAATTACATCAGCAGATCTGTGTCAGTTTTTCGTAGCTGGCGGGCATTAATTCGCAGCTCGAAACAACAACAACAACAACAGCGACAACAACAACACCTTACATCGACCACTTCAATGAACTGAGTTGCAACTTTAAACGGTTTCGATTTGCATTTAATTATCCGTTAATGAACGACTGGCGTGTGTTGGCAAAAACGAAAATTTAGCAGAGGAAAAACTACTGAATGGAGGCTTGAAAAAAAAAAACATGTTATTACTAACATTCTTGCAATTATTGCTGGAATGAAGAGTAGAAAAACGGTAAAAAACAGCCGCTGCTATTTTTGTGCTTTCTGCAAACAAGAATTGAATAAAAACAAAAATTCAATTGACAAATTCAATAAAAAATTTCTCCAAACTCTGCGAATTCTACCACTCATTCATCATTCATTCGTTCATTCATTCGTTCATTCATTCATTAGTCATTTCAATGGAAAACCATTTAGTATTTCGGAGAAATTAATGGAGTCTCCAGCAGTGTTTTCATTAACCGTAAAATGTTGCTTTAGCGTGGTTTGTTGTGACGTCAGTGGGCTGTGACGGAGTTCATAATGAGATGAGGGATCGAAATGAAAAAGCGCGCGCCGGTTCGCTTTGTTGGTGGACCGATTTCTCAGCCAGCTACGTTTTGAAACTCACTTGATAATTACAGAAAAACGAAAGCTTCAAACGTTCCACACGTCATTCAATGCTTGCGCGCCGCGCCTTGTTGGCGCTTTGATTCCTCAGCTTTTGCCTTCGCAACAACGTTGACAGTTTTCGAACTCGCTGCCTTTTTTCCTCTTCTTTTTCGCTAGTTTTTGCTGCTGATGTTTCTGAAATTTATTTACTTTTTTACCTTTCGAGGTTTTTAAAAAAATGAAAAAAAAACTCGTAATAATCAGCACATCAGCTGCCAAAAAAGCAGCTCATTCAGATAAAATAACAAACAAACAAGTTGATATTTCATTAATATATTTAACAGTTTAACATTTGAAAATTCATAAATCGAAAAGAAATAAAAATGCAAATTAGTTAAAATAACAATTGAGATATATAATTTAAAATTAAGGATAAATTTAAAAGTAAAATAGAAGACCATTAAATAAAAGTAAAAAGTGAACAAAAATGTAAGCTGAAGCGAGTATATAAATGAAATAAAAGGCAGAAATTATTGGGAGGAAAAAAAAAAAAAAAAAAAAAAAAAAAAAAAAATAAAATGAAAAACTTGAAGAAGTTCGGCTGGAGGGTCCCGCTTTTTAAGGCAAAAACCAATTTAATGGAGTGATGTAAGCAGACGCGTACGTCTCTGTGTGGACCACGCACACACGCACACACACACACGCACACACACACACACACACACACACACATCACCAATGACATGTGGAGACAATTGCTTTTTTATTGCTGCTCTTGTTCTGCTTTCTTATTTTCAACGTTTATGGTGCCAAATTTTTGCTAACTCTTCAAAATCAAAAGAACGAGTGTTTGCCTATCATATCTCTGTTTGTTTTTTTAAATGTGAAAAACCGTTACTTTTAATAGTAGTAATTAATATGTTGATAAAAAATTCATCGTATTCGTCTCTTCGCAAGACGAAAACCCAACAAACAAGTGAATCAAATCAAGCTGCTTTGAAAAGCATTTTAAACACAAATATACAGCTAAAAATTTAATAATCTTGAAATTGTTGTGCTACTTTTCAAGTTTCTCATTTTTACTAGAACCAAAGTGAATAAAAACCTTCATAAATTTGTAGATTTACTCTTCTGCTTCAGCTTTTCATGTGACCCTTCATTTCGAACTGGTTACACTTCGCTGAGGCTTTAAATGGAGAAAACATATCTGGCTTTTTAATTCTCGGAAATTCACTTGACTCGTGATCGTCACAATCAAACCAGTTTAGCGGTTTTTGCCATCATCACAATGGTTTACTTTTTGCTCTGAAAAACGATGAAATAAGGAAGTCCTGTTGTTCAAACCAGGGTTCGGACTTCAAAAAGCGTACTCTGAAGTATCGTGAAGAAAAAGAACGCAGAAAAACACTCAGCCACTCAGTTCGCACGTCACAGCATTTGGATCGCAAAAAATCAGAAATTGTAAAAACGAAATTTAAGAAGTTACAGTGCGAAGTCCGAACCCCGGTTCGAACAAGTGTTCTAGAAACTCTGGTTGTAGTTCACTTATATACGAACACACTAATTCATGGGCGAAGTTACACGGGCGTGAAGCATCATCGACGTGATCTTGAGTGAATAAGTTTGTTGCGAGCAGCTTCACACTTTCCGAGAACTATTTTTGGTTCATTGAGGGTCTTTTTGTGGAGTGAAGACTATCCAAGAATGATGGTTGACGTCTGTCGAATGATGGTTGACTATCCACGAATGATGGTTGACGTCTGTCGAATGATGGCTGACGTCTGTCGAATGACGGTTGACGTCTGTCGAACATCGATTGGTCATCGACTGTCATTTAATTTCGTCGGGAAATGAGTTGACCGATAGTGGGCTTTGAAGGTTTATTGACGTCTGTGGGAAGACAGCTGACATCTGTCAAGAAACAGCTGACTTGTTTCCAGGATTCGCTGATATCTGTCAAGCAACAGCTGACATCTGCCAAGTTCATCACGACGACCAAGACTAACAATTCATAATTCGCTTGAAGAACTTTACATCTGGGTTAAGAAATCATTTTTCGAATAAGATTTGACATCTAACGTTGACGTTCATGGAAGTACCGTCCATCCACTGCGAATTACTTAATCTGCTAAACTGATATGATGGCTGACTGAGACTGTGCAAACTGATATAATGAGGATCGGTGTAGAAATCGGTCTACTGTAGATCTGTCAACGATCTACATGTCGATGTCGTCGAGCGAAGAAAGATCGGCGTTTATCAAAGAACTGTTGAAGTGTATCAAGGAGGTCTTCGAATGTGCTGACAAGTGTTTGGCTGTTAACTCAGCGGGCGTCAGCTATCTGGTTCACAAGCGTTGTGAGCATGCAACTCACAATGAGAGAGGGAGAGAGAGAGAGGGAGAGAGAGAGAGAGAGAGGGAGAGAGTGAGCGAACATGGAGAGAGAATGATAAACGAAATTAATGAGGTTTGAACGCGATAGAGAACTGGAACTCCGAACACTTTTAGTCCTACTTGACTTTTTAAGCTGTAAAAAATATGATTTCTTAACAAGCTTTAATAACGCTGAACAAAATTTTTTACTACCCTAATTCAGAGTGTTCAAGGAATATTTTTTTAATACTATATACAACAACAAAATTAAAACGTTTACTCGTATAAGAATTGCATGGGCGAAGTTTAGTAGAAATTTACGTTGATGTTTAACTGCTTTTTCGCCTTCATATTCGCTGGAATATATAAATTTTACAGTGAAATTTATTGTTTCCTTCGTGGAATGTAATTAGGTCGCAGTTGCAAATAAGCTGCATGTGACTGTATGCGTCCCACACACACACACATGCGAAATACGAAAACTATATATTTTGTGTTAAAAATGAATTTATTGAGGGCATAAATTCGAGACGATGACTCGTAGAAGCGAAGATAAGGAGCGTTCTGCGTGTGCAGTCCTAAAAATGTTGAAATCATCTCAATGAAAACATTATAGACGGCCTCGTGACCGTGACCAACTTAGGTTAAATTATTGCATTTTCATTAAAAAGCTGGAAGTACTACTTGGCAAAATATTAATGGATTTGTTGAGCTGAAAATACAAGTTATTTTTTTCGGGTTTTCAATTTTCAAAGTCATCCTTAAAGGACTCTGGCAGGATCGCAGCACGGACTCATGTACAGCATTTTGTTCTTGAAGTCGAAGGTGAAATAATTTTATGTGATTTTTGAATTGATAAATTTTAGCCAGAAAATATATAATTATTTTGTATTTCTGTTTTTGGGACAGAAATAAAAACAAACTTTTGATTTTTATTGTATTTTTATTGGTATTGTTATTTTATTTTTTAAATTAAATGCCAAAAATTACAATTATTTCTTTACAATTTCTTTTATATAGTTTATAATTAATAATAAATGCGGTTAATTTTTCGTCATATCAATTTCGTCGTTTCGTCGTTTGTCGAACTTTTAAAATTTTTTATTTTTTTTTAATATTTTATATTTAATTTCTACACTCTTATTTCTCATTTCGCCTCATTTTTCTCACAACAATTTTTGACATGTAAATATCATCAATTTTATGCTCACTTCACACAACTGCTTCAGTTTTTCTCAATACAGAATTTAAACATTCTTCAACTTCACTACCGGAAGCTGAGTAGGTAATAATGTAACAACAACAACAACGCTGAGTAAACTGTGTAATCCGCTTCCTGTGCTGGCTGCGTGGTGTTGCTGGATGGTTCTTCGACCTCCTCGTGGAATTCGATGTAAAGAAAGTCACGAAATTGGCTCAGAAAAAACCCACAACAACAAGAAGAACCATTTAAAAAAAAGCAGACTAAGCGAAGCAAAAGCGATTTAAAAGTTTTAATATAAAGTTCAGATGACGCGAAATTCGTAGAAATCCACTAACAATTAAAACCAACACAAGAACTACGTTGAAAATGACAAAAGCAACGAGAGTAAGTTTACTTAATTTCGAGACTTAGTAAAAGTTTATCAAACTCGAGTTCCATCGACACGAGAAATGCAAGCCGCCTCGCTCGAAAAAAGTCGACTGCCGCTCGCCACAAGCGCCGATTCGTACTGAATTCCCTCCCAAGAATGCGACACGCAGCCCACGTCGGGAGGCGCGATCGACCAGAGGTGCCAACTCAACAAGCAAACAAGTTTAATTGTGTATAATATTTTGAATTCTTTTTAATAAAGAAATTAAAAGTGGAAAATTAGTAAGCTTTTCAATTAATACGAAAGGCTTTCCTTTTTTTTCGTTTAGTTTGTTAATGAATTGAAAGAAATGTGGGCTGCATTTAATTTTCTTTTCATGTGAAGTTGAAACAATGAGTCAAAATTTAAAAAGTTTAATAAAGTTTTAGAATTTTTTCAATTTGTTGCACTTCTCAGGCGAAACTTTAACTAGAAATAATCGTAGCTAAAATAAAATACAACTTGAATTAGATTTAATAGGGAAAAATCACCAAAAAATGCGATTTCAATTAAGTTTCAATCCAGAATTCCATAAGTTTCAGCGTACTTTTTTCAAAAATATTTTAAAATTTCATAAGATATTACAAAGTCTGAGTTTGTATTTTGACAACCTGATAAAATCGATAAAAAATATATTTTAATGCAAAAATTTGTTGTTAAGGAATTTTCAAAATCAAGATTAAACCAAAAATTGAGCACTCGAAATCATTCTTTCATTATTTCAGACGAGATCAACGAAGAGCGTCCATCTTCCAGCTGCTCTTGAAAGCTTCAATCAAGTAAAAAGAAAGATTTACTTGGACATTTCAATAACAGACCTGAGTTAATGTAGAACTTGACGTAAATAATGCAGAAAGTATTTGTTGTAAGAAGCTCGTGTTACCAATATACAATTTGTTGTGAAACAACAAGTTGCGAACCGCAAAAGTCAGTCAAAACCGCGAAGAGATTTGAAGTCTTTCGTGTGTCAGATCGAATAAAGAGCGAAAACGTCGAAATTCAATACCTCCGCCAGATGTTTTCAGGTGCAATTTCACCCTGACAGAATTAAAAACAACCACGAATTACACAATCATGAAAAATTGCAGCCACCACAATGCATTCCACAACTCTGAGCAAATATTTAATCAGAGAAAATATTTAGAATGAGTTTAAAAAGTTCATCAAAAGTTGCCACCTGTTTGAGTCTGCGAACGAAAATCAAGCTGATGCATTTGCGTTAAAATACTCGAAGTGCATTGCAAATATCCTTCGCAGTTTCTTTACAAAATCCCCGAATTTCTCTAAAATCCACTATTCAGCACTAAAAATTAAGGGCACCTCGTCTTCCACGCTACGTTCCACATTACGTGACGTCAAGGCGTGTGTTACGTTGTTGCGTTATCTGCGTCGCCTTTTGTTTCCCGTCGTTCGACGTCGAGCCTGCGACGTGGTGGGGCACCGCCAACAAATACAAGTGAATATGTTGGTTTTAATTGTTCTCGTTGCTGCTGTTGCTGATAAAAACAGCAGCAGCAGCAGCAGCAGCAGCAGCAGCTGCGAGACAAAAAGTGCAACACAATCGCACAGAAATTAACCATTTCAAACACCCCGTGACGTCAAGCTAATTCTTTCCCATTCCTTTTTGCGCAGATCTTATTATTCTTTAATGCTGCTGCTGCTGCTGCTGCTGCTGCTGCTGCTGCTGTTGCTGTTGTTATTTGTTGAAATATTTTAGTCGTGTGGATTTTTTAATACAACTAAATATTCATGAGCCGC
Organism: Sicus ferrugineus; assembly: GCA_922984085.1. Taxonomy (NCBI): domain Eukaryota; kingdom Metazoa; phylum Arthropoda; class Insecta; order Diptera; family Conopidae; genus Sicus; species Sicus ferrugineus. Next base: position 18,467,220 of record OV277351.1, read on the forward strand.
ACTCGTAACAACAACACCACAACATAAACAACAACAACAACAACAACAACAACAACAAGAGCAACAACAGCAGGAAAAATAATAAGAGCAACAGTAAAATAAAAGCAGCGCAACAAAGCGCGGGAACCTTTAACACTGACTTGAATTTCAATGATTTTGCCGTTGGCGATTTTTCTGTACAAACAAAGGAATTAAAGAGAGTTTACAAGAAAACTGTGAAATCTTTTAGAAAGCTCTGAAATCCCTCGCGACAGTTAAAGCGGACGAACCACACCCATAAAAAGTGGGTGTGGTTATTAATCTATTTTGCCCCGTTTTCAATCATCAAGTGATCTGCATAACAAAGAACATTCGAGTAAACTTGGGCGTCTCTCTTCGTTCCGCATTCGGACCACGTTCAGGACCCGTATTACTTAAAGTGTCCATCAATGAAGGTTTCTGTCTAAATCCTTTTTTTTTTTTTGTTCTATATCCGAGTTCAGGAGCTGCTAAGCTTCAAAGCTTTTTTTTGTGCTGATAGCTCCTGTTAAGAGGGTTGATAAGGAAGGGGAGTGGAAAGTTTTTTTTTTTTTTTTTTTTTTTTTTAAATTGTAGAACTATTTGTTTAGTTTTTGTAGAACTAATAGGCTAGGCCTTAAGTACGCTGAAAACAACACAATTAACATCCATGCCCAAGGCGGGATTCGAACCCGCATCCCCGGAGCTCGCAGCGAGGTTATCACCCACTGCGCCACCGAGGTCATCACCCACTGCGCCACCGAGGTCGGCTGGCCTCCCAAATCCTTGTGGAGGAACCCCACTCCCTCTAACCGCGTCCAACACCCTATTCGATCCCTCCTGCACTTGTTATTGTCGACACTGTGTGCCTTCGGGCAGTCGTACGAATCACATTTGCCATGAGATTCCGATCTTAAAAAGTTTGTTATTTCAATTTAATTCAATTTCATTCATTATTTGAATTTTTTGAATTGGGAAAACATCTTTTCTTGTTCCGGATTAAAATAAATACATATATTTTATAAGATGGAGACTCCAAACAGAATGCCACGGTCCTCTATGACTGCAAGTGACTGTAAAGGCACTTCCTTCGGCGAATTAACGTACTCCTTCGTCGAATCCACCTCATCGGCCAGTGAGGACGTGAAGGTCGTGTATATGAAGTGAGTAGTGATCCGGATTAGTTTACCCGCTCAGTCCACAGAGAGTCTCTTTCTTTAGTCCACGTTTCTCGGCCAACTCCGAAGTTTCAAGTAAAGGCACTTCCACGGGTGGATCCACGTACACCTTCGTCGAATCCACCTCATCCGCCAGTGGGGACGTGAAGGTCGTGTATATGAAGTGAGTAGTGATCCGGATTAGTTTACCCGCTCAGTCCACAGCGAGTCTCTTTCTTTAGTCCACGTTTCTCGGCCTACTCCGAAGTTTCAAGTAAAGGCACTTCCACGGGTGGATCCACGTACACCTTCGTCGAATCCACCTCATTCGCCAGTGGGGACGTGAAGGTCGTGTATATGAAGTGAGTAGTGATCCGGATTAGTTTACCCGCTCGGTCCACAGCGAGTCTTTTTCTTTAGTCCACGTTTCTCGGCCTACTCCGAAGTTTCAAGTAAAGGCACTTCCGCGGGTGGATCCACGTACACCTTCGTCGAATCCACCTCATCCGCCAGTGGGGACATGAATGCCGTGCATATGAAGTGAGTAGTGATCCGGATTAGTTTACCCGCTCGGTCCACAGCGAGTCTCTTTCTTTAGTCCACGTTTCTCGGCCAACTCCGAAGTTTCAAGTAAAGGCACTTCCGCGGGTGGATCCACGTACACCTTCGTCGAATCCACCTCATCCGCCAGTGGGGACATGAATGCCGTGCATATGAAGTGAGTAGTGATCCGGATTAGTTTACCCGCTCGGTCCACAGCGAGTCTCTTTCTTTAGTCCACGTTTCTCGGCCTACTCCGAAGTTTCAAGTAAAGGCACTTCCGCGGGTGGATCCACGTACACCTTCGTCGAATCCACCTCATCCGCCAGTGGGGACATGAATGCCGTGCATATGAAGTGAGTAGTGATCCGGATTAGTTTACCCGCTCGGTCCACAGCGAGTCTCTTTCTTTAGTCCACGTTTCTCGGCCAGCTCCGAAGTTTCAAGTAAAGGCACTTCCACGGGTGGATCCACGTACACCTTCGTCGAATCCACCTCATCCGCCAGTGGGGACATGAATGCCGTGCATATGAAGTGAGTAGTGATCCGGATTAGTTTACCCGCTCGGTCCACAGCGAGTCTCTTTCTTTAGTCCACGTTTCTCGGCCAACTCCGAAGTTTCAAGTAAAGGCACTTCCGCGGGTGGATCCACGTACACCTTCGTCGAATCCACCTCATCCGCCAGTGGGGACATGAATGCCGTGCATATGAAGTGAGTAGTGATCCGGATTAGTTTACCCGCTCGGTCCACAGCGAGTCTCTTTCTTTAGTCCACGTTTCTCGGCCTACTCCGAAGTTTCAAGTAAAGGCACTTCCGCGGGTGGATCCACGTACACCTTCGTCGAATCCACCTCATCCGCCAGTGGGGACATGAATGCCGTGCATATGAAGTGAGTAGTGATCCGGATTAGTTTACCCGCTCAGTCCACAGCGAGTCTCTTTCTTTAGTCCACGTTTCTCGGCCTACTCCGAAGTTTCAAGTAAAGGCACTTCCACGGGTGGATCCACGTACACCTTCGTCGAATCCACCTCATCCGCCAGTGGGGACATGAATGCCGTGCATATGAAGTGAGTAGTGATCCGGATTAGTTTACCCGCTCGGTCCACAGCGAGTCTTTTTCTTTAGTCCACGTTTCTCGGCCAACTCCGAAGTTTCAAGTAAAGGCACTTCCGCGGGTGGATCCACGTACACCTTCGTCGAATCCACCTCATCCGCCAGTGGGGACATGAATGCCGTGCATATGAAGTGAGTAGTGATCCGGATTAGTTTACCCGCTCGGTCCACAGCGAGTCTCTTTCTTTAGTCCACGTTTCTCGGCCAACTCCGAAGTTTCAAGTAAAGGCACTTCCGCGGGTGGATCCACGTACACCTTCGTCGAATCCACCTCATCCGCCAGTGGGGACATGAATGCCGTGCATATGAAGTGAGTAGTGATCCGGATTAGTTTACCCGCTCGGTCCACAGCGAGTCTTTTTCTTTAGTCCACGTTTCTCGGCCAACTCCGAAGTTTCAAGTAAAGGCACTTCCGCGGGTGGATCCACGTACACCTTCGTCGAATCCACCTCATCCGCCAGTGGGGACATGAATGCCGTGCATATGAAGTGAGTAGTGATCCGGATTAGTTTACCCGCTCGGTCCACAGCGAGTCTCTTTCTTTAGTCCACGTTTCTCGGCCAACTCCGAAGTTTCAAGTAAAGGCACTTCCGCGGGTGGATCCACGTACACCTTCGTCGAATCCACCTCATCCGCCAGTGGGGACATGAATGCCGTGCATATGAAGTGAGTAGTGATCCGGATTAGTTTACCCGCTCGGTCCACAGCGAGTCTCTTTCTTTAGTCCACGTTTCTCGGCCTACTCCGAAGTTTCAAGTAAAGGCACTTCCGCGGGTGGATCCACGTACACCTTCGTCGAATCCACCTCATCCGCCAGTGGGGACATGAATGCCGTGCATATGAAGTGAGTAGTGATCCGGATTAGTTTACCCGCTCGGTCCACAGCGAGTCTCTTTCTTTAGTCCACGTTTCTCGGCCAACTCCGAAGTTTCAAGTAAAGGCACTTCCGCGGGTGGATCCACGTACACCTTCGTCGAATCCACCTCATCCGCCAGTGGGGACATGAATGCCGTGCATATGAAGTGAGTAGTGATCCGGATTAGTTTACCCGCTCGGTCCACAGCGAGTCTCTTTCTTTAGTCCACGTTTCTCGGCCAACTCCGAAGTTTCAAGTAAAGGCACTTCCGCGGGTGGATCCACGTACACCTTCGTCGAATCCACCTCATCCGCCAGTGGGGACATGAATGCCGTGCATATGAAGTGAGTAGTGATCCGGATTAGTTTACCCGCTCGGTCCACAGCGAGTCTCTTTCTTTAGTCCACGTTTCTCGGCCAACTCCGAAGTTTCAAGTAAAGGCACTTCCGCGGGTGGATCCACGTACACCTTCGTCGAATCCACCTCATCCGCCAGTGGGGACATGAATGCCGTGCATATGAAGTGAGTAGTGATCCGGATTAGTTTACCCGCTCGGTCCACAGCGAGTCTCTTTCTTTAGTCCACGTTTCTCGGCCTACTCCGAAGTTTCAAGTAAAGGCACTTCCGCGGGTGGATCCACGTACACCTTCGTCGAATCCATCTCATCCGCCAGTGGGGACATGAATGCCGTGCATATGAAGTGAGTAGTGATCCGGATTAGTTTACCCGCTCGGTCCACAGCGAGTCTCTTTCTTTAGTCCACGTTTCTCGGCCAGCTCCGAAGTTTCAAGTAAAGGCACTTCCACGGGTGGATCCACGTACACCTTCGTCGAATCCACCTCATCCGCCAGTGGGGACATGAATGCCGTGCATATGAAGTGAGTAGTGATCCGGATTAGTTTACCCGCTCGGTCCACAGCGAGTCTCTTTCTTTAGTCCACGTTTCTCGGCCAACTCCGAAGTTTCAAGTAAAGGCACTTCCGCGGGTGGATCCACGTACACCTTCGTCGAATCCACCTCATCCGCCAGTGGGGACATGAATGCCGTGCATATGAAGTGAGTAGTGATCCGGATTAGTTTACCCGCTCGGTCCACAGCGAGTCTCTTTCTTTAGTCCACGTTTCTCGGCCAACTCCGAAGTTTCAAGTAAAGGCACTTCCGCGGGTGGATCCACGTACACCTTCGTCGAATCCACCTCATCCGCCAGTGGGGACATGAATGCCGTGCATATGAAGTGAGTAGTGATCCGGATTAGTTTACCCGCTCGGTCCACAGCGAGTCTCTTTCTTTAGTCCACGTTTCTCGGCCAACTCCGAAGTTTCAAGTAAAGGCACTTCCGCGGGTGGATCCACGTACACCTTCGTCGAATCCACCTCATCCGCCAGTGGGGACATGAATGCCGTGCATATGAAGTGAGTAGTGATCCGGATTAGTTTACCCGCTCGGTCCACAGCGAGTCTCTTTCTTTAGTCCACATTTCTCGGCCAACTCCGAAGTTTCAAGTAAAGGCACTTCCGCGGGTGGATCCACGTACACCTTCGTCGAATCCACCTCATCCGCCAGTGGGGACATGAATGCCGTGCATATGAAGTGAGTAGTGATCCGGATTAGTTTACCCGCTCGGTCCACAGCGAGTCTCTTTCTTTAGTCCACGTTTCTCGGCCAACTCCGAAGTTTCAAGTAAAGGCACTTCCACGGGTGGATCCACGTACACCTTCGTCGAATCCACCTCATTCGCCAGTGGGGACGTGAAGGTCGTGTATATGAAGTGAGTACTGATCCGGATTAGTTTACCCGCTCAGTCCACAGCGATTCTCTTTCTTTAGTCCACATTTCTCGGCCTACTCCGAAGTTTCAAGTGAAGGCACTGCAGCTGCCCCAGAGCTTCATTCCTTCGGTGGATCAACGTACTCCTTCGTCGAATCCACCTCATCGGCAAGAGAGAACGTGAAGGCCGTGTATATGAAGTGAGTACTGATCCGGATTAGTTTACCCGCTCAGTCCACAGCGAGTCTCTTTCTTTAGTCCACATTTATCGGACTACTCCGAAGTTTCAAGTGAAGGCACTGGAGCTGCCCCAGAGCTTCATTCCTTCGGTGGATCAACGTACTCCTTCGTCGAATCCACCTCATCGGCCAGAGAGGACGTGAAGACCGTGTATATGAAGTGAGTACTGATCCGGATTAGTTTACCCGCTCAGTCCACAGCGAATCTCTTTCTTTAGTCCACGTTTCTCTGCCTACTCCGAAGTTTCAAGTGAAGGCACTGCAGCTGCCCGAGAGCTTCAGTCCGTCGGCGGATCAACGTACTCCTTCGTCGAAACCACCTCGTCAGTTAGTGGGGACATGAATGCCGTGCATATGAAGTGAGTACTGATCCGGATTAGTTTACCCGCTCAGTCCACAGCGAGTCTCTTTCTTTAGTCCACATTTCTCGGACTACTCCGAAGTTTCAAGTGAAGGGACTGCAGCTGCGCCAGAGCTTCATTCCGTTGGCGGATCAGCGTACTCCTTCGTCGAATCCACCTCATCGGTCAGTGGGGACATGAATGCCGTGCATATGAAGTGAGTACTGATCCGGATTAGTTTACCCGCTCAGTCCACAGCGAGTCTCTTTCTTTAGTCCACATTTCTCTGACTATTCCGAAGTTTCAAGTGAAGGCACCGTAGCTGCCCCAGAGCTCATAACCGGTAAGCTGACGTCGAATTTTCCACACCATATAACGTCTGCACCGTTTTCAAAAAAGACGGCGAGGCGATGATGGCAGGCATAAATTCACTCCCAAACACTTGGGCTATCGGAGAGGCGCTTCAGGGCTCGGACGAACTGGGCGAAAGAACAAACTACATGGAGATACTGAAAGACTTTATTGAAAACCGCATTGAAAGTCAAGTAGTAGAGAGGGGGGACGAGCACATCAAGTGCCATTTCATGGTTCTCCAGTATTACTCCGGCCTCTTCCTGGAGTGCAAGGGCGAGTCTCTGATACACCTGCCTCCCGAGAAGATCACACCCGGAGCCTTCCAGGCTATTTATAAATGGATGCTGACCAAGGCGCCGTCCATTCGACGAGATGAAATTGTAGACGTCTATGCCGGCGCTCTTTATCTCCGCGTAGAAGGCCTGGTGAACGATTGCTGGTTCTACTTCGACAACAGCGCCCTCTTCCGGGAGGATACCGCCTGCTTCTTCTACCTGGAAGCGAGAAATAGAGGCTTGGAGAGCCTGGAAGATGTGATGCTGTTCAGAATACAGAAATTTTTCCTTACTTTGGTTGCCTCGAGGGAGTTCGTTGAGTTGAGCGCGCGGGAAGTGTGCAATTTGCTTCGCTCGAAAACAGTAGGCGTCAATGCCGAAAAAGAAGTGAGTATGCGATGCCCCCCCCCCTTCCGACTTGACCACTGGTCTACCTAATTCTAGATTCTTATGACTGCCGTCCGGTGGCTCAGGAAGGATTGGGCTCGACGCGAGCCGCACCTGCTGGAAGTCGTCAGCTGTGTGCGGTTCGACCAGATTCCTCCTTGGCTACTAACACTTCTTGACAGGAGACTGGTCTGTGAGGAGGTCCGAGCAGTCGTCAGTCATCCGCTTGTCAGGAAGATGATAGGTGACGGCATCGCGTGAGTATCTCGCAAGTCGCACATCCGCAGACCGTGTTATCCGAGTTTCTACTTGCAGCGGGAACATTCTGTTGCATTACGGAGCACATCACAAGGAGTTCCTGCAACGCCTATGGATCGTCGATAGTAAGTGCAGTTACCACCACCGCGTGGGCTGTCGAAAGATGCAGGACGTCACATATAAAGCCTTCCTGCAGTACTTGCGGGTACTGCAGACCAGTGACACAAGTCACTGGAGCAGCATAGAAATGGACGACGGCTCCGAAGGGAACGTCATGTGCTGTGCCGCGTCCGCGACACAATCCAAATTGTAATCAAAAATTCAAATTGTAAAGTTGTAATGAAAATTCAAATTGTAATCACAAATCCAAAATAATCAAAATTAACATATTGAAAACAGAACACCTCAAATTTCGTCATACCGATAAACCTCAAATTTCGTCATATCCACTGTAATTGATTGGATATTAAATCGAGTGTCTGTGAGGCGAAGCTGTTCATTAAGAATCCGCTTCGTAAGAAGGCCAACAGGCTGCTCTGCTACGGCAGAGAGACTCTTAGTTGGCTTGTTGCATCACTAGCAGGGCATGGAAACTTCAGGTTTCATCTACACAAGATGGCTCTTGTTGAGAATGATATCTGTCGGTTGGCATAGCCTGCGAATACCATCCTCAGAGAGAACCTCTTGTGTAGAAAATACCTGAAGGTTCCATGGCCTGGTAAGAGGCCGAGATGGCGAACCACACACTGTGTGTTGCTGTGCAGCCCTGGCGGGCAAGAGGATCTCCATCCGCCTCTAGCTGTTTAATTCGACGCGAGACCTGGTTATGAGATGGGAGACCATTTCTTTCGGTCGCCCATGGTAGCTGGGACGCGGAGGGGATGGAAAGGAACCTACTGGTTCTGGTCTGCTTCGTTTTCCCCGACATTGAGATGGTTCAAGTGGGTAGTCTTCCGAAATGGTTGGTTGGTGTCCCACACTACCGGACACGGACCTTTGTCCGAGAATAAGTTGGAGGGTCTGGTTGGTTTGCGTGAACGCATTTCCATCCTCTTTAAATATGTAATAAAACAGAAATCTAGTGCGACTCCTAAATTCAAGAAAAATGAGTCGGTGACTAATTCAGGGAGCGCAATGAGGGGTGCATCCAGCCATAGATACGAATTTGCGAATGATAAATAAACGTCTGTTGTTAAATTTAGCATTAGTCGCCTGAAGGTGTAATTGTACACTCTGATCTCCAAAAAGCGAGCGTTAGGCGGAGCGGAGCGTCTATGAATCGTCAAGACTGTCACTCGTTTCGTCTATTCGTCGTCAGGGTGCTGTCAGGGTGGTCACTTTCTATGGCGCCACATTCTCTCTCTGTGTAGCATTGCATCTACAGGCTATAGAGTTTTTTTTCTATATCTTTATTAATATTACAATATCAAAAGCTGGGAATACAATTGTGTTACTGACGCTTAGAAAACTAGCAGGAAAGAGAGTGTTGAAATGTCAGAAAATACTGATGCTGGAAAAGTTTTGACTAACATCCGCTAGGAGCGTGCGATGCTTATCAGCTGATGGCCACAAGGCGAGATCTAGTGGCGCCATCTATTAGTCGCTGTCGCAGTCATCGAGCGATCATCTTCTGCACGAACCGCTACGGCGCTGAGAATGAACTTCGCTGAAAATGTGGAAACCCACCACTGAGGTATCGGGAAATAATAAATTGAAAATGGCGTGGTGAGACATCACTGCAATTTTTTATAAGAGTTGTAATTCTTTTCTAATTAGATTTTTCTTGCTACACCCGAAGGTAGACCGTATATTCACTTTGTTCTTCCGTTTGTAACGCAGAGAAAGATATAGAAAAGTATAAATATTTTTGCTCAGTAAAAAGTTTAAAATAATTTACAGATAGTTGTGAAAATGTGTGATTGTAAATTTTTAATAGCTGCGAAAATACTTGTAAGATTTCAAACGAAAAACGTGAGGCAAATTGTAACTTCGCATAATTATCTTTACGATTTGCTTTGAATTTAAACAATCAGCTGGTGTCTTTCTTTGTTAGATTGTATAATTCTATTTTCTTGTGGTCTCTATTAGTGAAATAAAATGCAGGAGTGAGCGAGACGTATTTCCAACAATTCTATTCTACGCGATCCAGTTTTTTCACAATCTGGTTGGAATTTCGCAGTCGCCTAAAACTATGCAGTGGAATTTTTGGTGCAAATGTCTCGCTTACTCTGCGTGACGCTTACAAATTTGAAGCAATTTTTATTCTTTTTTTATATAAATACAAAATATTGTTTATTATGCTGAAATTAATAGAGATTCATTTAATGTTAATCTAAATTGCATGTGTTATTTTATATATTAATAGATATATTTTGTTAATTTGTTAACATTTGCTTACTTTTTTTGCTTTGCTGTATTTTAAAAATGATTAAATTTTATGTGTTTGCGAATAATATTTAAAAAATTATATTTTCGTCATTTCTATTGCGAATACGTTGAAATTCTATTGCTAATCATTTTTAACAGTTTTGATTTTTTTTGGTATTATATCTAGAAATCACAATTTTCCTTTTTTTATTAATCACATTTGAAGTGCTGCAGCGCGTTTATATTTCACGATTGTTAGTAAAACGTGTCCACCCGGTTCGCAGCACCCCGCCGCCCCCTCCGCCCCTTCCACTGCCCACCGCAGCCATTCATTCATGCCACTCACTTCCACCTTCGCTGGCGGGCAACTATTAACCTCACTTAACCCGCGCCGACAATTTGCTGTGTCGCCGTCGCCGAGCTGCAGCGACAACGATAACGACGTCACCGCGCGACGGTGCATCGACGGCGGTGCGAACGGTCGGCGGTGCGAACGGTCGGCGGTGCCGTGTGGCGCCTGCAGCCGCTTTAAGTTTTTTATAAATTCGTCAACACATTCGTTGGCTGGGCTGTCGATTCAAAATAAAGCGCCATCTGGATCAGATTGTGTTTTTGCGATTTACAAATTAATTGGAATTTAATTTTGGCGTTTCTTCGAAATTCTTCAATTAATTAAAATTTTAATGATCATAATAGATTTTGTAAGAATAAATTGGGTGTTTTCTTTTTTTTTTTTGTTGTATGCAAATTAATTATATTTTCAGTTTTTTCCCATTATATGAAATCCCATCCGCCGGCTGTGAGAATGTGAAAGATTTAAATATTAAAATATCGAAGTGATTTATATTCGTATTTCCGCCAGCAGTTTTGTGTTTCCTCGCGATTCCTTGCAGTTGCAATTAATTTAGCGGCGGCACATTTAGTCGCGACTTATTCACGCTCGACGTTTGACAGCGCGGTGTCGTGCAGCGTCGTGGGGCGCATTTTGATTTATGCCGCTGCCGCCGGTTGCAGCGTCGCTTGGCTTGTGTGTCGCTGTCGCTGCCGCTGTCGCTGTGGCTGAGGTTGCGGTTGCGGTTGCGGTTACGGTTGGTCGACAACACTGCTGCTGATGCGGCGTGCAGCTGTTTGTTGTTTGTCGTCCAGCAGGCGACCGACCGACCGATCGACCGACCGATCGACCGACCGATCGACCGACCAACCGACCAACCGACCGACCGAACGACCGACCGACCGAACGACCGACCGATCGACCGACCGATCGACCACCTGAGCTGCTGTTTGGCGATTTCCTACTCGGTCGCCTCCACCTCCACCTCCACCTCCACTCGCTACTTTTGCTACGCTTCACCGAACACACACACACACACACACACACACACACACACACACACACACACGCACACAGAAAGGAGTTGATTAATGTGTTGCGTCTGCTGCGGTGTGTTGGGAGCCGGAGAGAGAATGAGGAGGAGCAAGAGGCGGTGGAGCAGGAGGAGGCGGTGCAGCAGGAGGAGGCGGTGGAGCAGGAGGAGTCGGAGGCGGTGGAGCGGGAGGGAAACCCGCTTCCGCGGTGGCGTAGTGATGCGGCTACTGCGCTGGTGGCAACTCTCGCTGTAGATTTATACGGATTTGAATAAAACATGAAGTGCGCCAAACTGTCAACCCGATGCTCGCAGCGAGTGTCTGGCCGAGCGGGACATGCGGCCGTCATTAGCGTTTAATTAGCGCACGCTGATTGCCGGTCAGGCGGCGGCGGCGCACCGCGGCGGTGGGTCAGCCAGAGGTTGGTCGGCCTGCTGTGTGGCACCAACTTGTTAGTGTTGTCAGTTGAGTGTCTGTTGTCTCTGTGGTGGTGGTGGTGGTGGTGGTGGTGGTGGTGGTGGTGGTGGTGGTGGTGGTGGTGGTGGTGGAAAATGCGTATAAAGTCACTTTCGAGTTCGTTTCTTAAGTCTTTTGTTTTCAGAAAAACTCTCCTCTTGAATGCGGCGAGAGAATCAGCGGATTCCTGGAATTTCACTCTCCAAGTTGTGATTTATTTTCGAGTTTGTTTCTTAAGTCGTTTGTTCACAGAGAGCATTTTATTGGATTATTTGGTAATTTAAAATAATAATTTAAAATTATGTATTTAAAATATTGTCGTTACCATAAAATACCACATTTAAAAACCCCAAAAAAAAGGGGAAAAATAGTTATTTCACACGCCTCTTCTCTTCTATTTTCGCATCTCTATTCATTGGATATTTTGATCGCTTACAATTAAATAATAAACTGGCCGCACCGCGCCTACCTTCTTCCTGGCCGCCTCTGCGCTGATCACGTACAAGTCAACGATGCCCAGCAGGCAATCGTCGCAGCGGCACACATCCTCGCCCAGCACCAGCGAGCCCAGCGATCCGATGCTGCTGCTGGAGTCGAGCGAGTCGGTGCGGCACAGGCGGCTGCCGCCGGGGCCCGTCTGCGCGGCCGCCTCGATCTTGCGCGCCAACAGCTGCTCCATGAGGGTGCGCGGCCGCGACGAGGACGGAAAAAGTGCCATTCTTGCGCCGTTCGATGGCCGAGCGTGAATTGGTTGCCGCGCGATCAACTCGCCGCGATTCAAAATAAAAATATATTCTCGTGTGTCGCACGAAAGCACTGCGAGTGTGAGCTTCTCACGTCAAGTGTTTCTCTCAAGTGCAAGTGATTCGTTTTCAATTTTCCGCTGGACTTCAGAACACAAAGAAAAACATAATTACAATTATTGATTCTCTTTGCGATTGTAAGGCGGTGAAAATTAATCTTGGAGTTGTTAGAATGCTACTTTTGTTGAGCACCGAATTCTCATTACGTTACATCTGGAATAATTTAGAAGTGCAAAGACAGGACGAATAAATACGCGAAACAAAAACAAAACAAAGCCAAAGTGGAAGAAACAAACAATCGAAAACCACGTAAAATGCAAATTCAGGTGAATAAAAGGGCAGAAGTTTTGAAAAACAAGAACAGAACACAACGTAGGCCGTCACCACGATACGTTCTTTCAAGTCTCGGCGCCTCAGGTTTTCATGGGGTTTCGTTTGCGATTATTTCGAGCGCGAATCCGGGCATTAAATGTTAAATGAATCGGCTGATAAATGGATGACAAATGGATGGCGCTGGATTCCAGTTTCAGGAATCGATCTTCCATGGGTTTCTGCATCGAATTCTCATTCTCACTTCATTGATTCATGACTTTTCTCCGCCGAATCCATCCATCACTTCTTTCGCAATTCCGAATTCAGGCTTTAAGTCTAAATAAAAATACGGTTGCGGTCACATACCTGCAGCGAGAAGAAGAAAACGAAACTGGAATTAATAATAATTGATGACAAGGCGCTTGGCGAAAAATTGAATTGGACAGCTTTTTCCCTTCCCACCAACGAATGCTTTGCATGGATAGACGGCATCTCCTGAGCTTGGTTCTATCTGATATACAAAAAAAAAAAAAATTTAAAAAAAAAAAAAAAATTTAAAAAAAAAAAATTTAAAAAAAATTAAAAAAAAAATTTAAAAAAAAAAAAAATTTTAAAAAAAAATTGAAAAAAAATTTTAAAAAAAATGTTATAATAATAAATCACTTTTAATCGCCACCGCAAAATCCGCCACTCCATCGGCGGCGGATTCTTTTGCCCAGCAATGCGGCGACATATTAATCAATGCGGCGATGCGGCAAAAAAACGACACCGCAAACACATACACACACACACACACACACACAACAACAACAACAACAACAACAACAACAGTAGCAACAACATATTTATTAACTATTTTCCGTTGTGGGACGAGCAGTTCACACAAAACCGCAGCAACTTAACTCACTTTAAGCCGGACACGTTTATGGTTTGTTATAACTTGGCCAAGAGTCGATTTAGCCTCATAATTAACTGTGTTTATGGCCAACACACACGCACACACGCACACACGCACGCGCGCACGCACGCACACCTCTGCCTCTGCCTCTGTGTCGCCGGCTTCCTTGTAATGCGTGGCCTCGTCGACTCTTTCGTTTGTCGCTCGAAGTCGCCGTTCGCGCTGTGAATACTTTTGGCTTGTTTGGCTCAACGCTGCCGCTCTTGTGCAGCTCTTTAGTTAATTAATTTCGCTTCAAATAAAAACTAAACATTTTCTTTTTTAATGTTTTCCTACATTTTTGCGCTTACAATTTAATTAATTGAGCATTAGGAAAAACGGCCGCACTTGTTTGGTGGCGCGCACCTGAGAAAATGCTGTTGCTTTTGCTCTTCTGAATTCGGTCGCAAGGAGTGAATTGCATCAATATTTCTGTCCGCTTTTATTTAGTATTTTGTTACTAGTGTTGTGTGCTGATTTATTTTAAAAGGTGTCTGAAATTTCTCTTTCTAAATCGCAAAATTCTAAAATTTAAAAAGTTTAATCTTAATTCAATTTTAAATGTTATTTTTATGTAAAAGGAAAATCTACTGATGAAGTCTGTTCTTTAAAAGGAATTTTTTGCTGCTAAATTCTGATATAAAAATAATAAAAAATAAGAAAACTGATATTAAAAAATACAAAATTAGAGCCGAAAACCTTTTCATTCCCAAGAAGTTTTGATTCTCCTAAATAGAAACAAGTTCGCTGCTTAAATCTTTCGTTTGAAATGAATCAGAGCCAGTAAGAAAGAGAGAGAGAGAGAGAGAGAGAGAGAGAGAGAGAGTTTGACTGCAAAGTGTTTTAGGAGTTGAAACAAAATACAAAGTTTGTCGCTTGAGTCTCTACTGTTTACATTTACAGAAGACACCAAGTTTCTCGCTTTAGTCTTTCCTTTGAAACGAAACGAGAACGAGTGAGAGTTTGCGCACACTTTTAAGAGTTTGTAAGAAGCTTCCAAGTTTGTTGCTTAAGTCTTTTGTTTCAAATTAAACGCGCGCGAGTGAGAGAATTTGACAGAAGACGCTTGAGTTTGTTGCTTGAGTCTTTCTTTTTAAAAGAAATTAAAGCGAATGAGAAAATTTTCTACAGGCTTTACAAAAAAAAGAGAGAGCGTGTTCAGTACCCAAGTCTTTTGATTTAAATGAGAAGTGAGAGCGAGTGAGAGCTTGTTGTGAAGAATTTTTGGATTTGAGCGAGGAATACAGCGAGTTTCTTGCTAGAGTCTTTTGATTTTAAGTACATTTTTTGTAATTTCATACAAATTTTTAATTAGCAATTAAAAAATGCGACAAGATTAAGAAATTAAAAACAAATTAATATTAATTTCTTTATTATGCATTAATTAACACTTAATTGCTAATTCTAATTATATATTTATTCGTTAATAATAAAACAAATCTATAAAGTTATTCTTTTATTTTCTGTAATATTTCTAATAACGGTAAAACAAAACCAAGATATTAAATTCGACAATTTTAGCAATGACAGAATAAAATGCCACACTCGACACAGAAAACAACAGCGCTGAAGACATTTACGCCACCAAGCAGTAACAACTACTTTAACTTCAACCATCGCGAAGAGTTCTTTCAACAATTTTGTCTCCTCTACAAGGAAGACAAACGAGAGTTATGCAGTTAAAACTATAAAAAGAGAAGAGAAGAAGCAATGAAAAAGCTGCCACAAGTCAAGGATGCCGAAGCGTTTACCAAGCCGCTGCTGACTTCATTGGAGGAAATGCTAGACCATCGCGAAACTGAAATGCTGGCCACAGAATTGAATATCGATCGAAGAGGGGATAAGAAATGCAGTAAAATCTCAGACCAGAAAACCATTTAAATGGTAAAACTCATTTAATATTTATAGACAACGAAACAAATTGTGTCTTTAAGTGGAAGAGGAAGGTTGGGGTGAAGAAGAAGGTGGCGGACGAGGAGGAGGAAGACGAGGAGGAGGAGGAGGCGGAGAAAGAGGAGCAGGAAGACGAGGAGTAGAAAGAGGAGGAGGAGTAAAAGGAGGAGGAGGAGGAGCAGGAGGTGGAGGAGGAGCAGGAGGAGGAGTTGGAGGAGGAGCAAGAGGAGCAGGAGAAGGAGAATGAGGAGGAATAGGAGGAGCAGGAGAAGAATTAGGAGGAGGCGGAGGACGAGGAGTAGAACGAGGAGGAGGAGGAGGAGGAGCACGAGGAGGATGAGGAGGAGGAGGAGGAGGAGCACGAGGAGCAGGAGAAGGAGCAGGAGAAGGAGCAGGAGAAGGAGCAGGAGGAGAATAAGGAGGAGCAGGAGCAGGAGGAGGAGCAAGAGGAGGAGCAGGAGAAGGAGCAGGAGAAGGATCAGGAGGAGCAGGAGGAGCAGGAGGAGAAGAAGGAGGAGAAGCAGGAGGAGGAGCAGGAGGAGTAGGAGGAGGATCAGGAGGAGGAGCAGGAGCATGAGGAGGAGTAGCACAAGTAGGAGGAGCACGAGGAGGAGCAGGAGGAGAAGAAGGAGGAGCAAGAGGAGGAGCAAAAGGAGGAGGAGAAGGACCATGAGGAGGAGCAGGAGCATGAGGAGGAGGAGCACGAGTAGGAAGAGCACGAGGAGGAGCAGGAGGATGAGCAGGAGCAGGAGGAGGAGCAGAAGCATGAGGAGGAGTAGCGCGAATAGGAGGAGCACGAGGAGGAGCAGGAGGAGGAGGAGGAGCAGGAGGAGGAGGAGGAGCAAGAGGAGGAGCAAAAGGAGGAGGAGAAGAAGGAGCATGAGGAGGAGCAGGAGCATGAGGAGGAGGAGCACGAGTAGGAAGAGCACGAGGAGGAGCAGGAGGATGAGCAGGAGCAGAAGGAGGAGCAGGAGCATGAGGAGGAGTAGCACGAGTAGGAGGAGCACGTGGAGGAGCAGGAGGAGAAGAAGGATGAGCAGGAGGAGGAGCAAGAGGAGGAGTTGGAGGAGCAAGAGGAGGAGTTGGAGGAGCAAGAAGAGGAGTAGGAGGAGCAGGAGAAGAATTAGGAGGAGGCGGAGGACGAGGAGTAGAACGAGGAGGAGGAGGAGGAGGGGTAGAACGAGGAGGAGGAGGAGGAGGAGGAGCACGAGGAGGATGAGGAGGAGGAGGAGCAGGAGAAGGAGCAGGAGGAGCAGGAGAAGGAGCAGAAGGAGCAGGAGGAGCAGGAGGAGAATAAGGAGGAGCAGGAGCAGGAGGAGGAGCAGGAGGAGGAGCAAGAGGAGGAGCAGGAGGAGTAGGAGGAGCAGGAGCATGAGGAGGAGGAGCACGAGCAGGAAGAGCACGAGGAGGAGCAGGAGGATGAGCAGGAGCAGGAGGAGGAGCAGGAGGAGGAGCAGGAGGAAGTGGAAAAACAGTAGAATCGATTGTATTAGAATCGCATTGCACGAGCCATAAATTCTGCGATAAAGATCGCGAGAGGAAAAGCTAATATTACGCATCTTATCGCTGGCTGACAATCGAAGCGGAGACACAGTGAAACCCAGCAACACGCATGCATGCGGACGAACAAAAACCACTGCCACGCTGCGGAGACGCGCACTGGGATTAACTTTGCTCGCTGCGAGCGCCAAGCATGCGCAACGAATGCAACATTTTAAGGCGAACAGTAAAAAAAAAAGCCACTTCCATTATTTTTATTGCGTTTTCCTATTATTTCTCTACACATTTATGAGCTTTTTTACGTCTTGATTTTTGTCTGCTCCGTCCGGGAAGGAAATGCATTTGCCAGATTGCATTTACACGCATCTCCGCTCAAGACCAAATAGGGCAAGAAAACCGGCCTGCGAAGCTGCAGACTGCGAAGAGTTAAAAGAAAACTCATTGCAGGAAAACGCAGACGGCAAACACGAGCGATGGCAGGATTAATACAAAAAGAAAGGAAAAAAAATTAATAGAAAAATAAAAGGGGGAAAAGAAAAGGGAAAAAACGTAAAGTAAAAAAAGTAAAGTAAAAAAAAGTAAAGTAAAAAAAGTAAAGTAAAAAAAAGTAAAGTAAAAAAGGAGAAGTAAAAAAAGAGAAGTAAAGGAAAAGTAGATTTTTTTCAACCGCCAGCGATTAACATTCCTCGACTCTACCAGCTCGCAGGCTTCCCTTCGTCCTGCTAATTAACGCGCACTTCAATCTACGCTTACAACCGTCATGGCTCGCCAATGACATGCATAATTATTGTCGTTATCAATTTTCTCATTACTGCTGAAAAGCTCAAGAAAGCAACAACAACCAGCCAGCCATCGTGGTGAAGCCGCAAATGCTGCCGCCGCCGCCGAACGCTCGAGGAACGCTTTCGAACGCCTTCGATGGCCAGCCGGCCAACGCAATTAATTGCTTTTCTAATTAATTGCCAGTGGATGGATGGCGCACGTGATGGTTACGATATTTCGTACTGATTAATGACTTCATAATTTACTATTCGATTTTTAATTTGAGTGTCCGTTGGAATGGCAGACAGTTGGCCGATTTGTCGGTGTTAAATTTATAAGAAACAATTTATGATGCGAATTTATGATGCGAATTTATGATGCGAATTTATGATGTGAATTTATGACGAAAATTTCTTGAGAAAATTTATGATTTAGGAATTTAATAGCAAATTTCTAAAAGAATTTGGATTTCAGACACAAATGGTAAAAATTTATATTTCGTAAATTCATAATTGAATTTATTCTGTTAACTTTTATTGTTTAAAGTTTTTTTCGGGTTGCTAAAAGAATTCCAAAACCTTGTGAAAAATAAAAATAAAAACGTTTAAAGAAGTTCATCGCTCGAGTTTTTCGTTTTTCACGAACGAGTCGTGAGTTGTCGGGTTCGTCTCTTAAGTCTTTTGTTTTCTCACTCAATGTGTCTTCAATATAATTGATGAACGAGCTGCTAAATTCATGAATTAATAAACAAATTATGATGAACAAGGAAGATATGAAGACCACTGAATGAATGGATAAACAAAACAAAATTACGCTATTTTATTTGCGTTAATTCTTTATTAACTTATAATTAATTTCAGCGGATTTAAATGGGGAAATAAATATTTTCCAATTTCTAATCGTGGTTTCTCTCTCTCTCATCCATGCCGCGGCATATCAATTAACTTCGAATGCAGTGCAATAAATTTAAAAACGAGCAGCTTAAACAAATTATAAGCGCAAAACGCTTACCAAATGCGAGCAGAACTCCTCCCTGCTGACACGCAATTCACGCCAAGCGAGCAGAATATTTTAATAAATAATTTCCAATAATGCGGGGAGCTCCATCTCGCCCGATCCGCCGCCGCCGCCCGTCGCCCGTCGCCCCACGACTGCCGAAGCTATTTAAAAGCAATTAAGCTTGTTTATTACAACGCGAAGTAGCATGAAAATGAAAGAGGTGCAGCATTCGGCGGCTTTTGGGGGAGGTAGGAGGGGGGGGAGGAAGGGGGAGTTTCAATTTAAGCGTCCCAAAAACGCCTGCGAGGCGTTACTAGAATTCTTAGCAGCTCGCTGAGTGAGCTGATTAACGCCAGAGAGAACCGTGCATAAAATATTGATAAAAAACATGATTTCGTATTCATATTTTTAGGAACGCAAAGCCTGCTGCAACATTTTGTTGACACTTCGCGGTGTTTAAGTGATTTACAACTGTTGGAATTTGTTGGATTTACAACTGCTGAAATTTCTCGAGCGCCCATCGAGTGAGAAACACAATTGACCGGCGCTCCTCATTTAGTTTCCACTAAATTATAAATTCAGTCATTAAATTTAGTCATTCATTGCTAACTTTGTGGACGGGAAAAACTTATAGCGGACGGCTGCTTTGACTTGTGGTTACCCGACATTAACGCGTTCATTAATATTCAGCTTAAATGGCCGAGCGTTCGAAATCGGTGCGCGCTTTTCCTGCCGTCGCTTTCGTGTCACTGCAGCTCATTAATCAGACTTAAGCAAGATCGTTTGCCACCATTATGTTGCATGTTTGTTGCTAATGTCACAGCAGCAACGCTTGCTGCGGCCGCAACGCTTAATCATTGTAAAGTTGCTTACTACGGATTGGATTTCTCAAGAAAACGAAAAATAACAACTTCTGCAAGAAGCTTTTAATAATAAATTCAGTTTATTGCTTTTTATTTCTTGCTCGATTTCGAGAACTCGTTCTTGAGGAGGAGGAGGAGGAGAAGGAGGAGGACGAGGAGGAGGACGACGAGCACGAGAAGGAGGACGAGGAGGACGACAGGGAGGAGGAGGAGAAGGACGAGGAGGAGGAGGAGGAGGAGGAGGAGGAGGAGGACGAGGAGGAGGAGACGAGTCTTGTAGTTTTCTGTGACATTTAACTGTGTATGACGGACCGGAAAAACTACCTGTTGGTTCTCGATAAAAATTAGGAAATACAGCTTTTTAGGAGTATTTTAAGTTTTAAGCTTTCCAATTAACTTTTAAGTTTTCAGCAGAGCTTTTAAGTTTTGTAAAGAGCTTCTGAGAATTCTAAAAAGCTTTCTAAGCTCTCCAATAAACTTTTAAGCTTTCTAGAAAGCTTTGTGTGGTTTGTAAAAAACTTTCTGAGCTTTCCAAAGAGCTTTCTAAGCTTTCCAAAGACCTTTTAAGTTATCATCAGAGCTTTTAAGTTTTCATCAGAGCTTTTAAGTTTTCTAAAGAGCTTTCTAAACTTGCTAAAAAGCTTTATAAGCTTTCTAAAGTACTTTGAAAGCTTCATTTGTGTAGAAATAAAAAGATGAGAATACAGAATAGAAATTTTCAATAAAAGCAGAGAAACACGAAGCGATTTCGTTCGTCTATTTTTTTTTCTCTTTATCTAAAATTTCACTTCGTGACAAAAATGATGACAAGATTATTTTCATTACTTTTATTAGTGTCTCGTGGTTTTCCTAGACTTCTTTGAAATGCACGGCCTGCATTTTTCAATATTAAAATCTGTAACTGGACGCATTTTTCTCAAAACCCACACTAAGTCGATCTAATGTCGCACTTCTGCAGGCATAAATGTCATCAACTGCAGCGACAACAACGCCAACAACAACGCCAACAACAACAACAACAACGCCAATAATAACAACACCAACAACAACGGCATCCCAGACTGCAACAGCAAACACTATCAATATTTGCCAGAAGTAAACACCAAATCAGATGACAGCACTCGGACGGGCTTAGAAGCGGACAGACAGACAGACAGACAGACAGACAGACAGCCAGACGAGCCGACGAACAGGCGACGGCAAGTGAAGTCAGTAGACGCACAAGAAAATGCGACGGCAACAACAGCAACGGCAACAACAGCAACAACGGCAACAACAACCCAAGTCTAAATGAATGTCTTGGAATGCTTTAAAATAAAATAAATAAAACTTCAGTGGCCGCTTGAAGTGGTCGTCTGAGTTGGTTGAGGGATGGCAAAAAAAAAGACGGACTTGAAAATAAGAGAACATAAATTCCTGTCTTCAAAGTTTCATGTATGAACTCGTCGGGGGAGACACAATTTTGGAAGTGCATACTCGCCACAAAAGGACTTCCAGCAGACGAAATCCCTGTGAAGGCGCTGACCGCACATGGCGGGTCCTGAGCGATGGTCTCGTCAACGTTTCGACGTTCAACAACATTTCGTTAGGCAGTCGTAGGCCGATTTTCAAGCTCGGCAGTGCCATGCGCGCGGCATGGAAGGCCAGCCAACGCGCGCATCGCGGTGGACAGCGACCACGAGGGCCACGCGTCGCAGGCCGGCCATCTCTGCAGGCGCCCATTCCTTGATTCCCTGATCCCGTCGGCTGCAGCGGCACCGCTTGTTTTCTCCGCAAATAGAGTCCTCCGCGACTTATCAATAATTTATGTCATACAGATATGAGACATAAATTACAGCCGCCGACTCACTCAGCGCTCGCCTCAGCGGACGGCGCACCGTTTTTTCGTTTGCTTTTTACGATTTCCCCCCCCCCGCCCCCCTTCGACGATTCGATTTTAAATACAATATAAAAAAACATGGCAACAATTTGCAGTTAAAGGAAAAGATTACAGTTATTGCGCGGGGGGAGGGAAATAGAAAATTATAAGCGGAGGAGGAGAGGACTGAAGACTTCAATTAAATTCCTGATTCATCGTATTAAGCGATTCAGTGCTTTCAATAATTTGTCCGCTTTCCTGTCTGCTTGAGAAGTGCAATAATTATATTGAATCACAGCTGAAAGTTGAAAGTTTTAAACGTTTCTGCCATTAATGCGTTCTCTCTGAAGTCTTTCGATAATTTTTAAATAATTAGTCTGCAATTCAGTTCGCGAGTTAGTTAATTAATTAATTATATGAGTAATTATCTCATTAGATTAGGCAAATAATTATTTCATTTATTTATTCTGCTGTAAAATGTCATTATGAAGTGCAACGAATTATATAATTTACGCTCAATCAATTACTTGGTGGGCACATTACTTTATTTATATTAATTACTCGATAATTACTTAATTAACTGACAAAACAGTTAGGGAATTAAGTAAGTAATTATATGAGTAATTAGTTAATTATGTTAGACAACTAATTCGTTCATTTCTTCATTCTTCTAATTAATATGGCAAACTTTTTAGGTAATTAACAACTACTTAATAACTTTTATTTAGTAATTAATTTTATTTAGTAATTAAAACTCGGTTAAAAAATTAAAATTTAATTTTTTCTTCGACATTAAATTAACTTATTTTGTTTTAATCAGTGAATTATCGAGGTAATTATTTAATTTCTTAACAAATCATTTGAAGGATTAGTTAGTTAATAATGTTAGGCAATTAATTAGGTAAGTAATTAACAGTAATTGACTGGTACTAAATACTTTTTATTGGTTTTTGATTACTTTACTTAATTGGAAAATTTAAGTCGCACGTTTTCTTTGAAATTAAATTAGATTGAGCTAGTAAATGAATTAGATAAATAATTATTTAATTAATTAACAAGACAGTTGGGGAACTAGTTAATTAATTTTTTTAAATACTGATTTTCTTCAATTTATTTAACCTTCTATTTAAGTTTATAATTTACATTTGAATTTAAAGATTTCAGTTTGAATTTAAAAATTTTTTATTTTTCACAAATATAATTTGAAATGCTATTTTCCTTCGATTTTAAATGACATGCAAGTGACTCTTGTCCTTCCCTGCCCCCGCCGTCTGGCAATCCCCCCCCCCCCCAGGCCCCATCAGACTCCTGCTGGAGTCCCGCACGATTTTTCGTAGCGCCCCACGGTGCCGCCGTCGGAACGCGAAGATCGCATGCTTGCACCTCATTTAGCACTCGGTAGCATTTTAGCGTTTATCTAATGTTGTTGTTGTTGGTGGTGGTGTTGTTGTTGTTGGTGGTGTTGTTGGTGGTGTTGTATTTTTGTTATCGTTCTTGTAACTCGGTTGTTGGTGATGCTGTTGTCGTTGTTCTTGTAATGTTGACAATCCCAGCCAACAACAAACATCAGTTTGCTGGATTTTTGTTTGTTTGGAGCTCAGCTTTGTTAACCTGATCGCCAACAACCGGCAGCAACAAACAAACAAACAAACAAACAAACAAACAAACAAACGAACAAACAAAGAAACAAGCAAACAAACAAGCAAACAAACAAGCAAACAAACAAGCAAACAAACAAGCAAACAAACAAGTAAACAAACAAACAAACAAACGAACCAACAAAGAAACAAACAAACAAACGAACCAACAAAGAAACAAACAAACAAACAAACAAACAAAAAACAAACAAACAAGCAATCAAGCAAACAAGCAAACAAGCAAACAAAGAAACAAACAAACAAACAAACAAACTAAAAACAAACAAACAAGCAAACAAACAAACAAACAAACACAAAAGGCTGTACAGGCAAATACAACAACAACAACAACACCATTTCGAATTATTTATAAGTGGAATTCGTGATTTTCTTCTCTTGAAATGAATTTATTCCTGAAATCGAAATTTCCTTGACATTTTTCGTCGTTCCACGAAGTCTAAAGTTTATCATATAAAGACTTGGAAAAAAATGCTTTATTAATATTTCACCGGCTGCCGATTGAGACGCCAACGTCGCTGTTGGGCTTCTGAGGCCACGCTGCGGCACCCTGGATCCACCCAATCCAGCCGACACGGGAGTCCCAGCTGTCCAGCATTTTTCTGCCACGCATTTCAAGCAGCCGAGAGTGTTCCGCGTACGGATTCCATAAATTTTCAGTGTCACTGATTAATGAATTTTCCCGTTCAGGAGCTGCGGCGCGGTTATCACGCGGCAGTCATCTTCACCGCGAAACATGCGGTGCAACAACAGCTTCATCTGCGTGCCCTGAAGTGAGAGGGGACGGCGGACAGTGGGACAGGGGGACAGGGGGACAGGGGGTCGTGAGACGGGGGGGCGGGAGATCAATTTGTTGTCCCCTTCTTTGAAGAGTCGCTGACACGAAGCGATATTCTCGGTAATCTGGAGGGCCGAACTTAATTTCATTGACGCCTGCATCTCGTTATCGTTCCAATTTCGTCTCGCATTCAATACGATAACCGAGAGCGAGAAGCGTTCTCGCGCGTCGAAAAGCGAGAACGAAGGGCGACGGGAGACGGAGACGGAGACGGAGACGCGTTCGGCATTTGAAAACAGCCAGCCAGCCAGCCAGCCCGTCATCCATCCGCGAGGCAGCAATTAAAGTCGATCTTAACAATTTTTTGCCACTTCAATTCGGCGCCATAAATTTCATTACGCGCGGGACATTTTTAGTAGCACCTTCAGTCAGCTTCTAGCGAACTTCTGCTAGAAATGTTTAATATCACTCGCAGCCCGACTTGAAACTCTCGGACGATGCAAAACACTTCGCGGCGATTCTGTTGCACGGGAGACGACGGCTGCGTGCAGTCGACATTAAAAACTACTTTTAACAGCCATTCGCAGCAGCCAGCGACGGAACGGCACAAGAAAGTTTCGGAGTTTGAGGAGATAAGGCAGCAAAAAAGGTAGTAAAAATAGTGCAAAAAGTAGTCTCGGAAGAAAGGAAAAATAAGAAAGCAAGAGAAGCAAAGTGGGAAATAGAAAAAAAACAACTCAAAATGAGAGACAGAAAATACAAGAGACAGAAAATAGAAGAAAAAAGTTGGTTGGTAAAAAGTAAAACGCAGTTTTTTTCACAAACTCTCGCGCAGCATCGGCGTGCGCGAGACGTGCGTGCGGAGGAAAAACTGGAACTGAAATTGAAAACGTTTTAATAGACCATCAAAAGGCAGGCAGCAGCAGCAGGCAAGGAAACGCTGAGGAGAAATGCTGGAGCTGGAAAGGTGAAAAATGAGGGAAAAACTGTACGAACGAGGGAAACGCAAGAAAATCTCATGGGAGAGAAATGGGGGGCGAAAAAATATCAATTTGAGATTAAATCTGAAGAAAAATTCAACACACAACAAATAAACTTTCGAAACGAATGTAAATAGAAAATCAAAGTACGAAAATAAGATTTGTTAATAAATTTAATGATCGTTTTTGCCTTAATTTAGTTCATTTTATTCTTTTTTCTAGAAAAATTTTGTTCATTTCTACATTCAATTTTGTTTGTTATTCATAAATGAGTCGTTCATCATTCATTTTCATTGTCTTTTCATTGTCTTTTCATTGTCTTTTCATTATCTTTTCATCGTTAATACTTACAAAATTCACTTGTCAGCCGATCGCGTTTATTTTCGCGTGTTGACGTCAAATCGCACGAATTTCTCAACCGAGCGACGAGCAAAAAGAAAGCAACGAGTTCGCAAAAACAAAAACGAAAACTCAGAGAGACGCGCTCAGCTATCGTGGAATGTTTGGCGTGGAAAGCAGTAGCCGCAGCAACAACAACAACAACAACAACAACAACAACAAAAACAATACAAATATCAACAATGACGCACTTAATGATGTTTTTTTTTTTTTTTTTTTTTGTTGCGAAGTCGTCTTCGGCTGAGTTAATTATTATTTTAACAACTTTAATCATAAAATAAACAAAATAAACAAAAGAAAAGCGAATAACAAATTATTTCGAAATTAGTATCACTTTTAAAATCGCGGAGGAAAATTGAAACACAACTGAATCTGAAGAATCTCAACAACGCAGCGCCGTACAACGCGAAGGAAGAGCGTTGAAGTCGCTCGAAGCGGATGCGTGAGGCGGCTGAAGCTGTTGCTCACGTCAGCGAAGAACGCGCTCAACTAATCAGTGCCGAGAAGAAAATCCGCCAGTTTAGCAAAAAAAGGGTACGCGTTGGCGCGCGCGGACGACGGCTGGAAACGGACGGCGGCGGCGCGGCGACGCGTCTCATGCAGCAACGCGGGGCGACGCACGCAGGAAAGCTTGAAGCCACGTTGAAGCGACGCCGCAGAGAGCCGCTAGCTGACTGAGCTGCTGCGAGCTGCGAGCTGCGAGCTGCCAGCTGCGAGCGCACGTGTGGTGAGTTGGAAAAAGTTGGCGGCGGGGAGGAAGTAATTTTATTTTATTTTATTTCCACTTGTTTTATGTATTATTTTATTTTATTTTATTTTATTTTACTTTATTTAATTTTATTTTATTTTACTTTATTTAATTTTATTTTATTTTATTTTATTTTATTTTATTTAATTTTATTTTCTTTATTTAAATTTTTTATTTTATTTTATTTAATTTAATTTTATTTTATTTTATTTTACATATTTAATTTTTTTTATTTTATTTTATTTTATTTAATTTTATTTTTTTTTTTTTATTTACTTATTTATTTTTCTCTCTCCTCTCCTCGTGCAGCCACTCGGCGAATCCACCTCATTTCCAGATCTGATTTCCATTGCATTTCATTGTAGTCGCAGCGTCTGCGAGCGCAAACGAGCTTCAACGCATTTATTCGGCGCGGCGTTCGTCCATCTGTTGGCGCGATCGTCTTCCGTATGCGCGCTCGCAGCGACGCCGCCGCTCTGCTGCACAATCGGCTTTACGATCTACTTAACGATTATTGAATGAAGATCGTCATCGCCGTCGTCCATCCAGCCAACAAGCAGCGTCATCATGCACTGGCGGCGGCGGCGTCCTCTCGGCGGCGGCGGCGGCGTCCTCTCGGCGGCGGCGGCGTCCTCCGGCGGCGATGAAGTCGTCGCACTCGCGATCGACACGTTTAGCCCGCCGCAGATGGCTGCTCGCTGCGTGCGCGTCGTGTGTGGAGCAGCAGCGGAGCCGCGTGATAACTTGTGACGGCTGCCGCTGCTGGCTACGCACTCGTCACGCACGCACTTCGCAGAGAGACGGCGAGCCAAACGCGCGGCTTAGCGATCAACGAAGACAAGAACGGCGAACTCGGCAGCGATGGACAGACGAGGTGATGAAGCGCCGCTGAGCTGCTGCTGCTGCTGCTTCGGCTGCTGCTGCTGCTTCAGCTGGAGTGTCAGAAGTGCGTGCAGAAGCGGATTCCGTTGCATGACTTTGCGGAAAAATAATCATAATTAACAGCTACGAGATGATGAACGAGAAATCGAATTTATTTCATTTAATGTTAATATTTCACTTATCAATGATAAGAAGTTTTTACAGAAATTAATTAATTTAATAGCAACAAATTGAATTTTTTCTTCTCTTACGATCAGAAAATGTACAACAAAAATTATGCTTCGATTTGATCGTCTTGCGTCTTACAAATATTTTCAGTCTGATTCTGACTTTCGTTCAATTAAATCGAGACTTCGGACTGACAGATTTATTCTTCAGTTCAGAGCGATTCAAATTAGATTGCGTGATCGACTTCAGTTTGATCCAGTGAACGAATTTAATGCGATCACGAGGATCAAAATTCGCTACAGTGATCGTGCGTCACAAAACCGCAAACAACAGAAACCACAACAACAACCACAGCAACAACGACGACAACGACGAAGACGACGACGACGACGACAACAACGACGACGACAACGACGACGACGACAACGACGACGACGACGACGACGACGACGACAACGACGACGATGACGACGATGACGACGACGACGACGACGACGACAACGACGACGACGACAGAAATACATTTGCGTACCGAGCGAATTCTTCCCGGGAAAAACCAACCAACGAATTCATTTGATTGAAAATCCTTAACGGCGACTTTAAATCAACCGGTGGCAACAAACAGCAAACAGCAAACAACAAAAGTAAAAACAACAAAAAGCACCGCAACAAAATAGAGGAAAATAATAGCGGCCTCCACGTCGATTTAGTTGAATTTGCTCGGCGCAGATGGCGCCGCCGCCGCCGCCGCCGCCGTCGTGAACGGCAATAATTAAATTAGCGTGGCGAACGCTGAACAATGAAACGATTCTGCATGCGTGGACGGACGAGCGGACGAAAGGACGGACGGACAGACAGACAGGCAGACAGACAGACAGACAGACAGACAGACAGACAGACAGACAGACAGACATGCAAGCACAACAAACACCGCGATTGTGTGTGCGTTTGCTTGCCGCATATAAATCACAGCTTTGGTTTTTCTGCCGCGTTGGCAACCAGCGGCGACCGACGACGCAAATGTTTTGATTGCAACAATTTTTGCTGGCGATTTCATTGAATTCGCAAAAGTTATTTTTGCTAGACGATGGCAAATTATTGCAACATGTTGCGAACTGGACAAAAAATTGAGGCAATTTGTTGATATGTCACAGTTGTAGTTGTTGTTGTGTGTCCGTTGTTGCCGTTCGTTTTGTTGTTGTGATTGATTAGCGTAGCAGCTTTTTGCCGATTTGTTAAAGTAATTTTTTTTTTCAAATTTCATTTCTTGCTGTCTATTTTACGTTGTCAATTTTTTTGTTTAAATTTTTCTTTGTTTTAATTTTTTTGTTTCAATTTTTTTGTTTTAACTTTTTTGTTTAATTCGATTTTTTCCTGCAGATTCTTTTAATTTAAAATACTTTTTCTTTTTTTTTTGCAATTGTCTTATTAAAGCAATTTTAGTGATTTGAAAAGAATTCCACGCGGTGAGACAGACGCCGAGAAACATGCAATATTCAGTGAGTAAACAGCGAGTTACTTAAAACTGTAATTATTTTCAAATTTAACTCCCCAAAAAAAAAAAAAAAAAAAAAAAAAAATTTCAAATTTCTCCACCGTCCAAATTTCTCTTAACATTAAAACTCCCAAGTTAGTTTATCTCAAAAACACATTTCTTCACTTTCGATAACGATAAATTTAACTAGTGACCGAGCCAGCCAAAGCTCACAAAATCACAAAATGTCGTGAAGATTGTAGACTGCGAAGAGCTGGACTGAGAGGAGGAGGAGGAGGAGAGGAGAGATCTTATCAGGAGTCTCGCAACACGAGCCGAGTTACAGTAGAAGCCGTCAAATGGGCATCATTAGCGATAAATTCAATTACAAAATGGAGTCGTCGATAAAAAAGCCCACATGGAGACAGAAGTCGCGGGATTTAAGCAGGATAAGATAGCATTCGCGACGATATTGTAGGCGGCAGACAACAGTCGGCAATCGAACGACCTTCCACTCATTCTCCCCTCTTTTCCCCACTCTCTCACTCTCTCTCTCTCTCTCTCTCTTGACTCTACCGCTGACTCTACCGATGCCTCTCCCGCTAACTCTCTTCAGCACATCTTCCTGCTCTTCTCCACAACCAGTACCAAATCCCACTCCTTCTCACTCTCTTCTCTCTCTCTCTTCTCTCTCTCTCTTCTCTCTCTCTCTCTCTCTCTCTCTCTCCCTCTCTCTCTCCCCCCTCTCTCTCCCTTTCTATCTCTCTCACGCTTTTTTCACTGCATGCCAACGTGTTTTTAACACTTAGTTTTCCGTACTTGTTATTTGGAAATTTATGTTTTAATTAATGAAGTATCTACTCGCACGATGTTGCATGGTGCGAACGCAACAACAACAACAACAACAACAACAACAACACCGCCAACAACACCGCCGCCAACAACATGAATAACAGCATTAACGACACAGTGTAGGCAAGAATTTTTATGTTTATTGAGAAGAGCGAAGTGAATCTTGGAAGGAGGTGGTGGAGTGGATCTGGTGGGCAACCAGCGAAAAAAGTTAAGAGGGAAATGCATGCCCGCGCCGCCGTCAGAACGAAAGCTTGTTCGCGGTGAAAAATTACGCGTTCTGAAGTTTCCTGTGTACGTCGGCCGCAGCCATGGGAGTCGGCGCAGCTGGGCAGAGTTGGCGGTGCGAAAATGAGTAGTAAACGAAGTTTACACTCAGAGAGGGCGAGAGAGGAAATCGCTTTTTATACGCGGTCGTTATTCATTCTTAACTGCCGTGTTTACACACACGCACAATGTTTTCACTAACTAACATCACACGCACACGCACACACACACACACACACACACACAACACACACACACACACACACACACGCACACGCACACGCACACACACACGCACACAACACACGCACGCAGTTTATCAGAAACAATATTTTGAGAAATAAATTGAAGTTTAAACTACAGAAATATGGCGAGATTCCGAGCTTAAGTGAATTTTTACACCTAAAATCCGGCTGCACTCGTCTCTTCTCGCCGTCCACACTACTCGCCGAACTACTCGTCGAACTACTCGCTGAATTACTCGCCGAACTACTCGCCGAACTACCCGCCGAACTACTCGTCGAACTACTCGTCGAACTACTCGCCGAACTACTCGCCGAACTACTGGCCGAACTACTCGTCGAACTACTCGCTGAACTACTCGCCGAACTACTCGCCGAACTAC
Organism: Sicus ferrugineus; assembly: GCA_922984085.1. Classification (NCBI taxonomy): domain Eukaryota; kingdom Metazoa; phylum Arthropoda; class Insecta; order Diptera; family Conopidae; genus Sicus; species Sicus ferrugineus. The sequence goes on from OV277351.1 coordinate 18,497,448, forward strand.
TCGCCGAACTACTCGTCGAACTACTCGCCGAACTACTCGCCGAACTACTCGCCTAACTACTCGCCGAACTACTCGCCGAACTACTCGCCGAACTACTGGCCGAACTACCCGCCGAACTACTCGCCGAACTACTCGCCAAACTACTCGCCGAACTACCCGCCGAATTACTCGTCGAACTACTCGCTGAACTACTCGCTGAACTACTCGTCGAACTACTCGCCGAACTACTCGCCGAACTACTCGTCGAACTACTCGCCGAACTACTCGCTGAACTACTTGACGAACTACTCGTCGAACTACTCGCCGAACTACTCGCCGAACTACTCGCCGAACTACTCGCCAAACTACCCGCCGAATTACTCGTCGAACTACTCGCCGAACTACTCGCCAAACTACTCGTCGAACTACTCGCCGAACTACTCGCTGAACTACTTGACGAACTACTCGTCGAACTACTCGCCGAACTACTCGCCGACGAGCGCCTCATTTATTGGCCACAACTTCATTTTTCATTGGCAGCGAATTAATTTCTGCCTTTTTTATGCCGCATAACATTGCGGATTATGAACGATCAGTAAGCACGATCATTCTGCGATCAGCTAACGTTCATCGCTGACAGGAATCTGCGATCGCGCTCGTCCACGACGATGGCGACGACGAAGACGGCGACGACGGCGACAACGGCGACAACGGCGACGACCACGACGACCACAACGATGGCGACGACCACGCCGACCACCACGACCACGACCACGACGTCGAGCCGCCAATCCAACCCACATCACCGGCTATCAGTGAAGATCATTGAGTGTCGCTGGGACGGGCTTCAGCTATCTGCGAAGTGGCACCGCAGCGACAAATTCGGCTAACGCAGGCGCACAAAAGTCGCGTTCATAAGGCAATTTAAGGCACTCCATCGCAGCCATCAAGCCGGAGATGACTTCGCTCCGAAGGCGAAGAACTCGCGCCGATTCGCTCGCTAAAGAGGAGCAGAGCAACTCGCTGAAGAGGAGCAGAGCAACTCGCTGAAGAGGAGCAGAGCAACTCGCTGAAGAGGAGCAGAGCAACTCGCTGAAGAGGAGCAGAGCAACTCGCTAAGGAGGAGCAGAGCAACTCGCTAAAGAGGAGCAGAGCAACTCGCTGAAGAGGAGCAGAGCAACTCGCTGAAGAGGAGCAGAGCAACTCGCTGAAGAGGAGCAAAGCAACTCGCTGAAGAGGAGCAGAGCAACTCGCTGAAGAGGAGCAGAGCAACTCGCTGAAGAGGAGCAGAGCAACTCGCTGAAGAGGAGCAGAGCAACTCGCTGAAGAGGAGCAGAGCAACTCGCTGAAGAGGAGCAGAGCAACTCGCTGAAGAGGAGCAGAGCAACTCGCTGAAGAGGAGCAGAGCAACTCGCTGAAGAGGAGCAGAGCAACGGCGTGAAATTCGTCGTCGGTCGTCGGATGTATTTGGGCTGACATTTTGCACTGATTGGTCGCTAATGAGGGGCGAGTGACAGGGCGACAGGGCGACAAAAACGCAAAACGACGACCGAAAAAGGTGCGCTTGAAATTTAATAGCGAAAGCAAGCGAAGCGGGGAAACAAGAAGGACACACGAAAATAGCGTAGGAATGAAAGGGGGCACCGTCATCCCTTCTTTTGCTGCACAAAAGTCTGAATTTCAAAAATGGCTCACATTTTCATAGCATGTTTTTTGAAAAAAAAAAAAACAACCAACACTTCAGTCGCATGCGAGAAATTATCGATTTGATTTTCAAGTGCATGCAATCGGCCGGCTTCGTCTTCATGCCGCTCACCGAAAAGGCAAAAAGAGAACAAAAGCAATAGCAAAAACAACAACCGCACAACGCACTGATCGTTAACTCGACAAACCGTCAGAGATTCCAAAAAAGGTTAATGAAAAAGCAGAGACACGAAATACGTCTGCGTGGCGCACTCGCAGCATTCGGTTTGCCGTTCTCGTGTTCGGCGGAAAAGCTACGAAGACGTCAACGCAAGCGATTTCGATTTAAATTGCTATAAATCAGCCAACAAGAAGCTGAAGGCGCAATTCAACTGCAGCAGCGGCAGCAATCAACTGCCACGAGCTGAAAGCCAGAGCGGCGAAGAAAAAAAGTGAAGCACGTAAATTTTGTACAAGCAGCACGCACATTTTTTTTATTAGTTTTCTTTCGCAGCCAGCTGGCCGGCCAGACGTCGGGGCGCTCAATGCGAAATTTTGCTAAAAAGAATTCACGTCTTTCCGCGGTTTTTTTTTGACAATTTTTCCCACTAACAACGCAACGCCTACGTGTTGCGGTAACAATTTATGCAAAACATTGCATAGATTTGACTAAATAAGTAGGTGAAAATGAGCTGCGTGTTTGTTTCTTACTCTCCATCCGTCTGTCCAGCCGTCTGTCCTGCCGTCTGTCCAGCCGTCTGTCCACACCGGCCGTCGGTCGGTCTGTCACTTCGTTTGTTTCTGTGCTTCTCGTTTTGGCTGTCTTTTTGTCCGTTTCTTGCTGCACATCGATGGCATGCAACTCGATGTTCGCATCAAATGCTTACACTGCGTTGCAGTCGCACCGTAAATTTTGCAAATTGAAATATAAATTGCAATTCAGCTCAGAAGCAGCCAGACAGTTGAATAGCGAAAGAGAGAAAAGGGAGAGAGAGAGAGAGAAAGAGAAGATGGCATCAAGTATTCAAAAAAAAAGGTGAAGAAACAGAGAGAATAATTGAGAAATAATAGTGAATCCCACTCATGTTTCTCCCCATTGCGAGTAGTTTTTGTTGTTTAGTTCAGGCCACCACTGTATCGAGTAATTTGCAGGCCAGCCTAAAATTATGCAACGCATTTTAGTAAACTTAACAATGCATTAGAAATTAGGATTTGAATGAATAATTGAAATAATTGCAATACAAAAATAATAAAAAGGAAATAAAAGCGATTAATTTAAACTAACTATAAGTGTAAAAAGTGATTTTCAGTATATATAAATTCGTTAGATCAACACTATAAAACGAAATACTTAACGCAATATTAATACAACAAGATAAGAAAAAGAGAGAAATTTTTAATTTTGTCCTTGATATCTTTAATAATTATAATTGTTTACTTAGAAGATAAGCCAAATTTAAAATTTATCTATTTAAAATTTATCTAATTAAATATTAAATATTTAAATATTCCGCGATTAATGATGTGACGCGATGATGCTGATAAACTAACTTGAGGTGTTTGAAGTGCCAAACCGAGACAAAGTTCGTGACAAATGAAACTACTTGGCGCTCATCGTCGACGGCGGCCGAAAAGGCAACCGAAAATTTTCAAAACTAAGTTTTATCTGCCCCGATATCTTGATGAAATAAATTAGTTTCGAGTGCTTGCACTTCAGCGCTGCGGAAAAACTTAGCAAGCACTAATTAATTTAGAAAGCCGACGGCATCGACAACATCGTACATCACATCAACTCGATTTACGCGACAGATTAGCGAACTCCATTTGCGTCGAGAGAGATTAGACAAGAAAATGAATAAAAATTTCCGTCGATTCGAAAAGTTTATTTTTGACATCAACACTCGTTATCGCTTCAATACGAAAAAAAAGAGAGCGATTAAATTACCCGACGCACATGTACTTCACCACTCTGTAAAATGGACGATTTTTCGTCTTTCGTAGCCGTTTTTTGCTGAGTTAACAAGCTTTAATCTGACTTCATTGACGTCACAGCGGTCGCCGGTGGTGTTGGAGAGATCGCGTCGAGAGATTTTGAGTAACGAAAAGCACGTCATCAAGATTAAAGCGAAACTTCAACACTCTCTATGTTGGCAACAATCTAATTATTGGCATAAAAATAAAAGTAAAGAAAATCGTTTATTGAACGCAACACACTTAAATGCTTTCTAATAAAAGAACTCCAAATAAAAATGCCAATAAAAGAACTCCAAATAAAAATGACAATAAAAAAACTCCAAATAAAAGTGACAATAAAAAAACTCCAAATAAAAATGCCAATAAAAAAACTCCAAATAAAAATGCCAATAAAAAAAACTCCAAATAAAAATGCCAATAAAAGAACTCCAAATAAAAGTGACAATAAAAAAACTCCAAATAAAAATGCCAAAAAAAGAAACTCCAAATAAAAATGCCAATAAAAAAACTCCAAATAAAAATGCCAATATAAAATAAATTTTTCAAATAACTCTACAAATTTTTTCAAATAACTCCGTTTAAAAAACTAACCAATACCGCTCATTCAAACTAACTAAAAGTTTGTTAAAATAACAGAAAACTTTTATTAAACATCCCAATTGCATTCTTTCTTAAACTTCTCTCATTAAAATAGCTAGAAATCGCGCTAAAAAAACTGAAAATCTCTTAAAGCAACTAAAACATGTTGTTGAATTAACAAAATATTTTGTGACAGTAACTACAGTTTTGTCGAAACTGACGAAAGCGCCTCTTAAAACAACAAAATCTTCTTCTTGAATATTCTCAAGTGCAATTGCGAGTATATTAGATCTCGCAAAACTTTTTTTAGAAATCAAATGAAATGCATTTTTATGTTTCCCCTTGTAACACTTTTAAAAATTAAAGTTTTTATGATACGAATTTTAATAGTTCAACTTTTAAAGATACCCATGAATTCGATTTTAGTTTTTTCACAATATTGTCTCACTTTATCCTCTGAAAAATGCGCCCGTCTCACTACGAATTAAATTAGCTTAATTTATACACCTCGAGCTTGAATCGACAGACGTCACTGGCCGTTGCATTCGACTTTGAGTGCCAAGTTATGAGAATGAAATACCATCGTGATGTGACATTGATGCACGATCGTAAAAATGCCAATAAATCGCGCACATTGATTGCTTCTATTAATTGCAACGGTTTGCCTTAGATTAACCGGCTTAATTATGCCGATTAGACTGAGTAATGAAATAATTGCGAAGAACGCGATACGAATAATAAAGTGAGAATAATTAGAAAACTCGTGATGTTAATGAGCGGCCAAAATATTAGTTTAGGTTTTGGCTGAAGTGGCATATTGAACATCAAGAGTAGAATTCATAGAGACAAATTAAGACCGATTGAGAGTGTGAATCCAATCTAAAAACAACTTTAATTTGAACACTTAAGAAGTTAAACAGAAAATTTACGAGAAATTTCAACAATTTCAATGACGTCAATTGCATTTTTCTTCCATGAAGTGCGGTGTGAAAATTACGTCTCATTTAACGAGAAAAGAGCGCAAATAATGCAGCAAAAAGTTCGAATTAGCTATGAAAATTAATGACAGCAGCAAAAACGGCTGCTTGTAATTTTAAAACTGCTCCAGTTAAATAGGAAAAACCAGGCTAGCTAAACTAGAAGAAATTACACAACAAAACACAACCAGAGGCAGGTTGAGAAAAACGTGGACTGAAAGATACCGCGACTCCTGATGATGCTGGGAAAACAGGAGAAACTTATCAACCAAATTTTATGTTTTATTACTTGTGGAGACTCGAGAACCACTCGATCCAAATGGGGAAAGAAGTCCTCTCAACTTGTATCTCTCAACTTGTAAATGAAGATCAAATATCACCTCAAAATCCAAAAACCAAAAAAGTTCTCATGTATTTGGATGGAGAAACGATAGCGTTTCGACTGAAATATCTTGGCCATAACAATCGTTTCGCCTAAATGGTGATATTTTCATCTTTATAGCTTTCGATTTGAAAATTTATACTCCGAATCTCTGAATTCCAGCTGAATTCCTTTGCTGATCTTGATCCGGATCAGATTCCGGAATTCTGTTCTGAATTGACAAAACTCTACCTTGACCTCCAGATGTCTGCGGCGAAAGGAAAAGATATTTCTAAGTATTTCTATCACCTCAATCTAGTTTTGAATTCGAGGCGAAATCGAGAGATTTTTCAGTTGATTACCGAGATTGAAATAACTTTTCTTCGGTTTAGAAGAGAATTGAGGTCGAGGTCGAGGTCGAGGCCGATTTCCGAGAGCATGGCAATCCCTTCCAGTCTGAACTAGATCGAAATCTGAGAGACCCAAATCTCGAGGACTCTCGTCATTCCAATCAGAAAACAGAAGATGGTCTACAATAGCGAAAAACCTCTCTGTAGGAACTTTCTAGACTTCCAGTCGAAGGAATACGTGAGAACTCTCAAGATTTTTCACAATGATAGGCAAATTGTAGGCAAATTGTATGCAAATTGTAGTAAAAAAATGCGCGATACAACAGCGATAAAGACGACCTACGATGCAGATGAAGAGGACAACAATCTGGAATGAAGCAGGAGAACACAACTCATCGCAAGAACAGCTTTGAGAGAGCGAAACACATGTTTGTTTCAGTGAATCAAAATCAAAAGTATTTTCAATTGAGAGGACTTTCACAACTGATTTTTCGTCAATAGTAATTTCGAGTGCGGCGAGTGTGAAGTGAAGATCAGTGAAGTGAAGATCAGTGAAGTGAAGATCAGTGAAGTGAAGAATTTAGAGAATAAATAGAAGTAACAATACATTTAATGGCAACAAAGATGACAGAAGCAAGTTAAAGAAAAAATGCAACACAACTCCAGACAGTAAAACACTGCCAGTCTGGCTGAACAACAACAACACCAACAACAAGAAGAAGAACAACAAGAACACTTTACGGATAACAGTAATTAATGTACTTTTGAGAGTCGTTGTTCGTACTTGCGGTAAACAGAAAGCAATCCAGATAATAAGAGAACGCAAAACGCAGAGTAACTATTTGAACGGAGATAAGAGTCCCCCATTGACGTAGTTGACGGGGAGACACGACGCTGAGCGAAGCCGAACTGCAGCGCTCGGTAGCGCACGAGTTGGCGACGGCGAGATAAGATAAACGAGATCAACAACTGAGTAAACACAATAATGAGCGAGTTTTGAGTGTTTTAAAAATAAAACTTTCTTTTCTGAGGAAACAGAGTTTGATTACTACGCATATACAGCTTACAGATAAATATATTGGTAGAGCTAACAAATGTTTTAACAACTATTTACACATTATGGATTTATAGAGGCTCGAGAAATGCGCACGCGGTGTGTTGGCAGCTCTGTCGCAGCGGCGCCGGGATGGGGGGCGACAACGCGCCACCACCGCGAGGCCGCCACGCGTCAAAGTTGAAGTTCGGATGACGCCGAGTCCGCTGTGTCCCCAACCCTCGCGAAAACTACGCCCCACTTCGCCTCCTCCTCCTCCTCCTCGTCTTCGTCCTCACCTACCTTTTTCGCTCGCTTCGAGTTGCCGCTGAGTTGCTGAGCCGCCAGCAAGTCGGCCAACTGCTGCTGCTGCAGCTGCATCGTGTCCTCCGCCGGTCGTTCGACGGCGGCTCCGAGCGCCGGCATCTCGTCGTCCTCGTCCTCGTCGCCGCCGTCGCCGCAACTGGCCGCCGAGCAGGTGGAGCACGCGCTCGCCTTGCGCTCGTCGCTGGCCAGCGGCATGCGCATCCCGTTCACATAGCATTCAGCTCCGTCCAGCGCCGAAATCGTGGAGCCGCAGTAGTACAGATTGCTGCACGAGGAGGCAGCACTCACATCCGAGTGGCTGCTACCGCCACCGAGGCCGCCGCCGCCGCCGCCGCCGCCGCCACCGCCGCCGCCTTCTTTCTCGGTACCCGACTCGGCCGAGGTGTCCAGCGACGAGCGCCGTCGACGCATGCGCTGCGCACGGAAGTACTCGATCTCCTCCAGCGTGATGCCGCACATGATGTCGTCCGAGTAGTCGGACACCACGACGGAGGGCGTGCGCACGAAGCGAACGCCGCCGCACTCGCTGGCCGGGTAGTCGCTGAAGCAACTCTGAGCGGATTCGCGACGCGAGCTGGCGAGTGAGTCGCAGTGGCGCGGCGTCTCCTCGTCGCGGATCTCGACGACGCGCTCCTCCAGCAACACCTTGCTGGGCACCGTAGATTGCGAGAGTAACGTGGAGAGGGACGACTGCAGCAGCTCAGCGGACGGCGGCGAGTCGGGCAGCGCAGTGGGCTCAGCCAGCGGCAGGAGGGCCGGCCGCAGCGGCAGATCGGTGACTGTGAGGGTCATGCGACGCTGCGGCTGATGCGGTGGCGACTGTTGCGGTGGCGACTGTTGCTCTGGCATTCGGGGCGACGGTCGTCGCTCCTCACAAGCGACGTCCGTCATCATGGCTTCGTCGACGTCGAGGCCTAAAGCCGAATCGCTGCTCGCCGAACGCGCCACTTTTTCCTTGCGTCTGCGTTCGACGGTCGTCGACGGTCGACGTGTCGACGCGCTGTCGTTGTCGTTGTCGTGGCCGTGGTCGTCGTCCTCGTCCTCGTCGGATGAGTACGGACTCTGGCCCAAGTTGCAGCCCTCGTCCGAGAGCGGGCTGTGGCGTTGCTCCTGCGAGTCGCATTTGAGCGAGAGCAAGTTCGCCGACGTTGCTGGCGCTGTTGTTGTTGTTCTTGTGGTTTGCGCCGAGAGATTCGCTGCGGCGGCGGTGGTGTCGGGAGTGGGAGTGGCTGTCGGTGCTGCTAGAGTGTCTGCAGACTGAAGTTGATGCGATTTCAACATCATTTTGTCCTCTTTGCGCTCGAATTTCAGCACGAGTTGGCTGACGCTCGGAAATTCCGAGGTGTTTCGTGGAATTTTCCACCTTCTCTGGCTTCTTGTTGGTGTTGTTGTTTTATTTTCCTCTTGTCGCTGTTGAAACTGTTGACTCAGCTGTAGTTTTCTCTGAGTCACGAGTGAAACTTGCGCCGATTTTAATACTGCAGCGGTTGGGTTCTCAGTTTCGGTTCGGCTTTCGGGTTCGACGCCCGTCTCAGCTGCGCGTATCCGCAGTTTTAAATCTTCTCGTGTTCTTCGTTTAAGGCAGCCGAAATTGCTGAAACTACAGTTGGGTGTGGGTGGTGTTGTTGTTGCCTTCTGTGGGGCTTCAGTTGTTGTTGCTACTCCTGCCACAGACGGCGTGCTGTAGGCATTCTTCAGAAACTCGGCCTTCAGTAGTCGATTTCGCTCGGCCGACGTTAACGGCAGCCTTTGTAGTCCTTCGGCGAAACTGTTTGCTGCCTCCTGCTGGTCCGCCTCGATCTCCGGACCGTCGACGCTTGTTTGCGGCTCAACTTCTCTCTGCTGACTAAACGCTGACAGCTTTTCGGCCGCGCATTTATTTCGCCCCGGCAGCGGTGGAGCGCCTCTCACGGTCGATTTTCGCAGCTCATGTTGTTGTTCTTGCCGCTCACGTTTTGTTGCTGCTGCTGCCGCTGCGCCAATAAACGGTCTCGCCTTTCTTTTATCAACAGCTGACGATGTCATTTTTATCGTTGGATTTTTTCTTGCCGTCAATTCAAATTCACTGACGTTCGTTTTTGCCGCTGCTGCTGCTGCTGCTGCTGTTGTTGTTGCTGCTGTTGTTGTTGCTGCTGTTGTTGTTGCTGCTGTTGTTGTTGCTGCCGTTGTTGTTGCTGCTGTTGTTGTTGCTGCTTCGGTTGCTGTTCCCGTCTTCATCTCCACTCGCTGCATCAACGCTGTCGTCGCAGCTGGGATTTTCTCGTTTCTCATCATGTTGCTGGCGTCATTTGTTGCAGTGCAAGCTGCAAAATCCCCATCCTCATCCTCTCCAGCAACATTATCAGCTGTAGAAACATCATCATCCGCCGCGGCAACAACAAAGTCATTCAAATCTGTCTGAGCCGCCTTGTCGACGTCGGCGGCGATGTTGGCGGCGATGTCGGCGGTGACTCGCGGCGTCGCACTCACGCCGCTTCTCCTCACAGATTCGCTGGCGTCGCTTATCGTTTTCTCAATTAGATAACAACGCGCGCTGACGCAGGTCGATGTTGCCGCTTTCATTGTTGCCGGGGAGGTCGTTGCTGTCGTTGCTGTTGTTGTTGTTGTAGTGATATAGTTCGCCGCGAATTAGTTTTCGGAGTCCCCGTCGATGTAGCGGTTGGTGACGCAGGCGACGACGGCGACCGGCGAGCTTTTAAACTCCTGTTGCGTCAGCGATGAGTGAGGTGAGTGTTGTACAACAACAACAATAGCATTATTGTTTGTTGTTGTTGTTGTTGCAACGACTCTTTCTCTTTTGGTTGCCGTTGCAAATGCTGTGGCGATGGTTGTTGTTGTTGTTGTCGTTGTGGTGAACGTTATTTGGGTCGCGTTATTTTTTTGGTTGTCGCTATCCTTTGTTGTTGTTGTTGTTAACGTTGTTGTTGTTGTTGCTGTTGTTGTTGTTATTAATGTTCTGATTTCGTAGTTATTTCAATAATTTGCCTCTGTGTGTCTTGAATTTAATTTAATGAATTTAATCGTTGTTGTTGTTGCTGCTGTTTCTGTGAATTCTCAATTCTGACTGCTCGTGCTTGTTCTTCCCATGCAATCACCGCCTGCTGTTCCTCTTTTTTGTTCATTAAAATGTCAGCAGCGCAGCGTCCGTTGTCATGCAGCGGATGTTGTTGCTTGTAAAAATCATGTTGCTGATGTTCACGTTGTTGTGTTTTTTTTTCTTTTTTCATCCAACTCAATAAACAACAACTAAGACGCTTTTTTTTGGTTTATTAAATTTTTGGGTCATTTACGTTCGTTCAACGTTGCGCCGGCCGACGAACGTCAGCAGTGACGTCAACAAACCCAGCGACACTCACCGCAGCCAATTGTGAGAATGACAACTTTCCGTGTTCCCTCTCTTGCTCGCTGCCATTGTTCGCTGGCGATCTACTCGTACTCAGCAGCGGATCATCAGCACACGTTACTCTTCATCACACGTTACTCTTCATTACACGTTACTCCTCATCACACGTTACTCCTCATTACACGTTACTCTTCATCACACGTTACTCTTCATCACACGTTACTCCTCATCACACGTTACTCGTCATCAGCGATCGCGCACCGAGCGATGAGTGTTACCGTTATGTCGACCACATTGGCTGCTTACGCACGCACGTTTACGCGACTCGATCGTTTACGATTAGAACGCGAATTTCCGTTACCCGCACAATTTTTTGATTATGATTTCTCATTCTTTTTGTAAAACGTTCCTGTATTCGTTGAAATGGTGTTTTTTTTATTTTAATATTTTTATTCCTTCTAACTGAATGTAAGTTGTTGCAATTACTTCTGAGTTAACTATTTCTGAACTATTTTTCTGTTCTCTTTCTTGCAGTTCTTGTATATTTTCTGCAATATTAAAAATCTTATTTAAATCTTCACTTTCGACATTCATTCGAACGAGTGTTTCATTTTCATTTCGTTCTACTCACAATTACATTTATTTATTAATGCGAAAATGTCTTCCACTTTTTCACTCCCGTTCTTTTATTTTACTTTATTTATATTATATAAAATATATTATTTATATTTTATTATTTTAAGTGGTTCCTGCAAATAAAAAAAGAAAGACAATTAATAGTGAGGCAATGAGTAGTAAATTTTCGACAATAAAGAGTAAGAGTAATAAAGTTAAGAAAGGTTTTTAATCTTTATAGGTTTTATCGCCTTCGTGATATGAACTCGCAATAAAATAATACTTGCGTTAAATACGTTTGCGTATTTATTCAAGTCATACGTAAATGCTTGCGTTTCGTGTTTTTCTTTTTTCTTTGTTTGCCTGTATGACGTAAATTATTTTTATGGTTTTTATCTGCACTTTTTTGTTATGAATTTCAGGTGTAGCTTTTTTCTCTTAAAGATCGCTTCTTGCGTGGAGGTTTTTAACCTCTTGAAATTATTTATTGAGTTGAATTCTATAATTCACATCAAAACGTATTCAATCCATAAGTTTTTACGTTTTATTTCAATGACAACGTATTCAGATTTTCGACTGCGAGCTGTTATTGTTTTTAGGAAATTTAATTGAAATTTTTACTGCAAAACAAAACTGCTCAAGCAAACTTGAAAAATTGAACTAATACATTATTTCCTCTTTTCATGATTTTTTTAAGTAAAAGTTTAAGCAAACTTTGTATAGATTAATAATTCAACACACACTTTTTGAATCTGGCAATGCTATTGACAACGGCCGGGCGCTCAGCTGAGCTGCAAACCTACCACGAGGGTGAATTTCTTTCTGCAATGTTTTCGTTGTTGTTGCACTGCGGCAACTTGTTTCATTGAATACGCAAGTAGATTTATCTAAACAAAATGAAATTATGCATAATTTAATGCATCAAATTAAGTAGAACAAAGATGTGAGATGCGGCTGCTAATTTGATACAACAACAGTGAATTAAAAGCAAAAAACACAAGCACGCGTTGGTCTGAAAGCGGATGGCAAGCAGGTTTGTGAAAATTATTGGAACGTGGCAGTGGGCAAACACCGAGACAACAACAACAACGAGGAACACCAATAAAGTTTAGCAAACAGGTGTCCGGTTTTGCAGATCTAGGAAAGGCATCCAGTTTTGAATCTCAGGCGGCCAAAAAGCTACGAACAGATTCCAGCATCGACTCAAGCACACCATGGCGGAGGAAACATTCATGCTGATTGTGCTGGTAATACTGATGTTGGTGGGGTCTTACATATCCGGAAACATTCCGCTGGTGATGAAGCTATCGGAGGTTCGTACATGTGTCGCGCCCGTCTTCCCTCATCTTCCTCTTCGCTTCTGTTGAGCAGGAAAAGCTGAAGTTCGTTACGGTGCTGGGTGCTGGTCTACTTGTGGGCACCGCCCTGACGGTCATCATTCCAGAGGGCATCCGCTCGCTCTACACCGACTCCGTGATTTCAACAACACGCAAGACAGCGAAGCTTTCCTTGTTGTCGGCCGATGTTGAGAGCAAGCTTCTGGTACCCGCAGCCTTACAAAGCGCGCCGAGTCCTGCGCACGGTGGCGCTGAAGGCGCTCTGCCGGAGGATCATTCGAGCACCATAGGCTTATCGCTGGTGCTGGGCTTCGTTTTCATGATGCTGGTGGACCAGGTGTCGCAGCGCCAAAGTGCTGCGAACGATAAGAACATCACCGCCACCCTGGGGTTGGTAGTGCATGCTGCAGGTGGGCTGACAACCGGCTGCTTCCTTCGCTCGTAACCCTCTCTCAATTCCAGCTGATGGCGTTGCTCTGGGCGCTGCCGCCACCACCAGCCACCAGGATGTAGAGATGATCGTATTTCTTGCTATCATGCTGCACAAGGCACCCGCAGCTTTTGGTTTAGTCAGCTTCTTGCTGCACGAGAAAATCGAACGGCAGCAGATACGCAAGCATCTAGCGGTCTTCTCCCTCTCTGCCCCGCTGCTGACGCTGCTCACGTACTTCGGCATCGGTCAGGAGCAGAAGGAGACGCTGAATTCCGTAAATGCTACTGGCATCGCAATGCTATTCTCGGCGGGCACCTTTCTCTACGTGGCCACCGTTCATGTTTTGCCCGAATTGACGCAAGGCAGTGGAGGCCATCACAGCGGCGGCGGACACCATAATGTGGCGTACAGTGCTTTGGAAGCTGGCGCAAACTCTGACGCAACCATCACCACTCAGAAAGCCGGTGCAACCGCAGCTCATGCAACGAAAGGACTGCGATGTAGCGAACTTTTCATCATGATTTTTGGCGCTCTTCTGCCGCTAGTAATAACATTTAGCCATCATCATTGAGTGAGTGAGTGAGTGCGAATGGTGGATTTAAGGAGATCAGCAGCAATTTCGCACTAAAATTGCATGTAAAAAGCTACTTAAGCACTGGTGGGACTTGCGAACTGAATACTGCAAATGTTTCTAGCACAACATTATCGTTCTCGCGACGCTTCACTTATCAAATCTGGTGCTTTCAACACTCATTACTGTTGTGGGGTTGTCGAGCAATAGTTTTCAATTGTGTAAGTGTAAATTGCTTCGTCATTTTCAGACGCAGTTTTAAGCGTAAGCGTTGTGTATTTTAAATGTAGATTGTAAGCTATAGCGTCAGTAACCTGATATAATAATAATGCTCAGCGAATGGGGATTGATTTTGTTCTTTATTCGATTGACTGGCGGCGAGGGTTGGAAGGTTCTGCTTGTATTAAGAATGGAAACTTTTAATCGAATAATCGGAAGAAATTTACTTCTATATGAATTTTCTTTTTCAAATAAATAAAAACAGTTCAAAACTATAAAGAAACTTCTCTGACATTCTACGGAAATTGCAATTGAACGATCTGAGCTTACAATTTTTATGGAAATCTTATTATATTCTCAATCAAAAACCATCATTTAATGCCATTAATTTTGAATGCAAAGGTCAAACTTTCGAAAAACATCTGTGGTGTGCTTGCGTTCTCGAGTTAGACGGGATGAGCGTTGAGTTAATTCAAAGTTAATTGGAAAAACACTTGAAAAACTGCCTGCCGCATCTCATAAGTAGTTCAAGTATCATTTACTTCAATTCATTGTGTAGACCCGGCGGAGCTGCCGACTCTATTAACAATATTTAACGAACTTATTGTACGCATGCATGATAAACAACGTTTACGACGCCAAGGTTGCGAAGAAAAACACCCGAGAGAAGGAAAAAACTACAGTCTGCCGCTGCAGCAGTAGCGAAAATAAATTAACTCCTTTTTTTCTGCTCCGCGATTATTTCTGTCTAATAAATTAATAATTCATACAAGCCGCAGTTACGCGTTGCGAGTTGTGACGCAGGCAGACTGTAATTATTACACTTGTGCAGCTTTTGAAACTAATTTTTCGTAGTTAGTTATTCCGTGCTAATTACAGCTCAACAAACTAATTTTCGCGTTATCAGCAGGCGATTGCGTCAATACATTCACGAATATAATTGTTTATTCATGAACTCCGTTTCAAATTGCGGTTTCAGCGCTTTTCTTTACTTAACGATGGCTTTAGTTGAAATTTTCACGGTTTTGTTTTTAGTTAGCACTTGAAAAAATTCTACTTTCTGAAATCTGTTGCTTCTATTGAAATTTTTCAATCATTTGTTGGCAGCCTTTGCAACTTAAAAGAAAAAAAAACTTTAATAACTTCTCAGCTTCCCGAAAAAAGAAAAATTTCATTTTTAACTTAATTAAGTTCACAAAATTAGAGCTGAATTTAATTTAATCTATTTGATTTTCATTTTTTCTTCTCTCTTTCAAACTTTTCTGCTTCGTTGTTACTTTTTCTACATAAATAAGGATAATTTTTGATTTAGATTTTTATTTCTCGTGCAGAAATAAGAGTTGCGAAAACTTAAAAATAGAAAGAAAAATGTTATTTTGTAACTCACATAACGAATAAATATCTCTATTTTTCGTTTAGAGTTCAAAGTAATTATTATAAATTATAAATCTATTCAAATCTTGAGCTTGGAATTTTTCGCTGTAACTTTTCAAATTTCTTGCAGTCGCATCGGAAACGTGGTTCAAATTTTGCAAGATGAGAAACACGTTAAAATGTTAATTAATTTTTTTTGTAACAGAAAGAAATTGAAATTGTTGAAAATCCAGTAAGAAATTTTTTTGATTTCAATTACACGAGTAGCAGGAGCTTCTTAACGTGCTGCTGATGATGCTGCCGCATCGTTGCCAGATCTATGCAATAAATTTTATCGGTAGGAAATGTCAATCCCCTAAGAATTTTCTTTAATCCAGTCTGATATTTTTTCATTTACACATTTTTGTGAAATTTTACCATTCTTGTGAGATTTTTTGCGAGATTTTATAATTACTAAGATTTTTTTAATTTTAAAAATTTTACGTGAAATATATTGAGATTTTGCAATTAGGGTGCGATTTCATGTGGGATTTTTTTAATTATTGTAAGATCTCGTCTGAGATTTCTAAAGTGTGCGATTTCGTGTGGGATTTTTGAATTACTGTGAGATTTTGGTTGAGATTTTTTGAGAGGAAAGTCTCTCATGGGATTTTTTTTAGTTGCAAATGTGAGAAAATGAAATTTTACTGTAAGAATTTTAGCTGGCAACTGTGACTGTTGTTTTTGTTGTTATTGTTGCTCTTCTTGTTGAATGTTTTTGATTTGTTTTTGTTGTTAAGTACGTCAGAATGCAATGAAACCAGTTTTGGTAAAACGAAAAATGTGACAAGTGTCAAACAGCCACACAAACTCTCACACACACACACAAACGATCGATCGATCGAGGCCAACGACAAAAATAACAATAACAACAACAACAACAACACCATGCAAGCAGCAGCAACAGAAGCCAGCAAACACTTGCAGTTAACAACATATCAGCAGCTAAAATCACACAGAAACAGCGAAACGCCATCCAATCAATAAGATTCAATTAAATGTCACAGCAGCTGTCATTCATTGACAGCTGCTGTGACGTCAGAAGAAACTGAAAGTTGTTTGAAACTCAAAACGAAACCGGACTTCTTGTCTGATTTTTTCCCCCTCGTTTATTCGATTTAAGCGCAATTTTATTGTTTGTTTATGCAAAATCAGAGAGCGACAACAATTATAATTGTAGAATAATATTATTGCAGATACGTTTCTTTCATGACTAGAGAAAACTTGAAATTCTTACATTACACAAGCGCTGAAACGCTGAAATGAATGAATTGAAAAAGAAAGAAGAAACCGCTATGAATCACTTTGCAGCTCGTCGTTGTTTATTCTTGCAAAGTTTTGTAGCAATTTTGTGCGTTTGTTTATTTGTGTTTACAGACTCGGTGTTTTTATTTTTGCTCTTCGCATTTATTTATTTATATTTTTTCTTTTGCTTTTCGCATTAATCAACACTTTAAGTTGAGAGTTTTTGTGATCAGCTTTTTGTCACATTATTACGAGCGCATTTGAGACGAAAAAGGCAAAGACGCGTCTACAAGTGTGACAACTAAACATTAACAAGCGATTATCGGCACAGATTCGGTTCGATGAAGGCTGTTTTTGAGTGTTTGCAATCGTTTTATCTTCGCAGTTTTTATGAAATCCGTAATATTATTGCGGAATCTGAAATATTGTAAAAGCGTGTTTATATTTACCTGATTTGATGATGCCCTGTTTACGCTATTCTGCAATTCTTCTGACCATTGAAAAAAAGTTTGAAGTTCTTAAAAACGTAATAAGATCATCACATCAATGATGAAGAGTCAACAAAACGCGGTATGAAACACATTAAAAACTTGCTCAGCACTGTGTGAAGGTAAGTGGTGACGTAGCGGACGACCGCGCCGATAATTATCGATAAAAAAACCACCTTCAAGCTGAGGTTGTGTTGCTGGTTCTTCAATTAATACGTTGAGTTCCTTACGTTATGTACGGCGCGGCGTGAATGAAGTTTGGAAAGGTGAAATTTTTGGAGTGTTGGAACGAACGAGACACCCGACGGACGACACACAACGCTGCGACGTAAAGTGGTTCGCGATGGTGGAGGCGGCGCTGATAACCCGGTGACATACATATTGAAACCAACGCTGGCAGCAAACGAGCGCGATTTGTTATGGTGGTAAAAAGTTTGATTGGTGTTGATGCTCTCCTTGTTGTTGTGGTTGTTATTGTTGTTGCTGTTGTAGTAGTTGTTGTGCTGTTGTTGTTGTTGCTGCTGTTAGGGCAAAACCGCTTTTATTTTATTGAATTTCATGTGTTTTATTTTAGTTTATTTTGTTCTATTTTATTTTACTTTATTTCCATTTTATTTAATTAAATCGTATTTCATTTTATTTTGCTTTCTTTTACTTGAGTTTAATTTATTTGAATTTTTATTTAATTTTATCTATTTATATTTCTATTTTAATTGATTTTTGAGTTCTCTTTTTATTGGATTATTTGATTTTGAGAAATATTTTGAGACGAATTTTGATTATTTGAGAAATATTTTATAATTATCAACATTTTGTGTCACAAAGTTGTAATTTTAATACAACAACAAGCGTTTAACACTCGATTAGACAGTTTTTTTACAATTGATTTACGATTTTGGAGCACAGAAATTAAAAGTTTTCAGTGTATTTTCGATTGTTCTTAATTTATTTACTGATTTTTTAAGAATTTATACTTTCTGCTCACACAATTTACTTTTAATTCAGTTAAATATCTAATTTTGGGCTTCACATTCCTTCATCAAATTCGTTTCGTTTTATTTTTTCAGTTATTTTATTCATTTTAAGAAACTACAAATTTATTTTAATAGACATTTCGATAGTGAATTCATAATTTCAATTATAAATTCATAAATTAATGCAATTTAACCGCCTTTTTAAATATATAAATTATATGAAATATTTTACTTAACTTAGAATTTAAACCGAAATTTTTGCAAGTTAAATTGAATTTTTTTCCCGTGAAAATTTGAGAATATTTATTTCTTTATTTACTTCTAAGGTTTTTTCACTTTATTGTTTTCTCTTAATGCTCGAGTTTATTAAATTTTTCAATTTTAAAACTTTACTTTTAATTTCTCTTCACAGAAAGGTGAGAAACTCCTTTGTTAAGTTGAAATAAAAAATGAGAAATAACTGTTTTTGCATGACTTCGGTATTTTCTTTACATCGTTTTACAGTGTTCAACCGCTGAAAATAAATTGAGCACTCCGTTCGGAGAAATTTGTGATTTCTTTGATCTTTTTCATTGAATTAACCGAGATTGCTTCACTTGCTTCAGCGCACGCCAGCCATGCGTTGCTGCTCGTTACAGATCGCGTTTCGAACTGCCCGTTATTGCTGGCCGACTTAAAGCTGAGCTAATCCGAGTTTCGTTCTCAAACGCGGCCAATATTTTTGTTGCTGTTCTCAATATTTCAATAACATTCTTGCAATGCTTATAATTGCATATAATTTGAGCTATCAAAGTGCAAACATATGTTGCAGAAATATACAATCGCAATAAAAATAATAATTTTTTCATACTTCTAATTTCATTGTAATTAATTTTTGGTTGATGTATTCTGCTGAGAATATTGATGCCGGTTTTCGTTGTTTGGCTGCAAAGAAGAGCGGGAGAAACACTTCAAATTCAGCTTCTTTCGTTTTTGTTTTTGCACGCCTCAATCGGAAAGCAGCTGGCATTAGTTTTCATCATTAACCCTTAAACGGGAATTGATGCATATATGAATCGTCTTAAAAATTCTCTCTAAAATCACCACGTTGATGCAAAATTAATTGTTCGCTGCAAATAATCTCTTGAAATTAATCAATTAAACTTTCTAATACCTTTTGAGGTTTGTTGTTAAATTACAAATAAATATAAAACAGGGACAAACTGAAAAAATACTTTTTTGCGAATTTTTCATTTTTGACAATGTTTGAACCAAAATTATTTGAACAAAATACACAAAAATCCTACAATAAAAATATAAATTTGCAAGATTGATGGGTGTTTTAGCTAATTGCCTTTAAAATTTGAATAAAATAATTATACTTTAGTAGCAGCGGTCATAAATGAAGACGATTCATATATGCATCAGTGCGCATAGGATGATACTTTTGTTCAGTGTGCCTTTGCCGAATGCGTAAAGATTTTGAAGCGGTATGATATATTTATGGGAGCCAATAAACTCATCATAGCGGTAATAAATTGAAATATGGTAAAGGGTTTTAGGTAATGAGCTTTCCTCAGAATTTTTTAGCGAATTTATCATGGTAAATGGTTTCGAAACCGTTAATGGGTCGAAAAAAATGACAGATAACCCGTTTGCAAATTGGTTTACCTGACTTTTCCAAAGACCATTACAAGGGTTATTCAGTCAGATTTCGTTGTATTTTATTGCATTTTTTGAATATACCGCTATAGCAGTTTTTGAATCTGTGATCAAGTGCCCCAACACACGTTCCTATTGGAGCTCTAGCATGGGTTCGGATTTAGTAAAAGCTGCAATGCCAATGAAACAGTTTGAAAAGTTAAAACGCATTCTCCACTTCAATGATAATTCCACCTATATAACTGATCGAAACGACGACAAACATGATAAACTCCACAAGCTGAGGCCAATAATAGAAGCCCTCAACAAAAATTTCTGTAAAATTCCAATGGAGGAACGCTTGTGTGGGGATGAATAAATGTGTGCCACGAAAGCTCGCCATCATCTAACACAGTATATGCCACAAAAACCACATAAATGGGGCTATAAACTCTTTGTGCTTTGTGGGATATCTGGGTTCGCCTACAATTTTGAAATATATTCGGGAGAAGAAAATAAAGTGCCGAGGCGCCTTACACATGAGGTTGATTTGGGGGCGAGTGCTAATGTTGTAGTTAGGCTATGTCGCCAAGTGCCAAAGGACAAGAATTACAAATTGTACTGCGACAATTATTACACGTCGTTGCCACTTTTTGTATATGTACGAAAGCAAGACATCCACTGTCTGGGTACAATAAGACGAAACAGAATTCCCAAATTCAAACTTCCCGAAGAGAGCGAATTCCAAAATAAACCTCGAGGATCAGCAGTAGAAATGGTCACCACTTTGGACGATGTGGAGCTTTCCAATACTGTTTGGAAAGATAACAAAGTTGTTGCGATGATTTCAACATTTGCTGGAAAGGAACCGGAATCGGAAGTGAGAAGATATGACCGGAAAACAAAAACAATTACGAAAATCAAATGTCCTGCCGTAATCGGAGATTACAATAAGCACATGGGTGGAGTAGACCTGATGGACAGTTTTATAGGAAGGTATAGGATCACCATAAAATCTAGGAAATGGTACAGACGAATATCACCTTTTGGATATGACCTGCATCAACTCCTGTATTCTATGCAAACAAGCATGTCAATCAAAAGGCATTGTCCCAAAAAGTCAGGCGGATTTTAGATTCGAATTAGCACAAACTTTGTGTCAAATAGATTTTGCTGGCAAGCGCGGCAGAAAACCAAATCCTTCTTTATCATCGGTTGCAAGCCAACATGAAGCAAAGAAGAAAAAGTCGACTACAACTCAACCTATTCCGTCCATTGACGTGCGCCACGATGGTATATGCCACTTTCCAGAAGTGGTAGGCAATCGGACACGATACAAACTTCCCAGCTGTTTAGGACAGACCTTTATAAAATGTAAAAAATGCAATATAGCTTTATGTTTAAATAGCCAAAGAAACTGTTTCTTACAGTTTCATACTATATAATAATTTTTTTTTATATTTACCTAATAATTATGTTATTATTTAGCTAAAAATTAATAATAATTAAATTTAGTAATAATTTATTTAAGTAATTTAACTTATAACTTATAAAAATGAAAAAATAATTAATAGGAAATAAATAATTTAAACACAAAAAATATTTTTCATTTACAAGCACGTTTTTATGCGCTGGCGGGCAGTGATGCATATTTGAATCAACTAGTTTTTTTTAAAATTTGGCAGTAAAATAAAAAAATAAAGAAAAACTAACTATGCTACTGTTTTTAGGAGTGCCTAAATAACTCATAATAATTTTTTTATTCAAATCGGAGATCTTGCCCGTTTAAGGGTTAAGCCAGATTTGTTATTCCTTAACTTCAACATAAACTGAGAGGCACAATTGACTATCTTAATTTCTATCTATATTGGCTATATTGATTTTATTTGATCTCTAATTTCTATTATTACTTTATTTCCTTATATTTTTCCAATGCATTATTTTTTCTTTATAATTTTATTACTAATTTTCAGTTTCTATAAACGGAAAAAGGTTTCAAAAACGGTAATGATAAACGGAACCAATTTTCGGATCTGTAATAAGAAAAGTAAACGTTTTCCACAATGAAATATGGTAAAATTTTGTGTTCAATAAAGACGAGAAAATAGAAGTAAACTAAAAAATTCCCTGTGAGTGCGCTCGATACTCTTTTAGTGCATTCCTTCAAGTACATTCCTAAAAGTACATTTCTGAAAGTACGTAAAATGTTTTTGTTACAACACCACACATGCTCCCACTGCAGCCAACATTTAGACAATTTTGACAGCTTGAACACCATTTGCACACTTCATACAGACTGACCTGGTGCTAGCGAAAAATTCATTTTGCAAACCTTAGAAAATTTTCCGCTGTGTGTGGTTTTACTCTTATACTGGAATTAAAATTTAATTAACCGAAGAATAAAATGCCAAAGCGTGGTGGTGGACAGCGCAGCAACAACAATGGTGGTAATCGCTTCTCATCTCTCAAAGATTATGGCAATGGTAAGTAGTGGTAGCAGTAGACTACAATACCATGAAATTCAAGCCACAAACTTTATGTCATGTAAAATCTCATTGCTTCCACAGAACACGATGACCGTAGCAAGGATCGCAATACAACGCGACGAGTCAGCTTCAAGCCTTTGGCCGGCAGGAGACGGATTGAGGAGGATACTCTAAAAAAGCGGGTTGCTCTGTTGGACTTCGATGAGGACATGGCCGATGGTGCATCATCGTATAAGGTTAGATGAAGTTTGTGGAAGCAGTCACCGACATGATTGCTAGGGTTCAGGCAAGAAATGTCCAAGTTTCATGTGACTCAGTCAGGGAGAACTATATTTAAAAAATATTAGGGCAAAGTAAAATTGCACTTAAATTGAGCAAACTCCGGCGCCGTTTTATTTTCGGCTCATATTTGGTAATTGCATCCGTCGTGGGTGTTGACGATTTTGTACTAAATAGTAACTACTAAATAATAGCTCTTAGTGTCACGAATGCTGTACAGAACTGATAGGGGGGATGGGGGCATCCCCGTACTGTACATGTGTACTCAGAAATGTTCTTTCTTCTTTTTAGTACTCGGAAAGTAATGCCAGACGCAAAGGATCTCCCATACCAAAGGGGAAATTTGGAAGTCGTAAATTGGTCCCCAGTTCCTTCGGATGGTACCAAGTATCGGTAAGTTTAGAATAAGTTTTTTCTATTGAGCTCTGGAGTTTTTAAGCAATATGAAACTTTAAAACAATTTGGCAAAAAACAAAAAACAAAAAAAAAACAAAAAACAAGGAAACTAAAAAATCCGCACGCAGCCATCGCATCTGTTTGAAATTTCCCTCAACATTAAATACCCCTCAACATTAAATACCCCTACACAACTTGAAATGTTTCAAGCTTCACTTCGTTACTCCTGGGATTCAAACGACGACTGAACAATGTTTAGATTTCATGCTGGAATTCATGAAAGAATCAAGGAAGGTCAAAACAAGTTTTCCGCTGACAATATTTCTCATGACAATTGAAATTTTCGAATTATAAGTTGGGTCTCTATGTGATTCCCTTCAGCAGCCTCATCGTTTGGTATTCATCGCCTGCACTGTTTTTCCCAATACAGTAAATAAAAAAAAAGTATCCTTTCTGCAAAATTCAAATTTATTAATATTGCAAACATTGTATCGTATGGTCCTCAGATTCTTTTTCGTGGTATTGCGACATCAAATTCGTTTCCCAAATATTGCTTTATGTCTGTAGTAAATAATTATCTTTCCTGGCTCCTGTCCGTGATAAGTAATACATTTTTATTTGTCTTTATTCGTGTCTAAATTGGATTGTGCCATTCTATTTAAAATAATGCATATATTAATCCTGATTTTTCTGCTACCTACCAGTATCTTCCAGTGGTACTCAGAAAATTATATCCAACTAATGTCGAAAAACGCATTTCAAACGGTCCACTTGCTGTAAATTTTGTATTTTTAATCCACGTAAAAACACATCTACTAGCAAAATGAGTTGCGAAACAATATCCTATTTCGCTATAAAAATTTCGTATGACATATAGTAAGGGCAAAAACCGCATTCAATAGGGTCACTTCATTGTGAATTTATGGCTTTTACCATAGCACAGCGCCCACCAATGGCAAATGTTTATAAAATTGTCCTACGGATGGCCTATGATGTCATTCTGTATACAATGTACGACATAATGCCGAGAACCACAACAAACTTAACTACCCTTGCTGAAATATGCAACTTGATGCTTCATTTTGCTGCTGCGATAAAGTGCACAGCACGCTCCAGCGATGAAATTTTAAAACATCGTATCCCACATCACTTTGGATATAATGTATGATATATTGTCGAAAAGCAAATAGAAACCCGAAGAGACTTTATAGCTCTTTGATGACAGTCACAAAGATTAAACAACTTTTTGAATATTTAAGGTGTAATTTGTGAATATATTACTATTTGCTCCCTTCTGGCCAGTTCCTGAATTTTAGATATTTCCCTCCGTCTTACTTGTCGCTTTGTCTCTCTCTCTCTCTCTCTCTCTCTCTTTCTCTCTCTCTTTGTCTGTTGAAATTAATGTTAAAAAAGTAGAAACCTTGACCGCAGTTTTATTTGCAATCAGAGTCTCTTTAGCTTTATTTCTCTATTTAGTGGCAGAAACAAGTGATATAATAATATTTCCCTCTTAACTGAAAGCGTTTCTGAGATGGTCCCATTTTTCAAAAGGATCTTCACGTGTTCCCTTAGTTTTGGTGGATGTAAGTGCGTTCATTAGTGCAAAATGAAGCCTTTGGAATTACGAAATTATTGTAATTTCAATGCACCTGGCTGAATGTGTAATAAAAACAATAAAGTCCTGATTCAACTTGGTCTGCTTGGTCTTACCTTTAAAATCAATTACTTCGCCCTTCCTTCTGTCTGGAGAACCAGTTGCCGTAAAGTCTAGTTATCTGGTACGGCAGCGTTGTGTCTCGATGCCATTGTACAAAGAAGATCTTGGAAGGGATTAGACATAAAGGCGTGGTAAGTCTTATATAACTCTTAGAGGCTGACGTGAAACCGCAACACTTACAAACTTCGACTAATAAAAACCGAGGGTGTTCAAACTTACAACATTGTTCACGCTTGAAATTATGGCAAATTATTATGGAAACTTCATTGACTTACCTCAGAAAGTAAAGATTTCTCAATATAAAAACCATACTCATTCATTTAAAAACATACATTTTATTGTTGAAAAGATTGAAATCAATAAAAAATGAAAAATTAATTTTTCTCCAGTATGCAAATAAAAAATTAAAGTAATAAGCTATAAAATCTGTAATCTTTTTTTGGCGCTTCTTTCTCTTAACATCTTAAGTGCTTTCACATTACTTACTCTAAATCATTCAATCCAATATTAACTGGATTCTCCTTATGCAGCACACCTTTAATAAAAGTATCTGAAGTCCTGGACCTGCTAGTTTTGTTTGATTCCAAATTCACATTCACCCAACACCTTTCTTATATAATCCCTAAAGCCTACGCCCGTCTGGCGTTTATACGTAGGATCAGCCTGGAGTTTAAGGACCCCTTAACTTTGAAAATATTATATAGCGCCTTTGTTAGATCTCTAGTTGAATACGCTGCAGTGATCTGGAATCCCTACTATGAGATCCACAATGCTCGCCTTGAAAAAATTCAAAAGCAGTTTACCAAATATGCCCTGCGACTGATCAATTTCAATGTACTTCCATCTTATAATTCTCGATGTTTGCTATTAGGCCTAAAAACGCTTGTAACTAGAAGGAAATTGCTATCCTTGATATTTGTTTTCGATATTGCATCCGGTTCTATTGATTGCCCTTACTTATTATCCAAGCTTATGTTTTTCATTCCCCCGCGCCAATCACGTGTTAAATATATATTTTATCCTAAGATCTCACGGACCAATTATGGTCAACATGAGCCCTTAATAAGAGCTATGTTAGACTTTAATAAGCTATGTTCCGATAATGCTTTATCTTTAGATTTTTCTACATCTAAAAATAATTTCAGAAATATTGGAAAATACTGGAAATTCAAAAAAGTTTCATTTTTACCTTGGGCACAAATGAATTATGAAACCATTCCTTGAAAATAGCTAAAATCATCCAAGCTGATTTCGTACTTGTGTAATGAAACGGGCAGTTGAACTTTTTTAAGCAGCAAGGATTTTTTGACTTACCAATTAAAAACAGTCTTAATTTGCGCAGCAGTCTTCAACTATTTAGCTCTTGTCTGACGATTGATTAAATATTCATTGCGCCAGCTATGCCAGAAATGCTGCTCATTGACGTGATAACTTGCCAGCGTTTAATAAAGGAACCTTTAAAAATTTGGGCATCAGGTTCGGGAAGCGAATTTAGTGGTTCACCGATCAAAAAGTGGCTTGGCGTCAAAACTTCACAATCCGTGCTGTCGACTGCATGTGAACATAATGGCCTAGAGTTGACGCGTGCTTCTATTTTTTTCTTTCTTTTTTTTATGGCAGATAGAACCAAACTCAGAGGATGCCGCCTCTCCTTACAAAGCATTCGTGGGTTTAGAATGGAATATAGGTTAGTGGGAGTGGGAAAAGAGGGACTAGTGTCGATTTACACCTCTTTTAAAAGCTTCAACGTTATAAGTGGGCGGGAAAACATGTGCAGGAGATTATTCCACAATCTAACAGCGCGGCCGAAAAACTAATTCTCACCGCAATGGTTGGTGCGTTGGAACGGGATCGAGACGTGAAACGGGTGCACCATTCTGGAAAGTTGAGTACATCTGTTAAATACCTGAACCCGGGGAATCTGGCTGCCTACTTCAGAGGAACATTTATCATTAAAGTAGCGGTAAACTAAGGTTACATACCCCACATCCTGACGACGCTCCAAACTTTAAAATGTATGGTAAACTTTTCGCACTAAAATGCGAGAAGAAACCAACAAAAAATGCGGCTGTAAAAGAGTTTGCATTGTGTACGGCCAAACGTGAAGTGCCAAAATGTAGATTTCTTCGACCAGAAGATTAGCTGATAAAGACTTTTTATGGAGAATCATGTCGATGCTTACTGTCGATCGAAATATTTGCAGTTTTTAGGCAGCCTCCTGCTTATCTGCGGGAGTTCTAATTCCCAGAAGCGGCTAAAAGCTCCCACCAACTGCGTATCACAGAGCAGACTCGTAATTTCTTCATTGACATTTCGCGCATGACCAACACCTAATGCCTGGTGGACCTTTATGTACTTCAGCGATCATAAACTGCGGCATTTCGTCCATTTCTACGAATATATCGATGGTTCCAGTTATAGCAAATTATCGATCAGTTAGTGTCAAACCTGGTATTTGAGGCCATTCAGATATCTTCACACTTGAAGTTGGAAGATCATTGATAATTTTATACAAAATGTGCACATTTAATTTATAAATTTGATTCATAGTGCGAGAAGCTAGCGAAATAGTTGTTTCGCCTCTAGTGTTGGTCGAAGACGGTGAAAGTGGAATGCTGCTGGCAATGGCAGAACAGTGTTACCGCCGACATTCTGAATTTGCAATGTCCGAGTCGTATGTATCAAAGTTTCCTATTGAACGATTCGTAAAGTTTAAGAATGCAGCTTCGTGAGAAGCGGAGTAGTGTCGAGATCGGCACACACGACAACCAGAAGAACTGCGACACTTGGCTACGTGATAGGGATCACTAAGGCAATTCAAACAAGCCCCTTTGTGCTTAATGATGTCTAGGGGCGAATTTGGAGCCAAGTTACAACATTCAGAGTAAGCGTAAATTAGCTGGTCGCTTTTGCAATGCAAACAGCAGCGTCAAACAAACAGCTACCGTCTCCGAAAACGTTTGATGCTCTTCAAAGCTAGGTGGATCACTGTTCCCACTGTTTCCTAGTTTTAACCGACAATCTCGACACATCCAAATGTATTAACCAGTCATCCCAGAACTGGACAGGCTGCCCAAGTGCCGTCAATGCTCTCGCATGTTGGACAACCGTATTCAAAATGAATTTTATAGGGGGGCGGGGGGTCTTTTTTATTGCTGACACATTTTAAAATTGAATTTTTATTTTAATTAATTCCACAAATTGTGGATTTCGCAACACCATACTTTTTGATAAACCTGTAACACTGCAACCATTTCTTAAGTGCTCCGCAATGTCTGCCTTATCTTTTAAAGGTAAATACTTTGGCCTTTTCACTGACATTATCTTTTTTACATTGAACGCGTGTTAGGGATCACGTCACAGAGATGACAAAAATAGACACAGAGATGGCAAAAATTAGCTAATAAAAGGGGCGAATAGCGAATAGCAAATCGTAGGAGAAGAGAAGACGCATATAGAAAGGAAGGAAAAACAAATAGAAAGAAAAATAAACTGGGGATTCCCTAAATTACAAAACAATTCAAGTTAAACTAATGGAAGCTTCCCAGAAATTAGTTTACGTTTTCGCGCTTTCATATTCTGATCACCTTTTAGAATAGTCAATGGAAAAAAGTTGTTTTTGTATTGTATAAAAAAAAAGTCTTTGTTGTACGTGCCACATCGGCCCAAACTACAGGGCCGATTCCTACCAAACTTGACGCGATTGTTCCTCATTAACTGAGGAAAAATACTGACAATGTGTGGCTAGGTGTGGCCAGGAGGGCGGGGCATCTTCCATACAAATTAAATGTTAAACATACTGGAACGGGGGAACCAATTGTCGTAAAGTCTGGATTTTTGGTACGGCAGTGTTACACTTGTCAGTATCATGGTATAGGAAAAGGAATTGGGTATAAAGACATGCTACCTCCCATGCAACTCTGTGGCTGACAGGTGACATAAACGTACGGATAATACCACAACACCTACGAGTACAAACGAGAAACCCGGAGAGTACATATCTTCCATAGCCTGAGTGTGAACTAAGAAAGGATTTCGGGATATTCTACCTCTTATAACAAGAAATGGGTTTAACAAGCATTAAACCCGTTATTGTTCAAATATGTTAGGTGCAACCAGTATCATATGAGCACAAATTGCTACTCGAAATTTTATAATCAAATGTGATCATAGTTTATCAGGGGGTGTGGAACCTTCCGTGCAAACGCTACTTTAAAACCCTCATTTTTGGGGGAACATTCAGAAAAAATGCTGTTCTAGTTTGCATCACATCTCAACCTCAGAGCCAATTTCCCCAAAACAACACGCGTTTATTACTTACTAACTGATAACAAATATTTACGAGTGGTGGGAGGTTTTGGTCGAGAAAGCTTGGCATCTTTTTTAATGCTTCTGGGGAGGCATTTATCGTAATTCTGATATGGGGTACGTTTCCCTTCAGAGCCTATGTGTGCAGTAAGATACCTTGAGATACTCACCCTCTGAGAGCACTATATGGGCGTGGCGAGGATTAAAAGTGCTATTGCTCAGTAACAAGGTTAGGTTCAACTAGGAGCTTTCTGACAAGGTGTCGACGGCTTCGATCGTCCCCCATAAAACCTAATGATGTTACAAACGTTCTTGGTCTTGTTGCCGTAAAATCGTGATATTTGGTACGGCAGCGTTATTGGTGAGTAACGTTTTACGCGAGGAGATTGTGGAAGAGTGAGACGGAAGGGCATTTTCCTGTATATTATCTAAAACATACTCGAACATCACCGGGAATTTTTCGTGTAGTCTGTGATAAACAGTGTTTTTTATTTATTTTGTCTGGTGTCGGTGATAGAAAATTTTTGATTTGAATTAGTTCGTGTTTGTGATTGCGATTCCTTTATCATTCATGTGAAACATTATGAAGTGAAATGCAAATTCAGACAATTCTATGGAGTTTTCGAAACTTCTTGTTATCTGTACATTTCAATTAATTTCTAAAAAACGCTTTCTTATCTCAACAAATATTATCAGTAAATTATCATTACCATTTTTTCATAAGCAACCATTTTCTTAATAGGATAACATTATCTTACAAATGTGATCACAAAGATAACTGCTGCACCTTAAAGAAGATAACGGCTGGCATGTAATAAAAGCAAAATTAAACACTAAAAAATCATTTAAGCCTACAAAGTAGAACCCTTGAAGATTTTATTATTTATGCGCAAATAGAGAAAATAAATATTTGTAGAACACAAAGCAGAACACATCATCTGTGATTGCGCTTCAATTACTACGAGTGCGACATGCAGCGGATCCGGCAGCTAAATATGTTTGAGTTCAGTTTTTGTCCGGTAAAATTAACAATTATATTCATTTTATTTGATTTCATAAAATTACTCGTAGTATTCGCAGTACTTTTTCTAGTCTTGCGTAAACAGATGAGATTATTTTTTACTTTTCTGAAATTCTAAAAGATTAAAGATTTTATCTCTTTGCAAGCACAAACCAGGGAAGAATTTTCTTCAAAGTATTTTAAAATGCTCAGCTGCTTCATTCGTGTTTCACAAGTTTTAACGGAAAGGTATTTTCAAATGAAATTATTCGCTTATCAAACTGCTTTTGTTAATTTTGTTGAGCTATAAAATTATTTTGCCAACTGCGATAAGCGAATTTAACGCTTTTAACGTTTATCGGTTATGTGGAACTTCGTGCGATTACAGCGATAGTTTTCAACAACTTGATATTGAAACTAGTTAAATTATTCAGTTAAGTCAGTATTTTGATATAGCTAGTGATAGAAGAGTGATTGATTTCATCAAAAGAGTGAAGGCTGTAAAGTGAATGTAATTTTTATGAACTAAAAGCGTTAGCTGAACATATTTAATATTAAAATTATGTTTAATGGATACTTAAAGTGTTACAAAAGATCGTGTAAATTGTGTTGTAGATCCCTTCCCCTCTTTCACGAAATGAACAAAAAGACACAAGAAGTTCTTTAGAAAATATAGTATTCGATTGGTGTAACGAAGTATATAACAATTAATCACATCACTGCACTTAAATTAAAGTTCCCTCCAATAAACCGCGCTTATCAAAATGAACACATTCGGTCCCTGGGATTACACGATACTCACTGTTGTTTTGGCAGCCTCCGCAGCCATTGGTGTCTATTACCGTCTTACCGGAGGCAAACAAAAGACTACAGAAGAATTCCTGTTGGCCGACCGTTCCATGTCCATCCTGCCTGTTGCCTTCAGTCTTATGGCCAGCTTTATGTCAGCCGTTACGCTACTCGGAGTCTCCATGGAAAACTATCAGTACGGTACACAGTTTGTACTCATCAACATCGCGTACGTGATAACAACGCCTGTCGCAGCCTACCTCATCCTCCCAGTATTCTATCGCCTCAAAACCGCCAGCGTTTATGAGTATCTCGATTTACGCTTTGGTTACGTGACGCGTTTTTGCGCTTCAATCGCGTTTACAATACAAATGATCCTCTACATGGGCATCGTCTTATTTGCACCAGCTCTCGCCTTAGAAGCTGTTACTGGCCTGAATCAACTTTTCTCCATTTTGATTGTTGGCGTCGTTTGTACCTTTTATGCCTCACTTGGTGGCATGAAAGCGGTACTCATCACCGATATCTTCCAGTCACTGCTTATGTTTGCGGCCATTTTTAGTGTGATTATCTGTGCTGGCATTAAATCTGGTGGCTTGGATATTATCTGGAAGACCGCCGAACAAGCTGGACGTCTTGAGTTCTGGAACATCGATGTGGATCCCACAACACGTCATACTGTTTGGACTCAAATTATTGGTGGCGCAGCCACCTATCTGTCGCTTTACGGAGTCAGTCAGACACAGGTCCAGCGCTTGATGTCTGTACGCGATCTTAGATCTTCACAAGCCGCGCTGTGGTGGAATCTGCCCATCTTGATGGCATTAAGTTTATCCACGTGTTTCTCCGGATTGTGCATTTTCTATTACTATCGTGATTGCGATCCCCTGTTGGAGGGACGCATTGCCTCCCGCGATCAACTGATGCCACTATTTGTTGTTGACACCATGAGTCACATACCGGGTTTGTCGGGACTTTTTGTGTCCGGAATCTTCTCTGCTAGTTTGTCTACAATTTCGTCCACCATCTCCTCGCTGTCGGCAGTAACACTGGAAGATTATATTAGGCCCCTGATGGTGCGTGGCTTTAATCGTCAGTTGAGTGACAGTAAAACGCTGTGGTATTCGAAGCTTCTATCCGTTGTCTACGGTGCCATCTGCATTGCCATCGCCTTTCTGGCCAAGTCCATGGGTGGCGTTCTACAGGCTTCCCTCTCTGTCTTCGGGATTGTTGGTGGCCCACTATTAGGACTCTTCACGCTGGGCATGTATATCACCAGCGCCAATCAGAAGGGAGCCATCACCGGTTTGGTAGCGGGTTTAGCATTTTCGTTTTGGATCGGTTTTGGTCAGCCTAAACCACCCGTACCTATTCTACCCATGTCAACAGAAGGCTGCCCCATACAACCACCGACGAGTCACATTTACGATGTCTTTAGTGCCTCGGAGAAGGAGGAGCCGTATTACTTTTACCTTTATCGCATTTCCTACATGTGGTATTCGGTTCTGGGCTTCTTATGCACTTTTATAATTGGTATTATCTTCTCGTGGATTTACACTAAATTGCGTTGGGATTCGACAGCTCATATTTATACGGACTCAGCCTGTACGCAGATCAAATATGATCTCTTCGTTCCACCAATTGCGAGACGTCTACGCCATCAACAGATGCCTGTGGTTGTTATTACGAGTACCAGTTCAGCGGCACCGAGTACAAATGGTGATGACGTGCTGGTCACAAAATTTGCAACGAACTCTGCTGCGGAACTGAGAGAGAATAACTCCGAATGGCCGTCACCAGAACAGAGCAAAGGTCGCTATTAGTTTTTAGTGGGGCTATCGTTTTTTAAGATAAGAACTTTCGTAAATAAAGTGAATTTCTTCTTGATATCTGGAACTAAGAATTTGATTGAAAACTTGAAGGTTGGTTGTCTGGACTAAACAAAGTACTGAGCTAACTAAAGTACTCGGTATATAATACATAATACCGTCTCTATTCCGAGGAAAACGAGTACAATGTCAATTCCGAACAAAGCATCGATTCCGAGTACAACGAATATGGTACCTACACGAGTATTACGAGTGCGAACATGATACCCATTTGGAGTACAACGAATACAGCATCGATTTCGAGTACAGTGAATACAGCATGAATTTAGAGTATGATGAATATATAGTATCAATTTTGAATACAACGAATACAGCATCGACTCGGAAGATAACGAATAGAGCTTCAGTTACAAGGAAAACGAGTACAAACTTCAATTTCAAGTGCAAGGAGAATCGATAGTGCTCGAAATCGATACTACATTCGTTGTACTCGGTATTGATGCTGTACTCGACTGTAGGCGGACTTAGTTCCAATTAATCGAATATTAAAAGTACTCGGTTCTTCCCACCGCTAGTTCATTTGTTACTTATCGCAGACGCGAACCAAAACCAAAACTCTATCAGAGACGCCATCCGAAATAAATAGCAATTATTTTTTTATCACATACGATGACACAAAACATATAAAAAATGGTTTTTTTTTGCATGCTTTATTATTTGTAACTTAAAAATACAAATTTGTGATAAAAAGATTTCCAACTTAAATTTCGATGTAAGAAATCGTCGAAGAAGGTTAAAAAAAGTTTTAGATTATATAAATCGAACCTGATAGAAATAATAAGCTCTGTCGGGGCGAAAATCTTATCTTGTAAAGATAACATTTTTTACTCTACTTTTCCTGTCCTTCATGAGTTTCATATTCTCTTTTCCCTCTAGTATGAAGTATTTATTTAAAGATCGTTGTTATGGCTTGAAATCTTCTTATCAACACTGGACTTTTCACTTTTGATTTATATACCCAACTTTATAAAATACAATCAATTTCCGGCAAATAACAGGATTAATATAAAGATCTTCGATTAAAATAAACACAGTGTTTGTTGAATTACTCAAGTCGTCTTAGATTTTGTCGATATCATAGTTTTGTCGACATCATAGTGATTGTTTTGCTTGTTTAGCTGATAGTTTCCTAGTATCTGGCACAAATCCTTGTAAGTCACAAGTGTGCGTTCCTCAGCTTCCAATTGCCCAGTGGGATCTTTCACCACATTGATGATCTGTTCCTGTGTGGGCACCATTTGATCATCCGATGATCGATTTGGCTGTGTGATGTGGCTGACATGCTCGTATTTATTGTTATCCTCAGTCTCTGCGTGTGCAATATTTTCCCTCATCAATGGCTGCTCGGTTGTTGACTCCATGACGAAAGCTTTGCAGTTTATCAGCAACAACAGGCCGGTGATGAAAAACCCCCACTGAATCGCCATCGATCCCATGTTCCTTTTTACTTTTTTCTGCTAATTGCCTTCACTTTTTATAAGTGTATAATTTTTAATTGATTTAAACTGTACTAAATTCGCTATGCTTCACTTTGCAAACGTCGGAATTGAACTAAACGATCCTATCGTAATGTTCGTCTCATTGCACGATGCTATCTGATGCTGTTCTCAGACACCATGACTGATTAAGTGCCTCACGCATCGTCTCCCTATCTTCTCAGTTCTGCTGTGATGGTTTTATTATTTGTGAAATACAGAGAGAGCTGGTTTTTTTCTCTTCATACGGAACTAACAAGTTATTTGTGTCCCCTGTATTTGAATTTTCACACGTTTGTGATTAGAAGAAGCGATCAGTTGAATAATAATCAGATTATAGATATCTTTTACGCGACTGATTGATAGACTTTAAAACTGATAAAAAGACTGATTAGTAAACTGAATGAATCAAAGCGAATTCACTGAGCTACATAATTCGCGGTCTTCTTATATTTGCACCCAAAAATAGGTGACAAAATCTTAGCTATACTATCTTATAATAATCAAATCTTACTATAAAGATTTAGGTAAAAACTGTATAATAATTTACTCTTATTATAAATCTCTTCTTAACCTCCTACAAAGCAACGCATTCATTTACAAATTCAACTTACCTTTCTTCAATTCAGCCTCAACCCTCAGCCGCAGATCAAATTTATCAGTTTACAGTTACATTTCCAATTTAAACTTACAGTTCTAAATTTACCGATCAAGGTTGTGCTTTTACTCTTCAAATTCAATACTTTTACACATCAAACTCATCTTCTCACAAATCGAATGCGTCCTTCTCACGAAAGCTATGAAGCTACGAGGGATAAATTTGATAAAAATTAAAGCGATAATTAATATAAATTGAATTAGGTACACTTTTTGAACTGCATGAAATTAGCCAGAAATAAATAAAAAAATCTAATTATTTCGTTTGTATTACAATTCGCAAATTATATTTAACGATTATAACACAAAATTTACTATAATATAAAAATATATGACAGGGCAGATGTTTTTATAAAACGCGTTAGAACATGTTTACGCTTTTTAGAAAGAAATGCATTATTCGAAAATGTTCGAGAAAGTGGATCCTCTAAGAGTCGAAAATATTAACGATGCCCCTTTCGGGCACCTGTATGTGGGCCGTACTTGTAAAAGTGCCACTCCCATCGCTTACTACGTCGCCAGCGGGATGCGCTACAACTGTTGAGTTGTTGCTGCTGCTGCTGCTGCTACCCTGAAAAAATTAATTTGCACAAATAAATGTGCTTGGAATTAATACGAATTTTGCAAAGTGCTTTTATACTCGGAGCAAATAAAATTGTAAATAGTGTAGAGTGTAATATATTGTGATCTTAAGTAGAAAAATTCTTTTAATCTAAATAAAGTACGAGAACAGTCTGAAAAGTTCTCGGCCTCCTAACAATGAAAAAAATTTTCCTTTGTTTTCAGATAGAAAAACTTTTCTTTCATTGTTAGGCCGAGAACTCTTCAGACTGCTCCTGCCCTCTGGAGTCTCATATTAATAGAGTCTCAGTTTTTAATGTGTGATAATTGCATTATATTCGCGAAATGATATGTTGACATTTTCAACTGATTTAAATTTAACTTCTTAGATTATAATTTTCTACTATTTTTTGTAGTTTGCTGGATTGTGTTTCATGTTAAATTGTTGCACTGTTTTATTCTTACATCTCGTGCTAAAATATATAATACAACTTAATATTTTTACACAAAAGAAATGTTATTATTTATTGACTGAAAATTTTATAGTTTTTACGGTAAACACTTCCTACACATGTTAGATTTTTAGTACTTCAGTAAATTTTCATTATTTGATTTTAACTTTGTAAATTTTAATTTATATTATTGTACAATTGTTGATTTAATTAACGTTTTGTATTCCTGTTACTAAAGCAACTCATCTTCTGCTTTTGTTGTTTATTAATATTTACGATAATCCTTTGTAAGCCGCATAAAATTTTTAATCTGTATTCAAATAACTTCAAAATTGTAACTCGTACCCTTTTTTTCGGCGCTGTTACTGGACTAAATGAGGTTCTCCTCGATTTACACCAACTGAAACACATTCTAGCTAATTGTTTATTTGCAAATTAAGAAACTTAAATGAACGACAGTTATTTTCACTTTATTAGAGTTGAGTAACTTTTAGGTTTTGCAGCGCTACCGTTGCACTACTTTGCGTTTTGCCTGCCACTGTCGAGTAAGTCGGCTGAAGTGATTTATTTTAAAGTCGTAAATTCGTTAGTCATCAAAGCGCGCGCCACAATTCTTATCACTAAAAAAACGCAATCGCATACCTAAGAAATGGGAAAACTCATTTATTGGAAAATTGAAAGTAGACTCTGAACTAATTTCATGGATACAAGTAGCTGATCAGTTAACTGGCTGCGTTCACACCTGTGTGTCATGTTAAGGTTTTCTGTTTACCAGCGGGATTTGTTGAAAGAATTCAACTTGGTTTGTGTTGATATCGTAATATTTGTTGTGCAGCTGTTCTTAAATCAGAAGCAAAACTTACTTTTTAAAGATGAAAAGCAGACGTCGAAGGTGCCTTAGTGTGCTTAAATGGTATTTATTCTTGTTTTCGTTTTCAAATGCTCAGTGTGAAAAATCGAGCAATTAAAATTATTTATTATGCATGATTAGTGAGGAAAATATTTAATTTTTCACATTCAGTGAGCAAACTTATTGAAAATATAAACCGGAAAAAATAGTGTTGCTAATTACGGACACAAGTTAGACTTTCTAAAGCTGTTTTGTGTACCCCAGGTGTGATGCGATGTAAAAAACGGTGTAAATTTTATTGCATCAACATTTTTGGCACTTTTATTTTATCAAAACAGAAGTTTGTTGTATGTGGCGAACATGAATCAGAGTACAGAATTGCTCATTAAAAAATTGTTCATTACAAAATTATTTATTAATAATCGATATTACAAAGCTTTTAGTGTATCAAAACACAAGCTAGTTTTTGTTTGACATGCTATAACAACATCAAGAGAGATATTTAAGAATTGCGCTTGAATATCATTTCGGCCATATCAGCGTATCTCGAAGTCACCAGCGTTGATTTCCTTATATCAACATCGACAAATTCTTCCGTGTTGTCACTGCTGTTAGGCTGTCTGTCCACAACAGCCGACAACTGATTATCATTCGATTTTAGCTGCACCTGCTTCCCCTTTCGCTGCAACTCCTGAAACAATCGGAAATTGCCTATTACTTTCGAAATCCTTTCGTATTTCGGTTTGCAAACACATTCTCACGTGCATCACCTGGCTTGATAGGTAAGCTGGATTTATGTGGCCCGATGTCCAGGATAGTTCGGACCTCATCTCAGTGTCAGAGCCACAATCAGCACACCACCAGGAGGGGCGTGAACAACAGCTGCAACGCGTTAAAATCGCACACATTTGACGCATGACGAGAGGATATTTAGGAGAAAAACTTTCTCAATTTACACTTCCAAAAATTAAGATCCTCATTTATTTCGCTCTCGGCTAAATTTTTAGAACCACTGCGTAGCTTATTGCACTCAATTCGCTTTGCGGAGACCAAGTGTTTCTTCTAATTTGTCGTGTGCAAATTATGGACGACAATTGATGAGAGCCTGTTTCTCTCTTACTGGCGTTGTTATTGACTTATTAGTTTGAACGATATCGTTATGTCTTTGGCTTTGTGCTGTCGTTGTTGTTGTTGTTGTTGTTGGTGCTGCTGTTGTTGTTTTCGTTAGTTCGCTTATCAAGTCACCATACGCAACAGTAAAAACAAAGATTATTAAACAACAATATTTAGTACGAGTATATTGAATTAAAAGTGTGGTTTTTCTTTCCTTGCCTTGGACTCTCGCCGGGCCAAGCAGAGAAGAAGCATTGTAAGCCGACGATATGAATCTAAGAAAACAGCTTTTGTAATCATAACAACAGTAGTAAATATGAAACAAAACTAACTGCAAAGTAAATATGAATAAACGCAAAGTTCAAAGTAAGTATGAAGCTAAAAAGAAAGAATCTGTTGCAACCTTTACTTAAATTCTTCTGAAAAGAATATAAATAGAATATAAATATTGTATATAAATCTACAGTGACGACCGGTCTGGACAGCAGACTTATGCCTAAAAAACTGCCCATTATGTTTCCACTTGATCCGAGAGTACCGCGTACATCAGTTATTCGACTGCGCAGTGTTGCCTATGTCAAGCCACTTCGTGTTTACCATGAAGCTACGAAGATGCGCAACTTAAGCATCCCTAAGTTCCGTAGGCTCCGGAAGAAGTAAGAACCACCTTAAGGCGTGGAATCTATGCCGGACATTCACATAGGAAGTGTCTCTGATACTTTCGTCGCGTTCGTCCTGGCAGCTTGTGTAAATGTCGTGGGTGGAGTTAGCAATTATCCGTGATTAGATCAAAGATCCGTCCGTCCATAGATCAAAGGTTCTGGAAGTTTTATTAGCTACATTGATCTTTTGAGATTTAAAGAGGGCCATAACGACCTTGCAACTTTGCATTTGCCGTTATTGACCCATCTGGAATTGGTTTCTTTCAGAGCTATGAGCCTGATTATGAGTTCACATGTCGTGAGGAATTTCTGAGCTGCTTCCTAGCTCAGATACCCCGATTCAATCGCTTTGATCGCCGCCTGGCTATCAGTGTAGCTATTCAAACACGTAGTAGTGGGACCATTTTGGACATTTTTTAGCCACTCAGCTATTTTATAGATAACGGAATAGTAGAAACCTCCGCCTGGAATACATGGCGGCAGTGTTCGGATAGGTCCAAGGACCAGTTTGAGTCCAAGCTGCTTGGAGTAAACCCCACGCTCGACCTTACCATCACGCTTGAATCCATCCGTGTGGACGCTTACACATCCACGCCTGCCTGTGCCTTCATTCCTTCAGATTTCTGCCGGTGAGATGTACGTCAGTATAGTCTACAATTGAAGGGATTTCCTTGTTGCACTTAGACATCGCGTAAATGTGTTCAATATCGTGAGTGATAGTGGCCTCACTCCTACAGAGGACACGTCCACTTTTTATTATATAACCAAATTGTGAGTTACAGCGCATCAAAGGGCCATCGTATTGAGTTATAGTTACCAAATGTAGTAATACATCGTGTCAGGGAAGCATATTTCATCAAAGATAAGCGGATTGGGTCAAAGGTCAAACCCCTTTTTGTAACAAATGATTAAAATGAGATGGGTTTTTTTCCCAAATAGATCGATAAAAATGTCTTTACTCTAAAAAGTTCATTTTAATCACAATTCATGAACACGTTTCCTCTTTTTCAGCTTCCATATGGTGCTCGCTACTCCAAAGATGACATTTTACGCGCTCTACTCAACGCCATCTCACCGAATACATTCATCGCCCAATATTGGCGTTATGATGGTGATTGCGTTACCTTCTTTGTGGACGATTTTTACATAGCTGAACGCTTCCAAAAAGCCAAGCACAACATTCAAATGCCTGATGGCTTTCGTATGTTTGTAAACGTGCGCAGTGGTGTACCCGTCGTCTCCATCGATGAACGATTCAAGGAGAAGATGAAGATTGTGATGGCGAAGCGATACAATGCTCACACACGAGCACTTGACCTGTCCAAATTTCATGCTGATCCCGACTTTAAGGACATGTTTTGTGGCCTATTTCGCAGTTCGGTCATGGCGGCAGCACTCGATATTATTAGCAAAAACATACCAGAACTGGAGGCGCTCAATCTGAATGATAACAACATATCATCACTGGAGGCATTTAAGAATGTCGCCGAGCGTGTACCTAATCTGAAAATATTATACTTGGGTGATAACAAGGTGAGTTGATGATGTGATTTCCCACTCTCGCTTTTTTCTTCCTCGCTGTTCAATACAATTTATTGCTTTTCGTATTTTAGATTCCATCGTTGGCTCATCTCTTGGTTTTCCGTAGTGTGCCCATCATCGAATTGGTGCTCAAATCGAATCCATTGCGTCAACGATACAGAGATAAAGCACTTTATATCAGGTATCAAGTAGTGATTTAGTAGCGTAAGCATTTGAACTCAACAACATACGAAATGAATGAATACCCACCCACTCTCATCCGAGGTAGGAGGCACAACCACCGGCTGAAAGATTTGCGGTGGATGGTAGTGACACGGTGTCAGCATCCACTGCGTCCTGATGCTGCCGTTACTGCTTGATATTCTAATTAACTTCATTTGTTGCTCAGAGTGTCTTTTCAGTGTCTTCGGTGTGCGGCGATGACAACGTTTCAGTTGCACCCTACATTGAGTGACTACACAGTAACTCAAAACTGAACTGAGTTAGGAGTATTTGAAAAAAATCACTTCACTACATTTTCATTTATTATTCCTTAACTTAATAACAGTCTTAATTAAGAGCGAATTCAGTTTCTTTTATTGCAGTTTTTTTTTTTTTTAATTAAAGGCAAATGTTTTACGTAATGCGAAAAAAAACGCAAAAGTTGCGGAAAAGATAAACATTAAATTATGTAAAAAAAAACAAACGTTAGGCAGAAAATTAAGAAAAGAAATGAAAGTGAAAAAATGTATTTAAATATAACTAACACTAAAACACGCTGCAAATTAAAATATCGAATGAAATTCAATGTTTTTATTATTAGAGAACGAAAATGAAGCGAATATTGTAACGAAACAATGCCTTAATCGAAATTAAATATCGAAGAAGGTAGCAGAAATTTCTGTAATTTCCTGTGCTTTTATTATCCAAGATTATATATGACTAAATACACAATATTTGTACAAATTTGGAAGAATTGCATGCGAAATTAAAGCACTTTCAACTTTATATCAAGTGTAATTCCAATTAACTCGGGGCCTCAGTGGAGTAAAGTCAACAGGAACGGCTGAAATTGCTTGATCCGATGAAATAGAAGTGCAACAACATTTCCAAACAGTTTCCTCAAATATGTCTGTAACTGGAGCCGAACAGTAACGCGTTTTATTCATTTTAAATTACGCTACATATTTGAGGAAATGCTTGAAGTTTTGTTGCACAACAATTTTATTAAAACTATTGCTGGGTACACTGGCGTGCGTCCCTGTTGATTCCTTCCTGCCTGCAGGTTCAGTTAAAGAAAAGAACTAATTCGTTCTCAACAGCAAGCACATTTCTAAAAATTAAACTTTGAAAACTAAAGTTCGAAGCGAAGAGTTGAATAGATTACTTCAACTAGAAGAAGAAATAAAAGACCAAAATAAAGAAAAAATAAGTGGAAAAGAAAGAAGCGATTTAAAAATAAATAATGAATGGAAAAATACAAAATCTCACAATTCCTAATAAACAGTAAAAGAGTGCTGAAAATACAACTTTCATCGCCATCGAGTTGAATAAAAAAGGACTCGATTGAACAGTTTTGTAACCTGCCGGCTGTCATAACATCATCAAATGGAAGGTCATCCTGAGACCTCTTTATAACCCATATAAAAGCTCGTGGTCCACCTCAACGCTAGAGCCAACTAAAGCATGTTTGCCCTGGAAAATTTGATTAAAATACTTGTTGCTTCCGCTTGAGGATTTACGGTATTTCTATTACCGGATATCGAAACCTTGGAAGGACGCACAATCAAATTGTGGCATTTGTTGCAGTTGTACAGCTCTACGAGGTGCCGGAGCAAGTGAATCAGCAAAATTAGCATTTTATGAAAGTAAGAAGCCAATCCCACGCTTTCGGATTGCACAAAAAAACGATTAAAACATGTATTGCCTTATAAAGCAGTATTAACAAAAAACTTATAAAGCAATAACAATAACAATAAACTAAAGAAGATTCACATCTAAAAACTGGCTTCTTGCAAAACTGCGCGTTTTAGCGTTAGAGAAAAGCAGAAGAAAAGAACTGCAATTGAAGAAAACCTATATAATGCACTCTTCTACTTGTTCATTAGAAATAAGAAGAAATCAAATACGAAACATTAAAAAAATAATAGAAAATTCGAGTTAAAGTAATTTATTCAACGTTAAATAAATACTTGATTGCGATGCAAATGGCGGCCTTGGAGAATGGAAAGCTGCGAGCGCGAAGAGAAAATGTGGTTGCTTCTTAAAAACTTCTCACTCTTTTGTTGTTGCTGTACGAAGCAAGAAGATTCGTGCTGAGTGGAGCACAAATCTTCAAATGTGAAAATTTGAAATTGCTTTCAATAACGTGTGCAATGAAAAGAAAAGAAATTTTATTGCAGAGACAAAAAGTGAGTAAAAAAGAAAAAACTAAACAAATTCATTCACAAAAGCTGAGAGATAATTGTTCAGTAAATTTTATATAAAACGGTTAGGGCGAGTTTGAAATTCGTTGAAACCCCTCCTAACTACAGCTGCTAAAGTGAACCATGTTAAACTAGAAAGAGTATAAAAAAAAACAAAAAAAAAACAATTGCTCTCAGGAAGTTGAAAAACCAAAATTAAAATATTAAAAATTTTATAATTAATAGTAAAGCACGGGAACATAATTTTCGACTTTTTTTACTTACGAAATTCCGAAAAATTTCTGTTACTTTAGACATTTATAAAGTTATTTTTGTAGAAACTTCTAATCCTATAAAATTTCTAATTCTTTATCATTTATTTGTGTCTCAAAAAAAAGAGAAAATTTTTACCATGTGTTTTCCTGAGGCTGCATTTTATTGCCTTATTATTTCCTTCATTCACAGCGAGGTGCGACGCAAATTCCCGAAACTGCTGAAATTGGTAAGTGTCTGCCAAGTTAGTTATTCCGTATTTTTACTTTTCTTGTTTGTATAATTTTTTATTCGTTTAATTTTATTGTTTATTCATAAATTCTTTTTCTGTTAAGTCGTCCTTATTTACTTATTTATTCAAGCAATAAATTCAGTTCTCATTGTTACCGAATATTCTCTTAAAACCGCTCAACAGGACGGTGAGAATCTGGAGCCCCAGATCCTGTTCGATGTCAATGATGTTTCATCGCTGCCTCAAGCCAATGCTTCCTTCTTGTGTGATGGCTCTGCCGCCGATATAATACGTCAGTTCCTCGACCAATATTTCAAAATATTCGACTCGGATAATCGTCAGCCTTTGCTGGACGCTTACCACCAGCAAGCCATGTTGTCCATGTCGATACCACCAGCCAGCCAAGCCGGCAGGTATGTCCTCGCCGTCACCTCACTTCGGTCTCGTCAGTCTTCTCAGATCTCACGTCCCATTCCCTTCGTTCGTTGTGTAGGTTAGCGTCATTTTGGAAATATAATCGTAATTTGCGTCGCATCATGAACAACGAAGAAAGTATTAAATATCGTCAGCTCAAATTCGGACGACTTTCCGTGGTCTCGACGTTGGCTGAATGGCCGAAAACCCAACACGATCGCTTATCATTTTCGGTGGACTTGACTTTGTATACCGTAAGCTGTGACATGGAATTCCGTAAGCTGTGCAGTGATTAACGACTTCTTTCGTGCTTCCCCTTTTTTCAGCCCGGACTTATTTCATTCACTGTCAGCGGCCTCTTCAAGGAGCTGGACGCAGCCTCCTCTTCGAACAACAACAACTACAATAAGAGCAATTCATCCTCCGATATACGTCACTTTCAACGTCAGCTTGTTATCGTACCCGTAGGCGGTGGCTTTTGTATACGCAACGAATTAATTTTCATTTCAAGCGCTACAAACAAGCAGGCGAGCTCATTCCTCTCTCCAGCGGTGGAGATCCAGACGCCACAAGCAGCAATACAGACTGCTGCAAGCCTACAAAGCAGACTGCAACAATATCACACTGTGGTAAGCAAACAATTTAAATCCTTTTAACTCTTTCACTCGTT
Organism: Sicus ferrugineus; assembly: GCA_922984085.1. Taxonomy (NCBI): domain Eukaryota; kingdom Metazoa; phylum Arthropoda; class Insecta; order Diptera; family Conopidae; genus Sicus; species Sicus ferrugineus. The sequence continues at coordinate 18,541,118 of OV277351.1, forward strand.
GTGGTGTCGTCTGCTAAGTAGAGCGAAATATACGTCACTCCGTTTGGCTAGGAAATAATTTTGATCAATTGTGTATTTGCAGAATCCCGCCGCCGTCCCTGCCGTACAAATTCCGGCCTCAATGTTGCCATCTACTTCTGCTGCTGCTGCTGCCGCTGGCGTCATTGCCGCACCTGTCGGCGTTGCCGCTTCTGCAGCTGTTGCCGCTCCCGCAACTGCTGTCACTCCAGACGATGCTACAAAGTTGCAAATGGTGCAGGCGATGAGCGCTCAAAGTCGCATGAATCTGGAGTGGAGTCGAAAGTACGTGCTTCTGTTTTTTCCTCCTTTTAAATTGCAACTTTTCCTCCTTTAATTGTCACATTTGTCTTTCAGATGCCTAGAGGAAACGAATTGGGATTACAATCACGCTGCTTTTGTTTTTGAAAAACTGAAGCGGGAGAATCAAATTCCAGCCGAAGCTTTTGCTCCGTAAGAGTGGCGAACTTTCAAAATGTTTCTGACTGCCAGCGTTTATACCCTTCGGAATGGGATAAGCAAAATTAGAGACATCCAGCGATGACTTCTAAATTAATTTCGTTATTGAATTTTACGTATATAGATATATATTGAAAAATTTTGTTTGAATATTCAGATAGCTAACCTTGAAGAAAATCCATACGAGATTTTTATTATATATTTGATTTGCAATGCATGCTTGGAAAAAACAGTTGAATTTAATCATATTAGCAAAATTTAGATAAACGTCTTGGAATCCTTTGGCTGTTTTGTATGGTAGGGAATTTGTTTTCAAGAATATATGCAAATTAACTTGTATAAATAGAACATTAAATTTATTTCTTTATTTGAAAGAGAAGGAAGCTGTCATTCAAAAGAAGAAAGTTTTCATTTTAATCTCAAACAAAACAAGATGACTTGGACGCAAACTCCATGCAAATTTCTAGAAGAATTTCAGTTGCAAGTGCAAAATTCGGGCTTCATAACCTTATTGACTTTATGTAATTCGTACTTTGTGATTATGTATAATAATTTTGAATTGTAAATAAGTAGAAGATAAGTTGTTTTTTTATTTTAACTAGTAATTCCATATTCTAGATAGTAATTCTGTAATGAAATGTTCCGAGGACCATTTCAACGTTGCAACTGAATTTATGGTGTCTGAGTTGCGATCATAAATCTAATAAAAAATCATATTTTGTTTAATGAAGAAATAAATTAGAAATATTGAAGGAAATAAAATTAAGCTTAGTTTAACCAAATAAGGAAACAAAGCAAAAAGGTGTTTATAATAATAAAAACTGAAATGGAATAAAAAAACAACGCATTTTAATGGAAAAATTGAAGGTTAGGTTAAAGTGGCAACCTAACAAACTTAGACTTGAAAACTTTTAACCGAATGTTTTTTTAACGCAGGGCAGCCACGTTGAAGTTACGAGGGCTTAAAGGTGAAATTAGTGGAATTAATTGAAATTTTATATCTAATAAACCCAAGTATGACATCGGGACAGATAAGATATCATTTGAAAGCACTTTTTAATATCTAAAATTTAAGTAACGTAACGTAAATACCTTAACGTATTAAAAAATAATTTTAAAATGCTTATTTTTTAGCTTTAAGTTGATATACAATATAATAAAGTTAATAATTTACTTAATATGTCTTGCTTATTTCGGAAAGGTAATAAAAACCAGTCGTACTCACATTGCAAATATTCCTTCTTTTATTGAATTTTAATATTATACGTAGATGGAGAAAAGTAGATGAAGAATTGCGCGATTTCTCATAAGAATTTTCCATTTTTAAATACATCAAAATAACATCAGAAGTGTTTTGAGACTGAGAAATCGCTCAATCCAACTTGTGTTCGATTGATCACAAGAACAATCGGTTTCCGATTTTTGGAAGGTAAACATTTAAACACGAAAATACCTTGAAAACTTTCAAAAATCATGTCTATATTTTCTATTGTCTCAAAGAAGAGGGTTATCATTCACATTAAGGTCAGCCGTAGCCTTGACTTTAGTGATCCGGAAACATACCGGCGTACAAATAGCAAAGAAGGCCTCGGGAGGCACGGGCGCGTCCTTAGGTGTTGGATAGAGGAATGCACCAGATGTGATTTCTACAAAAACTGACGATAAGAAACATAATATAAACTGTCTGAATTAAATTCTTTTACAAGGTCTAATGGTGGTATTTGTAATATATATAAATTTTAAATTTTTGCGCTCCAGTTGAAGTGTATTTCTTTTTTTTGTGGCGCAAACATAGGCCACCCATGCAAATATCAAAAACCTGAAAATATATAAAAATGATATACGCAGATATTGCAAGCAGCACGTGGAGTCCATTCAACATCTTATACCTGAATGTCCGACACTAGCAATTTATGGAAATCTCATATTGAATGCGCATATATTGAAAACAGAAGGTTTCAAACTTCAAAAGCGTCTTTCAATACATAAAACAATTGCACTAGAAATGGACAGTAATAAGGAGAGGTTCGATGATCCCAGCTCTGTCTAATTTATGCATTTTCATACTAGCAGTGTGTCACCAAATATCTATATTCTTAAGTGCACAATGATGGCATATCAGGCGTCACAATGTTCTGTACGTCTCTGTGTTTCAATTTCATTCCATCTGGTTTGACGGTCCCAGCATTGATGCTAACTTAGTGCAGTTTTGTTCCCAAGCAAATATCATTTGTCAGCTGTTTTTAATGTCAAAATTTATTTTGCTTTTGCTTTTCGCTTTCATGTTGGCAGCGCTGTGGTTACGCAAACAGAAGTTGCCAGTTGGGAATTTGTCATTTTTCCGAGGATTTCTTTTCGCAGTTGAGAAATAAATCACAGCATATTCTGAAATCCTGCAGCACCATGGACTGTGCATCAGCCACGGCGACTCCCAAGCAGGATATGCCACCGCCTGGCGGCTATAAGAAAATTCCATTCAAGCGGGTGCCTGCGAAGACCTACTTGACTGGTGAGTAGATTTGCGTAAGCCACCTCTATGAGTTCACTAAGCGGCAATGAGTGCGTGCTAGGCTTCCAGGTCATTGGCACCTACATTGTCGTCAGCGCTCTCGGTTTTTTCGGTTACTTTCTGAACGCCAGGCAGGTGTATCGCGAGGACATTGAGATCCGGTCGGCGCAGATGGCCGTGATACCGCTATTGCTTGCCGAGCGTGATCGCGAATTCTTGATGCAGTTGCGCCGCAATCGTGATGAGGAGGCCAAGCTAATGGCCAACGTGCCCGGTTGGGAGGTGAGTTATATTGGATGAGGAGAGATCGCGGGACGAGAACCGCTAAATGCATTCTTCCTTTCTTGCTGCAGGTTGGCACATGGTACGGCCAGAAAGTGTACAGAACTCTGCCCAAGGATACGCTGGTGACGCCAATATTCAATGAGTTCTACGCTCACACCGATTACGATGCGTACTGCAAGCGAGCCCATTTGAAGTTATGGACTTAATTTGCCACAGCTGCGGAATAGTAAGTGAGGCTGAAGCGAAGAGAAGGCGGCACTCTCGTTTCCTTTTTCCTTTTCAATTAGATTATGAATTTTGTGCTGCGGTAGTCAATAAAGCACAGCTGCGATTCTTGAATTAATGAGTTTTTAATCGGCAGTCGGCGGATTCCACTTCTTGTTTTAAAGGATGATAGTACCCAGTAATCGTCTTCCAGGTTCTGTGCAACTTGGTCGCGACAAGAAAAGAAAGTATTGACGCCGTTGTCTAGAATGGAGCTCGGAGAAAGGTTAAAGTTTGAATGCATAGTCTTAGTAAAATATAAATGTTATTAAGTAGATCATTTGGAAGATTAAAAAAAATGGAAAACTTTCATTTAAATGAAAATTTGGTGAACTGCAGTTTCTGGTCTTGCACTTGGACAGATCTGAGTCTGCGTCAACAGAGATATCCATCTGTTATCTCTGTCACCAAACTTCTAAGATTATCCATCATTTTTTTAGATCAGTGTAGCCATTGCTGGGAAGGAACGGGAATTTAGCTTGCGCAAGTAACCGTTTTGAAGGCCTAAAATTGTGCGCGAGCACCTTATGATTGGCGTCGAAGAGACAACTTTTCCTGAAGATTAATTCATTGCTGGCAGTGACTTCTTCGTTTCGAAAAACTGTTGACTCGCAGGCGAGTCGCCGGCAAGCGTTGTCCAAAATTTTTTTGCCCGCGAGCGCCCGAGTGCTGTTGGCAACTCCAAAAGAAATTCTAGATGCCAGTAGAAATTTATTAAAATCACTGGAACGGATCTACTTTACGGTCGGTTGCCCGATTTTGTTGCTTTTTTTGGACAGACAGCTTTTGGCCCACAAAAGACGAAAATATAAAAATTAGGTGTCGCTCTCGATCAGTTCAGGAGTTATGGTCCTTCAATGTTGATTAATTTCAGGTCGATATCTCATAATCCATACGAGTTATTTGGTCATTCCTTGCATTAATAATGTCTTGTTTGAGGAAAAAATCATTTATTCATTAAAATTTTAAAAAGGAAATGTCATTTCATTTCGTCTCGAAAACTATTGAGTTTTCTGGGAATTATATATATATAAAATAAAACAGAATTAAAAAGCTTTTAAAATGACACCAAATCCCCTATGGATGATATAGCATCCCCTAGGGTTTAGGAGCTCCCGGCCAGAATGTCTCAAACTTTAACGGCTCCTGAACCAAAAAGAAGCGACATCTTATTTTAACGTCATTGAGATTAGAGGATAAATTTTTAATAAGGGGCTTAAAATTTAAGCCAATGTTCATTGCATGGAAACACGCAAACAACTGAAAAAGACAAAACAAATGAACAAATTTTGGTTTTCAATAATTCTTTATTGATTTGGTACAATAATCATATTTCAATTTTAATGAAGCCTGTATACATTTGAACATGTTTGCATATCAATTTGGCTTTGCTAGAGTCAATAATTAAATAGAGGAACTAAGCCACTTCCAACTACTTCAACCCATACTGGCCATTCATTCCTTGTCGTCCATGGCCGAAATGCTGCTCCTCTTCCAAACAAAGCTCAGGGACTAAAACTAACTTACAAATGTAGTAAACAGAGAAAGCAAAGTGAAGGGAAATCTAAATTATCTGAAAACATAAAACAATTTACTGCTCGACGTCATTCTTTGTGCTGATCTTTCTGTGCTCCTACTTCATGTCTCGGCGCCGCTTAATAGTGCCATCGCATGTCGGCAAATGGCGCTGCAAGAAACCCTCGAACACAAATTTACGTCCGCATCGCTCACAGCGAAATTCGCGCTTCTCATCCACCTGCTGCTTGTGGCGCTTTAGCATCTCCTGATTGGAATACTTCTCGCGGCATTCGTCGCAAGCGTAGCGTCTCTTTACCTGGCCTACTTCGAATGCCACGGTGAATGTCGTGGAGCAGAAGGAGCAGACGAACTCTTTTACTGTGATCTTCTTGGAACCAGTGGCTGCTGCCACCACCGCCGCCTCAGCGTCGAGCTTGTCCTGCGCCGCATGTGTTTCCATGTGTGCCTCGTACTTCTCCTGGTTCATGAATTTGCGGTAGCAGCGTGTGCACTTGCGCGGCCCCTCGCCCTTGTGACGCAACATGTGCTCCTTCAGATAGTTCACAGAGTTGAACACTTTGTTGCACATGTGGCACTTGCGGTCCTCCGGCGGTACTTCGACCTTTTCGCGCAGGCAAGCTCGCATGTGCAACTTCAGTGAGCCTGCGGCGCTGTAGCAGTTGCCGCAGTTGGGGCAATAGAAAGTCTTATTAAGGCGTGCAATCTCACTGGCGCCGAAACTGGTGTCTTCAGTACCCATAGGGGGCGAGGGTGGCGCTTGCAGGTGCAATATAGTGTGCGTGCCATCGGATTCCTCTACAGCTTCTACTTCTTCAACGGTAGTGTTCTCGTCCTCTACCAGCTCCTGCAGTGTCATGGCGCGTCCATTTTCGTCGATGATGACTTCACCGTGGGCAGCGCTTAATGTGGCGACTGCGTCGTCAGCCTCATCAGCTGTGGTGAAGGTGGCGTAAGCGTACTGTGGTTCGCCGTCGACGTTATTGGGATCGTGTATCAGCACGGGGACTACCTCCTCCTTGATGGCCGTCGAAAGTGTTGCGGTGTATCTGGTTCGTTTCATATTGATGCTGCGGAACGGTTTCTCTGGTCACGTTTTTCGTTTTCAAATCAAGGCCTTCGGTTACTATTGGAATCTCTGGAATATTTTGCGGTGGTCAACACTTTTTCGCCAGGCTACCCACACAATTTTACTGGATTTCACTCTGAATCTCTTGGAAAATTCGATTGTGGCAACATTCACAAAATGGTGGACCGAATTGCCAATACGGTTCGAAAAGTGAAAAACTTTAGCAAAAGCAAAGATGTGACGTATTTTTCAGCGATTGCTAAGGTTGGCAGCACTTTGCGTCGTACAGTGGATTGAAAAAAGTAGTTTTTTCCACAATGGAGTAATGCAAGTACTTATTACAGAATTTTGGGTAATTATTTTTCAAAAATAAAATTCTCTTTTTACACAATATTCACTATTCACTTTAAATAATGTTACTGAATTAATGTTTTAAAATAAAATAAAATAATGTTTCTCAATTAATTTTTTTTATTTAAATAATGTTCTTCAAGTAATTTTGGATGAAAAATGATTAAAATTATAATGTATATATAAACAAGTGCAAATAGTGGATGATTTAACTAAATTTTTTGAAAAAACTTACTTCCCTTAATAAAACGTTTTATAAAAATTCTATTTCATATCATGGAATCGCAAATTTCCGGGATCTCATATTGCCGACCGATATGCCGACGATATTGCGAACCTATTTAAACTATTTGGAAGTTCTTTCAAGTCAGATTTTGGGACTGCCCTAGATCAATATGAGCTCAACCGCTGCCCTCCTTTCACTTCTTTCGATTTTCTCTTTTTGCCGGGAAATTTTTGGATGACGCGAAGATCTCTTAGATGTTGCCTATTGATGAAATGACGAATAATGTGCTATTTCGAGTTATAGACCGAGATATCTAAAAGAAGTCTCTTTTTTAGAGGTATCCTACATGTTTACTTATGACATCATGTGTGGAAACATTACTTGTTCTCCCTTATTGAGCTCATTCAGGATTTAATTATCCTTTAAGATGCGATTTAGTGGGTTTTTCTATTTATTATACCAGGTAAAACAAGCGTTTATTCCAATTATGCGTTTATATTGAATAATAATATTAAATAAAAAAAGATATCGTAACGTATCGTATCGTATTGAATAATAATATTAAATAAAAAAAGTATATCGAACTATTCTGAAAAAGGGCGTTACTGAACAAAGGACACGCCCACTTTTTATATACCAAAAGGTGCATCATAACGAGTTAATATATTTGGATATTTTGACCAAATTTGGGAGCGTGTGTAAAAACTTTAGAAAACCTTAATTTTCCTTATAGAAAACTATGAAATTAAAAGGAAAAAAAGCTTTTTAAAGGTCTTCTATTTTCCCCCACCAATTTAACAGTGTTAAACTCGATAATTTTTAAAACACCTTTTTTGATTTAATCAATTTTTTGATGTAATCGAAATTATACGTTTTTATGTTCATATTTTCACGCGTTTATAAAACTTTTTCATTGTCATTCGCGTTGGTTATTTAAATAGTTGTTTTTGTTATCACACGATATACTTAAACCGCTCTGAACCGGTTCGTGAAACTGTTTTTATTTAAGCGCAACTTATGCTTCACACGACTCAAGCTCAGCTTCACGTGAGACACAATGAATGCAATTAATTTCTATAAATAGTCGAATTAATTTAGAAAAGCATTAAGAGTTGAAAACGGTAATTGAGAATTTTAGTTTTTGTTAATATCTTACTTGAAAATAGCGGAATAAACATTTCGTCATAAATTTCAATTACTAATATAATAAAAATATATATATGAGCATTTTTTTTATTTAATGTAAATGAAACAATAAATTGAAAATTTACAAACAGTGAGGGGAGCTCTAGCTGCCAAGGCTGCCTTCGTCTCTGAAATAACAACTTTTATTTCAATTATTTCCTTCAATCGTTCAATTAAACTTGCAAACTAGTAATCATGCAATCTTGTCGTCGACTTCACTTGTCAGTGCAAGTTGTCAGTTTAACAAATAAAATTAAAATAAATATTATAATTAAGAATCTCTTATGTTCAGTTTTGGTCAATTAATTTTATTGCTTTAGGTGACAAAATATTTCACTTAATATTTCTGCTGTTCTTGAATTCCAGCAGCGAACACACATCCACACACACACCCGCACACACACGTCATTTTCAATAAAGAGACCTCAGAAATGATGACGTCAAGTGGCGTCCAACTGTTCATGACGATAGTAAAAATTCAACAACAAGCATGAAAAGCAAAACTGCAAAACCCATTTTTTCATTGAGTTAAATAAATTAAAATCCATCTGCAAATATCGAAACAAAGTCATTCGCGCACAACAAAAGCACACATTGAGTGCCGTTATTGATGACACTTAACAGTAAATCATTATAACAGCGCTATTATATAAAAGAAGGATGTAAAAATTGAATTTAATAATGCGAGAATGCTTGATGTGACTTTCTCTTCCCTTTACTGTCCTCTTTCGTTAAATGATTTGTCACCACAACATTTTTTGTTGGCGAGGCGAAACATGATTTAGCTAGAATATGGTTTTCACCATTCAACTAGAGATTAATAATAATCTGCGATAACTTATAATCTGCATGTTCGCGTATTTTCGTGGAAAGCTGTGATTTACCTCTACAACTCAAGCATTTATTTCGTTCTGCTTGAATAGGCAAACAAGCATTCTTCTGCGAACAATACGTGACTGCAAAAGTCTCGAACTCAAGCTAAATATGTAACAAGTTTTGAATTGAATCAAGTGAAATGAATGAATAATGAATAACAAGTGAAATTAACACCAAGATTCACACCAATCCGCTGACCTTAACTATCGTTAAACTCATTTTTGCCAAAGCAAATTGGAGAAAATGCACTCTTCGCTAAATTCATTTCAATTTCATTGAGATTCTACAATTACTTCTATAATTTAAAATAAAAAAATAATGTAAAAAAATAAAAATAGCAAGCAGACTAATATCGGCGTTTCAGAGTTTTTTTTTTATTTTAAGTTTTAATTGACTTATTTTAATTTTTCCTAAACAGTAAGAAGTCCAGCTTTTCTGGCGTTGAATGGCCTCCCATTCCTCCCTTTCGATTCTACAGACAACAATGCAAATGCTTCCATGAAATTACGGTCGTGTCGACTACTCCTCACTACTTCAAATCTCTGGTGTCTAAATCACTGCAACACTCCTATCTTCACCGCAGCACTCCTATCTTCACCACACCTGACCACACCACCACGCTGCGCCACCCGTTCAACACAAATTAGTTTTGCCTTTCAGTGCGATTGTACTGAAACACGTGAGTGTAAAACTATAATAACTACAGATTCATAAACTTTATTATAGAAAAAAACCTTAATTTATTCTATTTTCAGATGTAATATGCGTTATTGCCATTTTTGTATTACATACTTTGCTTTTTACCGCTTTCATTTGTTTCCTAAACACTGAAATAACTGCAGTAACGTTTCCTTGATTTTCGTCTAGTTATTGCGCGAAAGACACGGAGGTGAGTAAAAGAGCGTAGCGTGCTGAGGTGAGTAAAAGAGCGAAAGGCGCTGAGGTAGGTAAAATTTTATAAACATTTTTTTTTCCTAGTGCATTTACAATAATTTTCCACAGTTTAAAAATTAAGATGTAAAGTTCAGAAAAACAGATTTTAGTTTCTATTTTTTCTATTTATACGTTTAATTTTACAAGTTTTTTAAAAACAATCTAAAACGTTGATGCTGAGCAGCAATCTTAGTTGTGTTTTAAAAACTGCTAGTTTTAAAAACTGGCAGAAATATTCAGGAAAAAAAAACTTACTCGTCCGTTTTCGCTTGTAAGAAACTGACTAAAACAAGTTTGTAATTCAATTTTTTTGAAGTGTATATGAATTTCTTACTTGCTTTGCATTCCCCCCACTGAAAACTTTTATAATTACACTCGTAACAGTTTGGAAATTTTCCATTGCAAACGTCGAACTACCTTGCGATTCGCATTTCTTCTCTACTTCAGCAGGTAATGAAGATTTTTCAGCAATTCTTCCCGTGTCGTGTAGTGCAAAAATGTACGATCAGCACGTATACTCGTTAACTTTTTTCACAACACATACTCAAACAATACGAAACAACAAATACGTTTTATAGTTGTTTTTGTTTTTTATCTCTATTTTACACCTCGCACAGATCTTTGAGCGGAGTGCAATTTTTAACTGTTTATTATCAGATATTTTAAATTTCTAGAGAAGGAATCTGGCAGTCGGTTGTTTCTGGCTGTGCTGAGTTAGAGTAAAACAACATTTTGTTTTATTTATACATTTTTGTTGAACGGTATTTCACTTTATAGCAATTAGAAGAAATTCTACATATTTTGGATGTCATCAGCGGAATTTTCCATCAGAACTCGTGCTTATTGTGAGCAATTAACCCGAACGCTCCCCTCTTTCTTTACCATGATCTCGACAAGGAATTTAATAGTGGCGCCACACTGACGAGATTTTACAAGATTTACCGAGTTACCCGGTCTCAATTCTCGTCTTGACTGGAAGGCCGTCTTCAACGGAATGGTCGTCGTCTTGACTGGAATGGTCGTCGTCTTGACTGGAATGATTGTCTCGAGTGGAAGTGCGCTCACGAAGTGGTGACGAGAATGAAAATTCTCTCGTTCATGTATCACTAGAAATTAAAAATTATTTTGGATATCATTACTGTCTCAATATCGTCCTTATCCAGTCATGAGGGTTAAGATTCCACATGAATTCTGGCGTCAAGATTGCTAGGGAAGCTGAAGTGCTTCCAGTTGGATTGCGCAACTCTGAACGAAGAAGTGAGAAGAGAAAATTAATTTAACTGTAGTTCTGACCTCCGTTTTGAACTTCATAATGCAGCAATAACGCGGTTCGAGTGTCTCTCTCTCTTTTTTTTGAAGAACAGTAATTTTCTTTTCAAGAACAGTAATTTTTAATTATTACTGCACTGGAAGTTCATTCGTTGAGTTCAGCAAGGTTTTCATATCGAGTGAGAAAACTCGAGTGAGAAAGGGGATTTCGATGCGCTGGATTCTGGATTTCTGGAGAATTTCGATTTTTTTTTTCGAACCCAGTTAGCAAATAAAATTTCAATTTTGTCATAAAATTCCCTGCGTGATGAATTGCATAAGGAAAACTCAGCTTAACTAACTTTTGTAATTTCTTTCTTCTCATTTTTCAAACCAATTTCCAACTTTCTCTCGCTGAATGAGTTCCTCAGCCACTAAACTGCGCAATTTTTAGCTCCACCTGTTTGTAGCAAAAAATTTTTTAATCTTCCTTTTCTTGCTTTTGAAACAAATTTCAACTGTCGTGCGGTAGTCAAATTTAAATGGCTTTTTAATGTTTTTCTCTGCTACCAAGTTTTTTTTTTATAAGTTTCTTATAAAACCCCCCAAAAAAAAAGCAAAAACAAACTCTGAAAAATGCTAAAGATTACACAACAATTTTAGTGATATTTTGAAATTTCTACTCATGAAGGAAAAACGTTTTTAAGTCATTCGAGTTATTCGAGTCATTCGAGTCATTCGAGTCTTTCGAGTCATTCGAGTTATTCGAGTCTTTCGAGTCATTCGTTTTTTTTGAGCTGCAGCAAAAACTTAAAGTTGAGTACACAAGTTTCAAGTGAGTGCGAACGGTAGAGTCGAAGTCGAAATACTCTACACAGGGAGGAAATGAAAAATGTTTATTATCAATCGCAATTATCAAACGCAATCATCGATCGCAATCAAATTCAGTTCTAGATGTCGTCTTCTTATTTGCACTGCAAGCTGCTCGAAGGACATCGCGGAATCAACACTCCGCTCGCTTCGGAGCGACCTTTGGCCGGCTCGAAACTCTTAATAGTCCGTCGTTTGAGAAGCTTTTTCCTCATTTGATGTTTTCCTCATTTGATGTTTTTCTCATTTGACGTTTTTCTCATTTGATGTTTTCCTCATTTTTATTAGTAGTTTCTCTTCTTACATTGAAATTAGAAGCTTAATATTAAAAATCTAAAATGCATAACTTAAAACGAGTGTTCCAACTTTTGTGGTTTTTTGTCCATTCCATTCCATTTTTGTTTCATTTCCTCAATTCCACTGCACAAGCACATTTTTGTCTCTGGCCCGAGTTCTCGCACTCAATCTCAGTTCGCTTCGTTTACGACCACCGTCTCCATCGTGTGCGTCGACGTCGTCTCGCTGCCGGCGCCGCCGCCGCCGTTGCTGCTGCTGCTACTGCTGCTGAGCCCCACCAGCCGCTCGCTCTCCTGCCACAACCAGTCAGCCGTCTCCCCGTCCTTGACCCAGGGCGGCAACGGCCAGCGAATGCTGTCGCTGTAGTAGCCGCCCGAGGCCGTTTCGAGCGCGGGATCCAAGGCCAGGCGCAGCGTGGTTTGCGCGCCCGCTTGCGGCGACTTGGCGGCGAAGCGCGCCACGAACATCAAGCTGGACCACAGCCAGCGCGCACACTCGTTGTAGCGCCCCAGTTCGGTGCGCACGATGCCCGGGTGGCAGCAGTTCACGCTCACCTTCGTGCCGGCCAGCTGCTCGGCCAGCTTCAGCGTGAACAGAATGTTCGCCAGCTTGCTTTGAGCGTACGCGCCCAGAAATTTCGAATACTTTCGCTCGCTTTGCAGATCCTTGCGGTTGATGCGGCCGATCAGGCCGGCCGCCGAAGTGACCACCACGACGCGACTCGGCGCCGACTGCTTGAGGCGGTCGAGCAGAAGGTGCGTCAGCAGAAAATGCCCGAGATGGTTGACGGCGAACTGCTGCTCGTAGCCGTCGACGGTGAGCTTGCGCGGCGTCGCCATGATGCCCGCATTGTTGATCAGCACGTCGAGGCGCTGCTCCTCGCGCAGAAACTGCGCGGCGAATTGACGCACGGACGCCAGCGAAGCCAAGTCCAAAGTTCGATTGTAGACGCGCTGATTGTGCGTCTGCTCGATGATTTCGAGCCGAGCGGCCTCGCAGCGTGCAGCGTCGCGGCAGGCCATGTAAATCTTGGCGCCGCGGCGTGCGAGTTCCAACGCGGTCTGCTTGCCGATGCCCGTGTTGCAGCCGGTGATGATGACCACCTTGCCGTCGATGCGATTCTTCTTGCCGTAGCGCGGTCCCTGGATGCACTTGCGCAGCAGAAACATGAGGAAGCCGAGTAGGATGAGCGCGACCGCTACGAATGCGCACCACGCCAGCCAGCCCTCGATACAGAAAACTTTCTCTCCTGCCGACTCGCTGGTCGCTGCTGATTCTCTGGCTGCCGATGACGTCGAATTCGAAGCCGACAATGTTTGCTCCATCGCGGAGTTGCTAGCAGACTGACGAAGATGCGGCCCAAGAAGTGGCACGAAACGGCTCGAAACGGCACGAAACGGCTCGCAAAAGCAGCTCAGCAAGAAAGCTGCAGCTCTGCGACTGCAACTCTACACCGGCGCTCGGCGCACCGGTTTTGGCTCTCCGCTGCTGCTGCTTGCGGTGGCCGCGAACTTGGCTTCTTTTTCCTCGAGGCGCTTTTTGTGCCGCGCGGCATTAAACTTCGCCGGAGTTGTGTGCGCGTTCAGCGGATGCCCGCGACTGATGGCTGCTGCTGCGCGTTGTTTTCACATAACTTTTGCGCTATCATGTGAATGTCAGCCCGTTGTTGTTGTTGTTGTTGTTGTTGACTTAACCGGTCCACTCGGTCCACTCCGCTCACGAGCCGCGAGCCGCGAGCCGCGTTATTAAACGTAGAAAATTTCAACATGCGGATTTCCATTTCCAAGCTGCACCCACTTTTATTTTAGAAAATATTTACTGAATTAATTAGCAGGCGACGTTCGGCGCAGTTTAGTGGATCAGCAATCGCAGTTGTAGTTGGCAGAGGTTATCAATGCATTTGAATTCCCAACATGTAGCGAGGATTAGCGGCTGCAGAGCTTTACAGTCGACATTGGTGACTGTGGACGTCAGAATGCCAATCAGTGCGAACATAGAAATAATGCAAAATAAATCTAATGAATTCAAATATATATAATAATAAAAAATATCATAAAGTTTTCAATACTGTTGCGGAATATTTATACGCTTAAAATCTTTAAAAGTTTTGTAATCCGAAAAAAGGTTCGATTATTTGTGCTTTTAATTCCTTGAAAGCTTTAAAAGTTCAAAGAATTTGAAAGAAGAAAATTTAATTCCCGCATTAAAATAACTGGAACAAAGAAATTGCGAGACATTCGGAAAATCTGATTTTGCTACAATAAATTATAAATAATTGAAAAAGCTATTGAAATTCCTAGCTAAATTTCGACTTGGAAAAATATAAACGGAAAACTAGGAATATCAATTTTAATCCAGAAATATTTTGCGCATACCTATTTATTAAAAAAGAAAAAGAGAAAATATTTCGAAACTCTTTTCCATTGTATATTCACGTGCAAGAAAGCGGCTTTTCGAGTCCCTCTTTCGATCTCTCTTTGAATATCGGTGGCTAAACTTCTTCGAATTACTCGTTCGTTAACCCTGTTGGTGGCCACCGAGAGATTTCACAGCTGTGGAGTGCCATATAATGCAGTGAAAGTTACTTTTTATTGATTGAAGTTATAACAAACAACTAAATATTCATGTATTACGTGGTGCCTGAGAGAGAGAGAAGAGGAGGAAAGCGACTGAGTTGTTGTATTCAACATGGAATGTCTACGCTTTTATGCTTCTCATTCCCTTCCCCTCCAGTGTAGAAAACACGTTCTCTGTCCTCACTCTCTCTCTCTCTCTCTTCTTCAACTTGCTGCCCTCCTATATAAATATTTTTGTTTACCTCTCCAACACTTTTGGAGATTCCTCTTCTTACACGGTTCGCATTCTACGAGCAACAAAACATTAGTAAGCTCAAAAAGCTTAATTATTGATATCTAAACGAAGCTTTCAGTGCCAGCTTAATACAGCTTAATACAAAAGCACTGTACAACAGGTATTTTGGGTTGCAATTCAAGAAATATTAAGAATTTACAAACTTACAAAACGAGATTTATATCTGTGACTATATCGCTCTCTAAACTTCCATCTCTATCTCCACCTCTACTTCTACCATCTATACTTCTATTTCTATCGCTATCTTCCTATCTTTCCGCCTCTCTACCTCTATATATCCGTCTATCTTCCCATCTCTCGATAATCGCCCGGCACATGAAAGCTCCAGAGCAACTACGAGAGAATTCGGGAATGTTATAGCGAAAGCTAACCAGTAATCTAAGAAGCTGCGACCTCCGCAGAAAACGGAAAAAGGAAAACCAAAAATTGACAGAGTTAGCAAAAAAGAAAGGAGTTCCCCTCGAAAAGTCCTTTGCAGCCAGCAATCGGTCTAATAAAGTGGCAAACTCGTGGCCACAAAAGTTCCAACCGATGACTGGATGTCTCGTCCCAACTGAATAAGATGACGAGTAGACAAATTGAATGTCTACAAATCAATTTACAATCAAAAATGTATCCTTGGACGTGGTATTCATCCAAGAATCATGGGTTCATAAAGGAGCCATAAAATCACTCTATAATACAAATTATAAATTGATCTACTCTACCAACTGTGACCGTCCCAGAGACCGGCTTTATTATTATTTAATAAAAGACTGAAGTTTCTTACCATTTCAGAATTTATCATGTAGACTGGAGAACCAAAAACGTCAGCTTCGAACTTGACCTGCAAATCTGGTATACGAATAAAGGTCAAACACTGGAACATGGTCACTGGAATATGGACCCAAAAACTGAACCCTGTAGCAGGCATTAACGGTCCCGGATTTCAAAAAGCTCTACGAATGGGAAAGCTTGTGGCAAAATCATTCATGCAGAAGTACGAGTCTTTGCGAGTTGCGGTAAGTCTGAGATACGTAGAATGAATTTGGGTACACATATTTATATTTTATCTGATAGCCAGGCGGCTCTTAAGGCCCTGAAATGTGACGTAGTCAGTTCCAAGCTAGTGGATGAATGCCGTAATAATCTCAACTTATTGGGACGTAACAACTCCATAATATTAAAATGGGTCCCTGGGCATGAAGATTATGAGGGCAACGAATGGGCTGACGGTCTTACTAAACGCGGAGCATAAAGGCCATTTAGAGGTCCGGAACCCTTTCCTGGTCTATCGAATGAATGTAGACTCGAGGTAATCCGGAAATTGAAGAGGGAAAAATAAATAAAATGCCAAATTTTGGGCGAGGACAGCACGCCAACGGGGAGGATATAGGATAAATATTGTCCTACTCTCTCTCTCTGTCTCTCTCTCTCTCTCTCTCTCTCTTGCTCTCTCTTTCTCTCTCTCTCTCTCTCTCTCTCTCTCTCTCTCTCTCTCTCTCTGACTGTCTACAATATTTATCAGCATCAGTCTGTCTTTAAATTAATTTAAATTATTTCTCGGTTATTTTGTTTAATCAAAAAAAGAACTTTTTCTGAATTTATTTTTACAGAGATGGATTTTTTTTGAACATATGTTGAATATATTGTATTTATATTTCACAGAGATGTTTTCAAAATTATTTTATTCCAATGAATTATCGTTTTCCTTGACTTGCCTTAATGATTTGTACTTCAAATTATTTTTAGAAATATAAATAATCGCAAAGTCAAAAAGTACAGATAAACAAATGAGGACAAAAAACCTATTTCTCTAAAATAAAAATGTCAATGAGCTGAATGCGTTACAAAGTCTATGTTTTAATTTTGTTTATTGAATTTAATTGAAGATCTTTTTACAAATAAAATATACAGAATATTGTATGGAACGAATAAAACAGAGAAAATGGCCGAAGGAGGTGAATAATCTTCGTATGACAATATCATTGTCTCGTTTATTGTCGCGTACAATAACCCCTCGAAATGTATATAATACGACCTGAATAATAAACCATCGGGTCCATAAATCAATGCTTATTTTCTTTTAGAATAACAACATTTCTTTGTTTATTTTTGGAAGTTTTTATTTCATTTTTTGTAAATATCCTTTTTTGCAAAAAAAAAAACAAAAAAAACGCGTTTGCCACTTAAGTTGTATTAATCTCGTCAAGAGTTCTAAATGGAAAACACTACAATAGAAAATTCCAATAAAAACCTAAAAAACAGAATTGTCACACCTACACAAAAGAATCCTTGAAGTGGTCGCAAGGACACTGGCAACAATAAAAGTAGAGACTGTCTGCTGTGGCCGCTAGAAATGAATGTCGTACTCGTAAAAAAGGCGATAATGACAAAATTCCGAGTAGATAAGCTTTTGAAAGCGAGCTTTGAATATTTTCTCTTTAGAAAAGCGATGTGTGTGTGTGTTTGGGGGGGTAGGGGGGGTGTGGGTGGGTGTGGGGGGTTTGGGTGTGTGTGAGTGTGTACACGCTTATTTCAACACGTGTACATCCCGGGTGGCGAAGAGGCATTCCGGAACACACTGAAAGGGCTGGAAATACCTACTCGTACAATTATATCACACACCTGCACCTCTACCTCTTCCTCAAACCTTGAACTACTAGATGATGTAGCAACTGTATCACTACCTCTGTCGTTACCTCTATTTCTATCTCTATTTCTATATCTACCTCCATCTCTGGTTCCATTCTTACATCTCCTTATAATCCACAGAATTTCTACCACACCTACTTCCACCTCTAACTCCATTCTTATCTTTACATCTATTCTAATCTACAATTTTCCTAACTCCATCTCCCGCTATTTCAACTACTTCTACCTCCAGCTCTTCCTCGACCCTTAACTCTCCCTTAACTCTCCCTTAACTCCATTCCTGCCTTTACGTCTGCCTGTAATCTGTAAAATGTCTACCTCGAAGTACGAGTACATCTATTTCATCATCCACTTCTAACTCTATCGCCACCTCTACTTCCACGTCTTTCCCTACCTCGTTCCTCGCTACCCACCACCATATCTGCCTGCAATTTCTATCTTTACATCTGAATAAGCTGGTGGTCTGCCTGTACCTCTGTTCGATTTGGTTTGGATTCGAGAGATTTCGAATCCAAATATCCGTCTACACCTCTACCAAAGTGTCCGGGGGTACCGCATGCGCACCGGACAACGTGCCACATTTTCAGGTATGCGTCGTGCGTCGTACACACACACCGCCTGAATGTGAGACGCGCCACCGTAGTAGGGCAGGTCGTTCTTTTTTCTGTGTGGATACGATGGGAGGAAGAAATCCTTTGCGATTTCTCAATTTATTCTGAGTCCGAAGTTCCGTTACAGGACAGGAATTTTACACATAACCTCGTGTACTCGCACGCACGCACGCAATAGAATTTAATAAAGAGCGAAATTCCCCCCCCCCCCCCCCCACCGCCCGGCTGATGCAAAAGCTGTCGCATCCAGACATTATTTTCTCTTCCTCCCCTCAGCGAGTGGAACTGAACTCTCCCAAGATGAGACACACACAACCACCACCCTTGCGTATCGATAATATTTTGCGTACATAATATTTTGGGGTTGGTTGTTGTGTGGTGACTGCGCTGGTAATTTTCCATTAGCTGCTATTAAAGTCGATGTCGGCACGTGTTCAGCAAGGCCGCGTCTGTTTTACCAAATAAAAAAATAGGAAGCCGCAAAAACGGTAACTTAATTCAAGGCATTCCGATCGAAAAGCAGCTGCACGGCTGAAAAAAAAAACCTTGCAAAACAAATGTTAAATTAAATTGTTATATTTCATTCTTTTGTTGGTATTTATTTTGTTTTAGCTTATTTTTAAGTGGGTTTTTATTTGGTTGTAATATTTTAGTTTAGTTCCAGCTATTTTGTGTTTCTATTTTATTTCACTTCATTTATCATTCATTTATTTCACTTCATTTATTTATTTTTCATTTATTTCATTTTATTATATTTTATTTTATTTTGCTTTAGTTTTATTTTACTTTAGTTTTATTTCGCTTTAGTTTTATTTTACTTGAGTTTTATTTTTACGTTAGTTTTATTTTACTTGAGTTTTATTTTACTTTAGTTTTATTTTACTTGAGTTTTATTTTACTTTAGTTTTATTTTACTTTAGTTTTATTTTACTTGAGTTTTATTTTACTTTAGTTTTATTTTACTTGAGTTTTATTTTACTTTAGTTTTATTTTACTTTAGTTTTATTTTACGTTAGTTTTATTTTACTTGAGTTTTATTTTATTTATTTTTTATTTTATTTATTTATAATTTTATTTATTTTACTTGAGTTTTACTTTACTTTAATTTGTAACTCCTATAATTTAATTTCATTTTCTAAATCAATATTTTATTTATAATGAAATCCGGTTTTTGCCAATCTGAGAAATGCGAACACGAATGAATTGCACTTTTCTGGCTTTTGAATTCAAGGCTGAGTGGAGTGCAATTAAAAAAGTCTAGAATCGCACTGAGACGTATAACGACGTTCTGTGGGTTGCAGGTTTTTGCAATCTACGCAGAATGCAGCTCACAATGGAAATAGAAAGACGAATATGGTAAATATAAGAATGACAAGGGGTAACCCATTTCTGCGGTTACCCTCTGCCGGTTCAAAGACTGCGGAACGCTTTTATGAACTTTTGCATGGAAATCAAGTCGTTTATTGCTGTTATTCACTGTTAGTGTGGCCTGCAGTGATTACAGATTTCAGTATTTGATTGATTGATTGTTGAAATTATACAATATATGTGAAACATATTGAATTATCTCTGCCATAACAGGCAAGAAACATGGGAAAATATCTTCTCGAATGCTTGCATAACCAAATACAAATATTGTTAAGAATTATATTGTGACTGTAGAACTATTAAATCAGATAATAATTTCATGCAAATCATTTGCTAAATAGCTAATTTCAGTGAGTTGTGAAATATTTATTGTACACTTGATGGGGTTTTTTCAAGTACATCAAGTACAACTCTACACTGATAGAAGTATTAAAAAAAAAAAAAAAAAAAAAGCGACGAGGGTAGGTAGGGTGGGAAAAAGTGTTTGTCATCGCACTCAGTTGTTCCAGAAAATTCCATTTTTTATTATGAGATTTTACTTTATATTTATATTTCGTATTATCGGAGCAGAGCAAGCTTATCAGTCGATAATAATAAATATTGTGAGTCACACTGTCAGTCGCAGGTTGTCAATAAATCTTGCTTGTCAAAATTACCTCATTGAAGCGAAAAGTAATTAAAACTCTCTCGCTCATAATTGACGGACGGACTTTCTTTGTTATTCTCATAATCTTCGAACTAATCTTATCTTCTTCGTTTTCTACGATTCAACGAAGACATTTTAATGTTTGATTAAAGAGACGATTTCTTGAATTTTCCAATGAATTTAGAATTACATTGACTTCTTTATTTAGATAAACAGAGCAACGGGTTTTTTTTAATTTGAAACCCAACAACTCCGGAAGTGAGTGAGTGAGTGAGTGAGTGATATTGATTGTTTACGTCGCATATTTCATTCCATTGTTTACGTCGCATATTGAAACCCTTCAGAAAATCAGGGTTTTCTTAAAAGGTTTCTACTTTCCGTGCGTACGAATAAATAATTCAATTCCATTTTTCCATAGAATTCGTGAGTGTTTATCGAAGTTTTTCACATACCAACAGCGTTTGTGGTGGCAATATTTTTCCAAATAAATATTTACTCTTCGAGATACGAGGAGCACATAAAGATTATTTCAATTGTAATTTCACTTCCTCCAACGAAGAGACACACGCTTCCCCGAAAGTTCCCCGATCGCTGCGCGTCGCCCGAATCCATCTGAACGTATTTGAACGTCAGCTGAGCCACCCTGTATTCCACTCCGACGAACATGACGAATTCAGTTTGTGCGACTATTTTAAGTGGCCGCTTAACGATGTTTGTCGTCGCGTCGCGGCGCTGCGTGGTGGGACGAAAGCGCTGCTGCTGCTGCTGCTTTAATGTGAACTGAATGCATTTTAGCAATCTCTTGCAACGTTTCGAAATGCGCAGCTGATTTATAAAATGTTCTTTAAATTAATTACAATTTTTTGGCGGCGTAGATCACAAGATAAGAGGAAACATTTTGAATTACGTATACTAGAGAGAGAGAGAGAGAGAGAGAGAGACAAATTCTTGTGTTACAAAAGAGTAGAAAAGACGGAAAACTTTACATGCAATTAAGTGCGACTCTTATATACTGCAAACATTAAGTTTCACTTATTTCGCTTTTCTATTTAATTATCAAAATTGTAAATCAGAATTCTCACACCGCTGGCAGGACGCGCTAGTTTCTCTCGTCGTCTTGATTGGCATTGGAAAAACTGAGAAAATTGTTCTGCTTTCCAGTGTCTGCCGGGAAACCCTGGCTTCTGGAAACGTCCGTCCAGTTTCAAATGAAACCGTTCAGTGTTCAGCCTTCCTTTTCTCCTGCTTTGTTTTTCAGGATTCCAATTTCCAATTCGTTTCAAGGTTCAGCTCGCATCTCCTCGTACCTGCCGAGCGAACTTATTGAAACCCCAGCTACCTGCTTACGAATCTCGTTCTCATGTCTGTCTCTTGCTTATCTTCTCAGTTCTCCAGCCGTCATCTTACAGACGACTGTGAATTGACTATTCTCAATTTTTCCTGGAATTTTTCCCATTCTTTCCTCTGATTACAATCGATGGCTGGCTTTTTGTGGTGTTTTCTTTTTTTTTGAAACCTGCGTTTGTTCTCCAGCTACATCTGCTTCCTTGGCATTTCGAAGGATTTCACTGCGTTTGCAGCAGGTATTGAAAGACGCGTCATTAAGGATGCCGTCGCTGCAGATCTTCGTAGCTTCAACTGTACTTTTTCTGCTTCTGCTTCTGGAAAGCAAAGCCAAGCAAAAAAAAATCGTTGTAGCGGCGGCTGTCCAGAGGCGATAAAAACCGAGAACGAAATGAATTTTCGATAAGAACTTTGGGAAAAATAAGGAAATGAAATGAATGTTTCGTGTTTCGTTTATAGAAAATCCGTAAATAGTAAAAAAAAACACATAAAGGGGAAAAAAGCGGAAATTGCTTTGAAAAACTTCCACGAATGTAAAAATTAAAGAAAACAACGAAGACAGTGAAATCTGTACTAAAAATACGGTAAAAAACAAAGCAAATCAATCAAACAGCAAAAACAAAAGAATCTCAAAAAAATTATTTAACGCAACTCAGCACATAAATTAAAAGCAAAATTAAGTAGAGTCACTCAAATAAATGCAAACAAATTCTAGAATAAACTTTAATGCAGTGAAATAAAATCAAATCTAAGCAAATCAAATAAAAGTTAAAATAAGATAACAAAATACGAAACAGATTTCCGTGTGTGTAATTGCAGTGCAAATTTCTGCACTCTCCGGCGCTCTTTCCCCTCCCTCTCGCTCTTTCTTTCTCAATCTCTTGACAAATCTTTGCACGTCACTCATCTCGTGCGAGAGGACGCCGCCAGAGAGCGCCTCAGTGCAGAGTTGACGCCAAGCTGATCTTTTCTAGCGGAATTCCAAGTGAAATTCATTCCGCTTTTTGTTTTTTTTTTTTTTGAGGTTAAGTTCGTCCTATTTTTTCAACTATTTTATTTTCGCCACAGAAATAAAACACATAAATTGACGTCTGTATAAACGATTTTTTCCATTTATTTTAATGTATTTCAATTGTACAGCGAAATATATTCAATACGAGTACTACAAAATTCTTTCAAATACGATGAAAATAGTTAAATATAAAATGAATTTTTCAACTCCCAGCAGAAAACTATTTTGTAAAGTGTATATTTTTTTTTTGTTTTGTTTATAGTTATTTATTTAATTATAATAATTTGGCAATAATAAAGATTTCCATTTTAGAATTATTACTGCATTTTTAAACATACATATTTTTTTTTTTTTTTTAGATTAAACGTGATAAACACCGAATTTCTAGCCAAGATTTTTCGGATTTAATATCTTGCAATTGATTTAAATGCAGCGAGCATTCGTAAAATTTCAATTTCCAGAATTCTTTTTCAATCGCTCAGTCGAGCAAAATCATTTCCAGTTTTTTTTTTGTTTTAAAATGGTCATTTTTTGGTCGTGTTTTCGGGCGCAATGAAAATGTGTCGAGTTTGAAATCGTATTTTCTTACTTTCTAGTTTTAGTATTATTTTGGATTTTCAGTTTGTCTTCTCAAATGTTGTTTGTTGTTTTACGCGTTCAAATTCTCAGTTTACATCTTGAATGCATTTAAAATTTGTTGCTTTTTTGGAAACCAAAAATTTTGTAAATAAAAATTATCATTAATAATAATTAATTTGATGACAAAAAAAAAGTTAAAATAAGTTGTCGCCAATTTAAAGTAGTTAAAAAATTAAAGAAAATCCATGAGAATAGAAAATTTATTCAAATTTAAACGTCTTCTAAAACAATTTTAATCAATTGAGTTTTCAATTACGTCGAAAATTGTGTGGGAGAAAAATTAGGAATTCCAGTTAACAAGCATTTTTTTTAAATTGAAATTAAACTCAACTCAATAATAATTTTTTACAGTGAAATTTGTATTCACATTGAGTGGAAAATCTTATCTTACCAATTAATGAAAACTTAAAATTAATTCTGTGAGAATTAATGTTGTGTTTCTGTTTCTTGTTCGCGTTTTTGTTTGGCTTTCTAAATTACGAAAATATATGAAAAAAACGCTCGAATTAAACGCTCACATGCAGCCCTGAACAGCTTGCTGTTGTGGTTGGTTGTTGTTGTGGTTGGTTGTTGTTGCTTGTTGTGGTTGTTGTTGTTGTTGTTATAGCAGTAAACGAAGCAGTGGAAATACGCGTTCGTAATCGTCGCTGTCGCTGCATTTAGTGGCTCTCCGCCAACGCTGAGCCAAAAAAGGTTGCGACATTTTTACTTGCGACGCTCGCGAGAAGTTCTTTCTATTGTTAGCTTTGTTGTGTTCATATTTTCATTAACATGCATCAGTGAGAAAAACCAAAAATAGCTGAGATGTGCCGCCGCCGTCGCCGCCTCAGATGCCGTCGTGAAAAATCCCTTGTTTGTGTGTGTGTCGCCAACAGCTGATGATCACGCAGCCTGCACATGCACGACAGTCGCCTGCCGCCCGTTAGTCGTCGCTGATGTCAAACTAATTCGTTGTTGTTTTTGCAGCACATGCTTTTCACGTTATTCACGATATTCTCTCTTGCTTCCGCTAATTTCTCACTTATTAGTTTTGGCAGTCTCCCTCCTTCCCGTGCCTCTCACTCCGCCCGCCGACGACAGCCGAATCGACGCGACTTGAACGCTGCAGCAACGAGGCGATTTTCAAGCGACTGCTGTGCGGCCGGAGTTTGTGTACGCAGCAGAAATCCTTTCTCTCCAAGAACTATTTTCTTGTCTTCTGATCTTCTTACACTCCTTCCCCGCTCTCATTCACCTTCTCTCTCTCTCTCTCTCCCTCTCTCTTTGCTCAGCTCTTTCCAATGCATTCGTTGACGTTAAATGATCGCGTCGCTGCGTACTGCGCGACTCACACGCGACTGCAATTCTTTCTTCCCATTCTTAAACCGCTCGAAGTTTTTGCATTTATAAGCAGCAAAATATATTGAAAACTTTTGAAAAAATTATTGCAAGCAAGAAAAGCTGTAATTTGATTTGTTTTTCTATTCGCGATCAGCATCTGTTGAGCTCGCGCGCGTCTTCTGCGCTTCTTGGAAGCAACAAAAAAATGTTACCGCTTACAACGCGGCCGCCGCCGCCGCTCTTTAGCCGGGCGTACTTTTCGAACGGAGGCGCGAGGATGGACGTCGTAGAAAGCGCGACGCGACTCCACGCTTGCGACGTCGCCGGCCGCCACTTGCACCGCCAAGCGGCGCCGTTTTCTCCAACGCGATTTCCGTTTCTTTTGTTGTTGCGATTGCGATTGCGGTTGCTGTTGCGGTTGCGGTTGTTGTCGCTGTGTTCTTCTTTTTTCCAAAACGTTTTAACGTCGTCATCGTCGTCGTTGTCGTTGTCGTCAGCATGCTCGCTGTCCGCTCTTCATTTGACGTCGCGTTGACTGCTGCCGCTGCTAGTTGGCGCTGTTGGAACGCGACTTCGCCGTCATTGCCGCCGTTTTGGCTGGAAGTTTCCGAGCTGGCGAATGAGTTTCCGATTTCGCTCGCTGAGGACGAACCAACAAGCTGCCGCAGCAGAGACGACGAGTCGGTTCTCCGCCCGAATTTCCGCTCGCAACGCATTAAAGCGGCGCGCGCTAGTGGAGCTCTAAAGCGGCGACGCATGTCGGCCGCCAGCGACTTTCGACGCGTAGCTGTTTTGCGGGGCGCATCATTGGCGCTGCTGATGTGCAACATGGCTGTTGCGGTGGTGATATCCGTTTCCGGCGCTGCTGCCGCCCCCACATCCGGCGGCGCATCGCTGCTGAACGAGGCTTTGCTGGCTGCGCGGCTGACATCAGCGCGGCTGAATGCAGCTGTCGCGCCTGCTGTTGCTGCAGCTGTCGCG
This sequence comes from Sicus ferrugineus, assembly GCA_922984085.1. Classification (NCBI taxonomy): domain Eukaryota; kingdom Metazoa; phylum Arthropoda; class Insecta; order Diptera; family Conopidae; genus Sicus; species Sicus ferrugineus. The sequence continues at coordinate 18,566,670 of OV277351.1, forward strand.
CCTGCTGTTGCTGCAGCTGTCGCGCCTGCTGTCGCTGTTGCTGCTGCTGTCGCGCCTGCTGTCGCTGCTGCTGTCGCGCCTGCTGTCGCTGCTGCTGCTGTCGCGCCTGCTGTCGCTGCTGCTGCTGGTGTTGCTGCTGCTGTTGCTGGTGGAGCAGCGACTTCATCCACTGCCGCCGCCGCTGCTCGGTGTGGTTTTTGTAGTTCTCTGCTAAGTAATAAATTGTTGTTTTCTGCTTCGTTTGTGGCGCTCTTGCTGCGCACGACGCTCGCCAGTCCTCAAGAGCGCTTGGCGTTGTCCTTGCGAAAGGATTTGCGCAGCTTGTCGACGAGACGCAGATGGAATTTGGTGAGCTCCGACTGACTGCTGCTGCCGGCGGCGGCGTGGGAGGAGGTGGCGGCGCTGCAAGTGGCGGCGTGGGAAGTGGCGGCGCTGCTCGAGGGCGGCGCCTTCTGCGGACTGCTGGCCTGGCAGAAGGATCGCGTCGGCGACAGCGCGGCCGAGTGCGAGGCGCGCGACGAGTTGCGCGGAAACGCACGCGACGACTGGCAGCGCTGCATCTGCATGCGGTAGGCGTGGCTCGGCGACGAGGCGAAGCTCTCTGACTTGCATTCCGACACCTTGCGGCTGCGCGAGGCGCTGGCGGTGGGCGTGCCAGCGGCGGCCGACAGAGAGGCGCCACCGCCGCCGCCAGCATTCGAGCCCTCGGAGGTTTTTCGCGACCGAGCGTCCTTGTAGATGTCGAAGTTGTTCTTCATCACGGGCATCATGAAAGCCATTTTCGCTGCTGTTGTTGTTGGTGTTGTTGTTGTTGTTGCTGTTGTTGTTGGTGCGACGAGCTGAATGCCGAAGACTTGAACTGCTTTTCGCGTTTCGGAAACGAGAGCGCGGCGACTTTTATTTCCTCCTGCGTTCTGCGATGACTTGCAATGCAAAATTCACAATTAAATGCAGCGCAGCAGCGTTCTTCACCAAGCGTTTTATTTGATGATTATTTCACAAATTTCACTGTGTCCGTGTCACGCCCTCTTTTACGTTTCTCCCCCTGAATTAATTTAAATTCACGCAGCGCTGCAAAAAGCAGTTTCGAGAAGGTTCTCAAGTGCAAGATTTCCACTGAGTTTCTCTGGCTGACTTGATTAAAATCAAAGTCTCTCTCTCTCTCTCTTCTCCGCACACCTCTTTTTTTTCTCACACACTACTTTGTCTGCTTGTTCTCACTCTGGTTCCTCCGCTGTGTTACCACCGTTCCGAAAACTCTTCCGCGCCGCTTGAGAGACGGACTAGTAATAAGTTAATTTCTTTTGTGCTGTCGCGCTTTATATCCCAGTGTGTCGCATGGCTGCGCTGCGTCGTTTGTGCGAGCGAGATAGTTTACGAGTGTGTGCTGAAGGGTGAGCGGTGCGCTGTGCACGGTGCGCGTTCCCTTCCACACTCGTTTCAACTTCTACCAAGAGATTCCAAGCACTCCTTTTTCCACTGTGTTGCTGTGAGAGCTGCGCTCATTTTCCTTTCTTAGTGCTTTTGTTGTTGCAGAAGTGTGGCAGTGAGAGTTGCCAATTTGATATTTCGATGGCATAAAAGTTTTAAATGTTCTTTATATTAAATTCGTACTAAATATAGAAAATGAAGTATCAGAAACCAGATATCAGTGTGAGAAAACTTTATTAAACGATTTTAATTCGAAATTGAAAGATTTTCGAATAAATAATAATTGAAATATTGTTGTATTGAAAACAATAATTGAATAAATTATGTAATGAGAGTTGGCAACTCTATTGAGTGTCTACTCTCTCAACTAAATGCATTTAATCATGAAATTTTAATGCATTTTCAAGATTACGTTGTCAACACGTCACGCTGTCTGAATCCCGCTCCGCTCTCCGCAACCCCGCGACCGAAGCAGGAGCGCAATAATTAAAAACTCGAGTGAAATTTGGATTCAATCGTGCGGTGAACACGACCAACATGAATCACAACAATGCGCTTCATTACGTAAATTTGTATTACAACTTTCAGGCGGAAAATATACAGTTGGCTTTGTGGAAACCAGAGGCGTAGCGTGGATTTATTTCTGATAATGCGAGAATAATAACTGCAATTTTTTGCTTTCGAAAAAGTTTAATTCAATCTGAAACTGATTTTGTAAGTTTTGAAAGCTATTGAAATTGAGAAATATTTTGTTTTCAACTTTTCTAGGTTTCGCAAGCAACTCTTATTTAATTTTAATTTCACAAACATTTTTTATTAATAATTTGTTTTCAGAGGAAATTTCTTTCTTTTCTTTAGTTTTCTCTTTCATTGTGTGTTTTTCATTCACTCTTTACTCTCCTTCTTTATTTTCTTCATTAAAATTTACTTCAGTTTGGCTGAATTAATATTATTTAATATATTATTAGCTAATCTCCGAAATCCCGAGGGGCAGCTCGCTCTGCACGAAGCTCCCTCATCAATTCGACGGCCGTGTTTCCTGTCTCTTGTGTTTACTGCTACAATAAGATGAGAAAATTTATCTCCTCATGAAAGGGAGTTCCATTCCAATACAATCAAAGTAATCACCGCGCAGAGAAAATACGTACGCATGTGTGCCGGTAATCACAGAGTAACATGAAACTGTTCACACAGAGATAGAGAGAGAGAGTAATTTTCAATAAATGACCCAGTGGTAAAATTAAACCAGCTACTGACCCAGCGGTGAATTTCACACTTCGTGTTCCAGCATTCAACTCATTCAGAACACCACGGTTTGCAAGCAAATTATAGCGTAAATCTTTGCTTCCTTTAGTGATACTCATGCAAAAGAATACAAAAAAAACCATATCGTGTTTTTTACTTCAATAATCGTAATATTTATTTGATGAACGCCTTTATTAAATGCTAATTTTAATTGCTGCTGCAGTGAAGTGCGCAACTCGACGATTCTCTTCGTCAGTTTGATACCTCGTGTAGTTGTATAATCTGTATATAATTTTCAGTACTTTTTACGCATAATTTCACTAGTTCATTAAAGGGTTTCGTAGCAATTTCGAACAGCTTCGCTTACAACAAAAATGCGATGAATTATTAAATGCAAATTGAATCAGTGGGGCACTTTAAATGCAACAAGTTTTATCTATTTTTTTATATATATAAAACACTAAAAAAGTATTTCCAGAAATTGCGAATGTAAAAAGTAGATTTTCACGAATTTTTAAGGAGAATTCGAGTAGTGAGCTGTAATTTTCAGTTTATATGCACGCTAATGATGTACAAATTAGTCTACGAGTGCAGATAATGAAAATTCCGTAGTTTCGCAAAGGTTTTTATAGCTCTAATAATACTTCAATATTCGTCTTCGTCTCGCGTCTTCGTCTTCGTCTCGCGTCTTCGTCTTCATCTTCGTCTTCGTCTCGTGTCTTCGTCTGGCGTCTTCGTCTCGCGTCTTCGTCTGGCGTCTTCGTCTCGCGTCTTCGTCTCGCCTCTTCATCTCGCGTCTTCGTCTCGTGTCTTCGTCTCGCGTCTTCGTCTCGTGTCTTAGTCTCGCGTCTTCGTCTGGCGTCTTCGTCTCGCGTCTTCGTCTCACCTCTTCATCTCGCGTCTTCGTCTCGCGTCTTCTTCTCGCGTCTTCGTCTCGCGTCTTCGTCTCGCGTCTTCATCTCGCGTCTTCGTCTCGCGTCTTCGTCTCGCGTCTTCGTCTCGCGTCTTCGTCTCGCGTTTTCGTCTCGCGTCTTCATCTCGCGTCTTCATCTCGCGTCTTCATCTCGCGTCTTCATCTGGCGTCTTCGTCTCGCGTCTTCGTCTCGCGTCTTCATCTGGCGTCTTCGTCTCGCGTCTTCGTCTCGCGTCTTCATCTCACGTCTTCGTCTTGCGTCTTCGTCTCGTGTCTTCGTCTCTCGTCTTCATCTCGCGTCTTCGTCTCGCGTCTTCCTTCGTTTTGGTGGTCTTCTTCTCCTTTTTATGTTTACGTCTGCGGTGCGAAAAAGAAAACGAAAACTTGAATTTGTCTGAATTCTTGGATGTAAAAAGTCTGTAATGTAAAATTTCGAGCTGTTTTAACTTCCTGCATAATTTGAAGAATTTGTGAATTCCTTGCATTTCAATTCCATTTACAAATTGTTATTGTTTTTCCTTTCTTTGCCGTGCTTTTTATGCTTCTTCACTGAAACACAAACTTTTACAGAACAAACATTCAGAGTTTCATATTTGTTTTTCAAGTTTCTTTTTCTTTAATTTTATATTCATATTTTCAAGCTTATTTATTATTTTAGTTTAGTTATTTTATTTTAGTTTTCATTACGATATTTTTTATTTTCTTATTTGTGTCTTTGGTTTTGCTTTTAGTTTCTTCAATTTCTGGCTTTCTTAATATTTTCATTGATACTCTCTGCGTTTCTTTATTTCTGATATTTTTGTGATTTTTTCAAATATTTTTTGTGAAGATTTCAAATTTATTTCTATTTGTTTTCATATTTATTTACTCACTGCATTCATTTTACTTCGAATTCCTTCTTAATTCCTTCTTGGCTGACGTATTCCTGATTTTGCTCTCCAATTTGACTGTCTTAATTTCGTTATTTACGTTATTATTTTCAGGATTTCTTTTGCTGTTTGTGTTTTAATTTTGCATTTTAAGTTTTAACTGCTGAACTTGATTTACTTACAGTTTTACATTTTCGAAACGTGAATGTCTCTAATTTTAATCTCTAATTTTAATCTCACGAGTCTTCAACTAACCAATTAGTGACGCGTGTTTGTAGTGGCGTTTCGATAATTATCGATTACAATTTCGTATTATATGCTTCTCTAACTGATTCGGCTTTTCGGATTTTCCTAGCCATTCTTTTCAAATTCTGTGCTAACAAATCAATCTTAAATTCTAACATTTTGAGATTGCGAGCCAATTTAAAAAAAATCTTATTATAACGAATTAAATTTCTAATTTAATTCTAATCAAAAACAAAGCGGATTTTTAAATAAGTTTGCCTAGAAAAATTAATTTAATTAAAATTTAAACCGAAAAATATCGTTTGATTTTTCGGAATTTATTAATATCATCAGTTTGTTTAAAAGAAAATGGGAAAATATAAATTTAAATATTTTCGATAAAAAGCTGCAAATCATGTTTTTCATTTATCAAGTTTTTATGTTATTCTTGAAATTTCAAGCGTTTAGCAAAATTAGAAAAAAAACGCTGAAAGTTTACTCTCTCAGTTTTAATTCTGATTTGTGTGGATTTTTCGTCCACTCTTTAAATTTGATTTAATTTGATTTAATTTGATTTAATTTGATTTAACGGCAGTCCAGTTACAGCGATATTTTTCTCTTAATTCAATTAGAAATTAGAAATTTTTGCATCGTTGAGCATTTGCAATCGAATGAACTCTCGAAAATCTCACATTTTCTCACATTTCCGCGTATAAGTATCGATATATTTGCTTGTATATGTATGTACGTATGTATGTATGTAGTAATTAATAACGGTAGCTCAAAGTTTACTGCTTCAATTCCTTTATATTAGATTTTTTCAACGCAAATTGTGCTCAACAAACTGAAAATCGAAACTAAACTAAACTCAGTTGACGATTTTGAAATGTGATTTAATAGAAAATTTTCAATCATTCAATCAATTAGAATTGAATGACTTCGATAAAAGAAGAGGTAAAAGTTGAAAAAACCCAAACTAACAAAGCAATAAAAACAAATACAAACTTTTAAACGAACGAATTTGTTTTAAGATTAAAAAAGTCATTTGAATTATGTATAAAAAGCAGTGAAAAAAAAATGAAAAATATTAAAATCTCAAAAATTAGTAATGGAAACATAAAATTAAACATAAATGAAAAACTTCTATTTTACCAAAATATCGGCTTTCTTAAATCTCAACGCGTTTTACTAACTACTGACTTAAGATTAACAACGAAGCGCCGCAAGAGTTAACGGTAAGCAACTGCACATCATCTGGAGAGTAACTGTGATTACGAGCGCAAATGCGATTACGAGTATCTGTGGTCGGGGAACTTGCGACTTCTAGGACTTCGTGAGCCCTCACGACGAGGAAATTCGTCCGCCTGCGGAATAAGGGAAGAAAAAACATGACAATTAACACGAAAAGGGAAGCAAAGGGAAGCGGAACACCGTAGGAGAAGAGAAGGAGGAGAAGATAATGAAAGAGAGGAGAGGAGAGGAGAGAAAAGAAGATAACAGAAAAGGAGAGAAGGGAAGAGAAGGAAGGAGAAGGGAAGATAAGAGAGTAGAAGCGAAGAAAGAAGGAAGAGAAGATAATGAAAGAGAGGAGCCCAGAAGGGGTGAGAAGGGAAGACAAAGGAAGGGGAGAGAAGAGAGGAGAAGAGAAGGGAAGGGAAGAGGAGTGAAGTGGAGAGAAGGGAGGAAAAGGGAAGAGAAGAGAAGAGAAAGGAAGAGGAGGGGAGAGGAGAGGAGAGAGAAGAAGATAACAGAGAAGGAGAGAAGTGAAGAGAGGAGAAGAGAAGAGAAGGAAAGTGAAGAGAAGGGAAGTAAAGAGAGGAGAGGAGCGAAGGAGAGCGAAAAAGAGGCAGGGAAGGGATTGGAAGCGAAGAAAAGAAGGGAAAAAAGAAGAGAACAAAAAAAAGAGAACAAAAAGAAGAGAACAAAAAAAACAAAAGAGAAGGGAAATCAGAGTGCGTAGAAGAAGAAGAAGAAGGAGCAGAAGGAGAAGGAGAAGAAGAAGAAGAAGGAGAAGGAGAAGAAGAAGAAGAAGAAGAAGAAGAAGAAGGAGAAGAAGAAGAAGAAGAAGGAGGAGGAGAAGGAGAAGGAGAAGGAGAAGGAGAAGGAGAAGAAGAAGAAGAAGGAGAAGGAGAAGGAGAAGGAGAAGGAGAAGGAGAAGACTTCGTTCCCACTCGATTTCAAGCTCACCTTCACCGCGCACACACGATAGCGACTCAGGCTGCCCCGTCGCGTTGGTGCCTCCGCTTCGTCGTCTGTGTAGCAACTCAGCTCGCGCGAGGAGTCGCTGAGGGGAAAACGAAAGAATGAAATTGGAAGGAGTTGTCCTGCGCGCGCGGCTTCCACTCACCTCGGTTCGATGCCGTCTTGAATGTCGGGATCCAGTAGTGGCAACATGTCCTCCCCCCCCTGCTGCAGCAGCTCAACGTCGCCGAGCGGTTTGCCGCCACCGCCGCCGCCACCGCCGCCGCCACCGCCGCCGCCGCCGCCACCGCCGCCACCGCCGCCACCGCCGCCAGCCGCGCTCTCGCGTTCCATCTCGTGGCATTCGCACTGGCAGTCCTCCGGCTTCACGTAGTTGTAGTGCACCGGCCTGCCGTCCGGCCCGACGCCGTCCGGCGGCGAGGGCGTCTGCTGGGCTTGCATCGCTGCCGCTGGGTGGCTCCTCGTCGCGGAGGACACGGAACTGTGAGCCAACGCGAGGCCGCCGCTTCGGGGCAGCGTTGTGATGCGCTTGGCTGGCTTGCGCTTCTCCGGGATGTTTTCGAAATCGATCCAGTGGCCCGACAGCTTGCGAGATGTTGTCGCTGTCGCCGCTGTTGTCGCAGTTGTCGCTGTCGCCGCTGCGGTCGGCTTCGTGGCGGCCGGATCCGCTGCCACCTCCTCGGCTGCCTTCTGCTGCTGCTGCTGCTGCTGGTGCTGCTGGTGCAACAGCTGCTTGTTCGAGTCCTTGCGTTCCAAGCAGCTGCCCGCCGCACGCAATCCTTCCTCGGCGAACTCGAACCACGACTTGCCGCTGGCGTTCGACGTGCGCCGCGGAGACTTCGTGTTCGGCGGCTTTTCCTTGCCCGCATCCTTGCGCGGCAAGCTGATGCGCAACTTCTCGCCGCGCACCAGCGGCGCGCTGCTCGCCACGAACGCGTTGGCTTCGGTTGGCGTGGCCGCGACGATGCCGCAGTATTCCTCGAGGTGTGAGGGGTTGAGCGGCGTGGTGGAGCGCGGCCGGTCGACCGGACACGTCCGCAGCTCCATGTTGGCGCGCTCCTTCATCGGAATGAGCGCCACGCCCTGAGCGCGCTCCTCGGGCAGCGTGGTCGGCACGTACGGCAGGTCGTCCTCGAAGGACTCCTGCGACACGAGCCCCGTGCTCTCGTGCTCCTCGATGGGGCCCGCGTGGCGCGGCAAGTGGCGTCGCTTCGTGTCGGCGGCCGCGGCCGCAACGGAAGAGCTGCTCGCCGCCAGCTCGGAGTCGCGTTCGCTGCCGGACGACTCGATTGGCTCATCGGTTGAGTGCGTTGATTGTCGATCGGGTTGCGGCGACGCCTTGACAGACACTTGCGGCGGCGACGACGGTGGCGACGCTGCACGCCTGGTGGGCGTCGTTGTGCGCGGCGGCTTCGTGGGCGTCTGACGCGTTTGCGCTTTTTCGATTACTGACGGCGGCGGCGGCGGCGGCGGTGGCGGCGGCGGCGACTGCGATTGCGATTGCGAACGCTCACGTGAGGCAACCTTTGACGGGGTCGGCGAGCGGCCGGCGCGCGCGATTGTGGCGGCGACCGGCGGTGGCGAGGTCGACGGAGGTGGCGGCTGAGGCAGCTGAGGCTTGCGTTTGGGGGCCGCCGATGTGTCCTCCAGCTGCGTGGCTTCGCTCTCGACGGCTGCCACTTTGCCGACCGCTTCTGAGATACTCGGACGCTTCGGCTTGCGCGGCACGTTTTCGTTCAGCTTGCGTCGCACGTCGAAGTTTTCAAGGTAGCGCGAGTGCCGCTGGTTCGCCAGGCTGCCGGCAGCGCCGCCGCCGCCGCCTTCAGCGTCCTCCTCGGATGTGGAGCGCGACTTGCGGCGCAGCTCCTCGTGCGACTCCTTGCGGCGTAAAACGACGGCCGTGACGGTTGTTTTCTGCGGCGTCTTTTCATCCTCCGAAGTCGACAGCGATTTGGCGCGCCCCGCGCTGCCCTCGACCGAGCTGAAGCGCTTCAAGGGACGTCGGCTGCTCGAGGACGCTTCCGCCCCGAATTCCTCCCTTCGACTGGCAGCGGCCTCCATCTGCGTCGCCGGCTTGTGGTCGCCGCCGAGGCCGCCAGCTGCGGGCGTCTTTTCGGACAGCTGACTGCTCTGGCTTTCAGTCTTGGAAATGCTGAACTGCGTGGAGAAGAGCTGCTCCTCGCTGCCGGAGCCCAAGCGGGTGGCGAAGAGCAGGCGACGCTTTTCTTTGGCGATCGCTTCCTCGGCCGCATGCGACTTCTGCGCCGCAGCCTTCGTCTGTCGCGTCCGCAGCTCGTCGATCAGCGCGGCCGCCGGACTGACATCCTTCGCTGGCAGCCGATGCACTTCTACCGATGCACTGCTGTCCGCGGCCGCCTGCTTGGGAGCGACGACGCCTGGCGCAGCCGACGACTGCCGCGTGCCGTTCGCAGCACCGGCGTCCGAGCCCAGCGTTCCCTGCGAGTCCTGCGACGAGCTGTGGCGCTGCACCTCCAGGCTCCAGTGGCGCTCCTGCCCGCCGCCGCCGCCCTCCTGACTGGACAGCGCATGGATGGCGTCCAGATTTTCAGCGCGCTGCACCTTCTCGTTCGCGACTTGTGGCGGTCGCGGAGCGGCGGCCGCCGTGCCGTGCGACGCCTTGCGCGCACCCACCGGCTTGAGTGCCGCCGCCGCCGCCACCAGCTGGCTGGTGGTGACGGGCGCTGCCATCGGACGCGCGGGTTCGGCGTTGAGTTGCGCGATTCCCTGCAGCAGCTTCTGCGTCTCCCTCTCCTCCGGCGGCGTGTGCAGCGGAATGTGGATGAAGCCCGCGACGGGCTCGTCGTAGTAACGCAGGCGACTGGGGGGACGCGAGCCCGCTGCGCACTCGAGCGGCGTGACCGTCTTGCTGTGCTGCGCCTGCTGTTCGTGCCTGTCGACGGGCGAGGAACTCTTGGACGCCCGGGAGTCGTCGGCGGCGGCGGTGGCGCCGGTGGAGCTGCCGCGCTTGGTGGGCTTGAAGATGGCGAGCACGGATTTCTGTTTGCTGGGCGTGGCGCTCAACGACTGCGGCGTGTGGCGATCTTTGCTCTTGCTGCGCGTTGGGTCGCGCGGCGAGTCCGGCGACTCCTTGCCGATGACGCGGAACAACGAGCTGAACGAACTCTTGCGCGACGCCGGAGCCGGCGAGGGCGAGCGACTGCCAGCGCCGAGCGCGTCCCTCCCCAGCGTGCTGCGGCGCGGCGGCTTCGGGCTGGCGGTCGGCGTTAGGCGAGTCTCGTCCAGCCCCGCGCGGCCCAAGCTGAGCGACGCGGGTTTCTTGCGCTCACCGAACGGATTCTGCGCGGTGGGAGCCTCCACGACGCGCTCATGCGGCGCGACGCCCCTGTCGGTGTACATGTGGTCCGGCTTCAGATTGATGCGAATGTATTCCGTGCCGCTGGGCGTCCTGCCGACCACCATCTGGCCGGGACTGCGCGCACTCTGGCGCGGCCGGCTTCCAGTCGACTTGGCCGCGGCTCCCGAATCGCCAATCGGACGACTCTGCGTCGCCAGCTGAGCCGCCGTCGCCGCCGCCGCCGCCACCGCCGCCGCTTTCGTGTCTCCGTTCGACAGCGCGCGCGGCTTGTTGTGCTGCGGCGAGCTCTCGACGCGGATGCCCTCCGCCAGGACCACCTGAGTGGGGTCGCTTCTGCGTGCCAGCAGCACCTGCTCGAGTATCTCAGCGGCCGGCGGTTCGGCCGCATCAGTCAGGCGGCCGTCGACTGGATTCTCCAGCGGCTTCGGTCCGCAGAACGACGTCTCCAGCAGCATGCGGTGCGGCGACGGCGAGCGCGAGACGCCCGAGACGCCCGAGACCGCGGACAGGCGGCTCACCGCCGAACCCTGGCTGCCCACGCTGGATATGCGGCTCGTGCGGCCCGAAATGCACAGCAGGGCGGCGACTTCGGAGCTCGCCGAGTCCTTGCGTTGATGGTGTTGCAAGTAGTTTTGGTGTTCGTCGAATTTGAACACCAGCGGCGATGAACGTTTGGCGCACTGAAGAAGAAGAAGAAGAAGAAGAAGAAGAAGAAGAAAGCGAAGCAGTGAATAGTAAAAATTGAGAAATTTCATTTCAAAATTACTAAACGAATATCTGAGAACTTTAAAACAAAAAAAAAACCTTCAAAAAGTGAATCGCAGATTGGGAACATCAAAAAAAAAACTCTTGAATGCCGTTTTCGAACTCTCGTCGAAACTCGTGCGACAACCATTCCGAGCAAGAATCTCATTTCACAAATTGACTCGAAGCTCAGTCGTGAATCCTATTAAAGTCACATGACATCCCTCTCGTCCTGCGAGACGAGGACGCTCCTGCATCCGTCAGCATGAATCGTTAATGCGACGACATAACGACGTCATCTGCGGACTTCCCGCCGCTTCCTGCCTGCGAGGACGCCACATGCAGCGGGAAGTCGCTTCCGCGGCAGTCAATCCAGACCGAGTTCCGTCATCCGCTTCTGTCATTCGCAGCGTCACCACTCACTTAAACCGCATGAGGAGAGCGAGGGAGAGAGCGAGAGCGAGAGAGAGCGCAATCAGCTAGTGGCTGGAGAATGCGGCGACACACGACGACTCGGAATGGAATCCCCGTTCGAACTCATCGATTATGAATGCGAATCCTTGGCTGCTTTTTGAATGAATGCTGTGTGCGCATTCAACTTTGAAAGAATGCACTGGAGGAGAGAATGGTCGTCGCTTGTGTGAATGGACGTTGAACGGGAATTGAGATTCAATCAGAGGAAATGGCAGTCTATTTCGAGAAGGAAAATTGGTTTTTTTTTTTTTTTTTTTTTTTTTTTTTTTTTTTTTTGCACGATGTCGATGTGACAATCATGCCATAGAAACACTCGATTGAAAAGGATTTGTTTTTATTTGTAAACATTTTCTATGTGTGTCACGTGAAAAGCGTTCTGAGTTCTTCTATTTCTGCCATTCGATTTTTATTTTCAAATGACGCGAGAGTTACTGTAAAAATCTGTTATAAAAAAAAAAAAAAAAAAAAAAATAAAACTGAAAAGAGCAGAATTCGAATCGAATCGGCCGAAAATATGCGTGATTTTGGTGAAAACTGAGAAAATATCGAAGTTTTCATAGTGAAAACTGAGAGAATATCAAAGTTTTCATAGTGAAAACTGAGAAAATATCAAAGTTTTCATGGTGAAAACGGAGAAAATATCAAAGTTTTCATAGTGAAAACTGAGAGAATATCAAAGTTTTCATAGTGAAAACTGAGAAAATATCAAAGTTTTCATAGTGAAAACGGAGAAAATATCAAAGTTTTCATATTACGAAAGTGAATCACGGGCGGAAAACTTTAAAAGGATTCATATTTCGAAAATGAACTGGGAAAAACGCTTCGTTAGAGTTCGTTTTTCTCGCTTTTTCCCGCTTTCAACACGATAATTTAATTAGAATTTAATGAAATTCTCCTTTTTCACTCTCCTTTTTTTCCATTCTTTGTGAGAACAAATTAAGTAACCAGTAACCGCAAGCAGATGCTTTTTTACGATATTTCAACCGAGGATACAAACGGCTGACGATGATGATGATGATGATGATGCACGCGTACGTATTAATTTTGGTGAAATTGTATTTTTTGGTGAAATGCGGTTTCGAGATACAGGAAAATCAGTTTAATCGACGGCTGACGAAGTTGAGTAGTCGTGCGACTGCGACTGAAATTGCAGGCAATCAAAATCCTCGATAATGGAATTCGTGGTGCCGAGAAGTGGGAGTCACTGTCGCTCCGAGAGTCGTGTGTGGAGAAGCCAGCGGGGGATGGCTTCGATATCATGAAATTGCCTCTCATTACAAACATCGAATTATATTTGCGATTAATGAAAAAAAATGTGTGGAAATTAAAGCTTTCGATTGTCGGCGGGGGGAGTGGAAAACTAAACTTCTAAACTTGTCGGTGGAGGAGTGGAAAACTTCTAAAACAATTGAAAAATTGAAATCAATGACTTACTTGTAAATCTTGCTGTTGCTGGTGTTGTTGTTGATGTAGCCGTTGTTGTTGTTGTTGCAGCTGTTGCTGTAGTTGCTGTTGCATGATGTGCTTCTGCTGCCGCAGCATCTTGTCGTGCTCCCTCCGCTGCTGCGCGTCCATGAAGTGCAACTCCTCCGTGGAGCTGCGCAGCTCCAGCGCGCCCTCCTCGCGGAATCCCAGGCCGAGCGATTCCTGTAGGGTGCCACTGCCAACCTTCAGTTCGTTCAGAGTTCAGAGTCGAACACGAATAAAACGAGTCGAACGAACATTTTTTTACTAACCACGACAACACCGAGACAATTGGAAATTTTCTGATTTCGAGAAATCAATTTGGAAATCGAGTTTTGCATGCAACTCGTGTTTGGGAATACATTTGGAAGGGGTGACACGCACACACACACACACACACACACACACATTGCATCTCACACATTGAATACAAAAGCTACAATTTTACACCCAATTATTTTTTAATTTAATAATAAATAAAAATAAATGCGTACAGCAAATTTTAATACAAATGTTGGATTTTTTATAGAAATCAATTGAAATTGAAATTGAATTTAAATGTGTTAAAATGATTAAATAATTTCAAAATTCAATAAAAAAAAATTGAAATTGACTTGAAATGTGTTAAACTGATTAAATCATCAAAAAAAAAAACAAAAAAAAAAAAATTTAAATTGAATTGAAAAATTGTTAAACTGATTAAATAATTTCTTTAATTTAATTTTCATCTAATTTCTCCATGAATAATATTTGAAATTTGAAACTTTCCAACTTTTAATTGGAAGCAGAAACATTTTAGCGATAATTGAAGACTTCGTTATTTTCAAGTTTTTCTTATAGAAATTCTATTAGTTTTGCTCGCCGCGTGCGCGTCCGTTTCATTATCATTCAGATATTCAATCACATTGTTTCAGTACGGAGCTCTTAAATGCAAATACAACAAAAGCCGCTACTTCCGAGTGGAGTGGGAGTGACAGCAGCCTCCGGACTTCCGTCCCCGCGCCGCAACTCTGCAGCGCGAGCGAACTCTGCAACTCTGCGTAGAGCGACCGACTGTCAGCTTGATTACACTTCGGCGGAAAGTAAGTCAGTCGATGAAAAGTGGGTCAAACTGTATGAATTGCGGCGAAATACGTGCACGAGAAATCAAAACGAAACAAACGGCGGCGCAGAGCATCGAGTGGACGCGAACTCCATGCAGCGGCTTGAGTGGGCGACACGACACGATGGTCCGGCGGGTTAACGGGATGCGGGGACGGGGAGTGCAAGTGGAATGCGGAACGCTCACGCGCTGCTTTCGGCTTCGGAAAACTTTGATGATGTGCAAAAATAACTGAAGCAAACAAATACAGCGAGCTAAGAAGATCACAAGAACTCATCTCGCGGCAATTGAGAGCGAAGAGAGTCGAAGCAAATATTGAAAAATTGGTAGAAAAGTTGCCACGGAGCAAACGAAACGAAGACCACCACGTCAAGTTTTGGAGACGAAAATTGAAAGAAAAGTTGGAAATCTTCAAAGAAGAACTAAAAAGTTAACATCGTTGAAGGAATAAATTTCAATTTTTAACTAACAAAAACGAAACGAAATAACTAAAAATTCACTGAAATTGAAGAGTTCGAAGAAATGTGCAATAAAATTATTGATGCCATTTAAGCTTGACTTTCTTCTGAAAACATGAACACACACACACACACACGCAAAGCAGCGAGGGTTGCCACCCCCTGCGCATCACCTGCTCGAACACATTCTCCGGGCTGCTGTCCCTGCTGTCCCTGCTGCCCCTGCTGTCCTCCTCGTGGTGGGACGAACTCGATGCGCGACTCAATTCGATGCGCGGCGTCGACGGCGCCGTCAGCGTGGCCGCGCCTCGAAATGTCGCCAGCTCACCGCTGCTGACCAGTGTGGTTGTTGTTGTTGTTGTCGCCGTTACCGTTGCCTTCAGCGGCGGTGGCCGTTTTTTCACGCTGGTGTTGGTGGCGCTCTCAGATTTTAGAATGTTTGTGCTGTTGGTTAAATTTGTTGTTTGTGTGGCGAGTGGTTGTTCTTGTTGTTGTTGTTGTTGTGTAATGTCTTTGCAGTTGCTGTTTGTTGTTGTTGTTGCAGTGGCAAGCGGCGGCGGCGTCGGCGGCTCCATCTGTTGCAGTGAAAATATTTTTGTTAGAAAATGCAAGAAGAAAGATTTCATTCAAAAACAACAAAAAACTTCTGCAAATAAGAAAATTTCAAACGAGAAAAAAAAAACAAACGCTTTGTTGAAGATCAAAAAAAGTAAGAAAATTAACGAAAATGAAATTCTCAAAATAAAAACAATTATTATTATTTTACAGAAATATACTTGCAAATAGAAGAAATAGAATGGATTTATATTTGTCTATTTTTAATTGAGACACAAGAATGCGTTAAAAAGGAATTGAAAGCTAAAACTTGAATTTCTGATTTCCATCGCAGCCTAAAACTATGCAATGGAATTCCGAATGCGTTTCCTTCCAATGCACGTGAAACACGAATACGTTGTCTCGAAAGTTTCATTGCATAGTTTTAGGCGAAAGTTCAATTTGTAAAATTTTCCAATACGTTGGGGAGGCAGAAAGGTTTTTATTTTTCGTAAAATAACAGATAGAGAAGAAATATTTGAAATATTTAAAGTAATTTCTCTGGAACTCTCTTCCAATGATCAATACTGACATTAATTTTACTGTGATTACAGAACTTTGATGTTTAAATTAACAGAACATTAAAGCAAATTGAGGTCATTAGAACAACGACAACGACAACGACAACGGCAACCGATAGATCCAGGCAGCAAATTCGCAACAAATTCTTAGAAAACCCTCACTACCAACAACAACAACAACTACTACTACAACAACAACAACAACAACAACAACATATATCAGCAGCAGCAGCGGCACCCTCACCACTCCCTGCCAACCCGCACACACACACGGTGAGACGTCATCTTTTTATTGTTGTTTTTCCTCTCATTTCAAAGCTTGCGGTTTTTGCTGCTGCTGCTGCTGTCGCTATTGTTTTTGTTGTTCGTTGTTGTTGCTGTTGTTGTAATGAAAAGAGTGCATTGACACATTTCAAGAGAGGAGTAACCGTCTTATGAGCAAAGCAAACAAATGACGACATCATCTGCGGCGCCCGTTCGCACATGGATGTACATATGTATGTTAGTGTGTTGGAAAATACGCTTGTTAATAAGTAATCAATTCTCTTACAAGGTATACACAAAATTGTACCCGAATAGTTTTTCTGCGAGAGCGGCCGCCACTCACGACCTGGTACGGGCATCAATTAATTCTCGGCCTAAAAGTATGCAATGCATAATTTCATGCGAGCTCACGTGCAAAGGTCGCCGTCAATTAACGCCTGCGAGTGAAAAACTCTCACACTTGACACTCACACAAATGCAGTCTAACACGCACGCACGCACGCACGCACACTTCGGCCTGTGTATACATACACACATCTCTGAAATGCCAGCACATTTTGCACAGCTCTTGCTGGGCTTTAAAACTCATTTAAAATTGAATTGAAGTCGTTTCGCGCAAGCAAACCGCATTTGAAAGCACAAAAACCTGCTTCGATGCGCCCAAAAGATGGCAGCGATTATTTTTGGGGAACATTTTTCGGAAATTTTCTCTTATTCAATTAAACATTTCACGCTCTGAATATATTTATTTTTTTTTCCATTATTTAAAGCCACAAGAAATTGTGCGAAACCTACTTTTGGTTTTCTCTGCGTAGTCAAATTGTTTTCTCTCAATTGCGCTCAGCAGTGGGCTGCTATTAAAAAATCCTTTTAACTGCAAAATTTTTCACTCATAAAAACTTTTGATTTAATGTCGTGCAGTCGCCTAATTTGCTCGGAAGTCCAACACGCGTGAACCGTAGCCACCAACTGCACGTAGTCACTGCAGCAAGAATCCCTTCAGCACTCAGTCTGTGAGTCTGTAAAATGTGAGTCTGTAAGTCTGTGAGTCTGTGAGTCTGTAAGTCTGTGAGTCTGTGAGTGTGTATAAAATACCCGACCATTTTCGCGAGCTTTGCACGAGTCGTAAGTTTGAGTTGAAGCTCAATTTTCGGTGCTCTATTTTGCTGCTTCTGCATTTGACAGCGGCAGAGCTTTCGTTGGCGAGAACGTGCGCTGCTGTCAGCCTCTGACAGCCGCAACTCCTCCCACCACGACGTTGACACATGCGGACTGAACAGCTGGAAGCTTTCAAGCTGCTGTCAAAAATAGCATGCGGTGCTGTGAAGCTTTGGCATTTCGCAGCTTTTGTCATTTTCATTTGTTTACGTTTTTCCTTAAAATTTTTTTCGTTTCCTTTAACGTTTTTTT
This sequence comes from Sicus ferrugineus, assembly GCA_922984085.1. Taxonomy (NCBI): domain Eukaryota; kingdom Metazoa; phylum Arthropoda; class Insecta; order Diptera; family Conopidae; genus Sicus; species Sicus ferrugineus. The sequence goes on from OV277351.1 coordinate 18,583,923, forward strand.
TTTGCCACACATCGTCGTCGTCGTCGTCGTCGTCGTCGTCACTTCGAACACGTGTTGAGCGAAGGTTTGCTCGCGTGCTTTGCCAGTGACAACACGTGACTTTGAAATGCTCTAAAATACCGCTAAGTGTTGCCTCGCGTGCTTGCTAGCGGTTCTTGCATTTTTGTTGCAACGTAGCGGCGCAGCGAGATGCGTGCAGTGTTGCCATCCGCTTGCTTAATTACTTCGGTGTAAAATTGGTGTGAATTAATTATTGTAGTTGTTTCAACTTTTAGTTTAATTGCATGAGTTTCAAGATTTGCAATTAATTAACATACTCGTACTCCTCGTGCTGAGAAGTACTTCAAATTAATTTCATTTAAAAATTGAAATTCTTAGAAAAATTTAGAAATTCTTAGAAAAACTTAGAAATTCTTAGAAAACGCGATTCCCCTGGCGGAGTCGAATCAAAAAAACTCCTTGGAAAGTATGATTCCTGGAAATTGCTAGACGGTCGCAGTTTTCGCGGGTTTTTTTAATTTTTTAAGGATGGTGAGACGATTTCATTGACAGAAGAATCTTCTGAGAAGATAATAGACGATCCGATTCTTAGAAAGACTTGATCAAAATCGTTCTCAGGTGGTCGGATACACGGGAATTTTTGCGAATTGAATTTTTCAAGAGAGCATTTAATTGAATTGAGTTTTGAGAAGAAATTTTAATAAATGCAATCACATATTTAAAGTCTTCCACTAGTCTTCAACTACGATAGAAATTAAAAATTAAATTAAAAATTAAATTAAAAATTAAATTAAAAATTGAATTAAAAATTGAATTAAAAATTAAATTAAAAATTAAATTAAAAATTAAATTAAAAATTAAATTAAAAATTAAATTAAAACTTGAATTAAAAATTAAATTAAAAATTAATTAAAAAAAATATTAAAACTTGACAATACAATTCCCGCCAAGGATACTCACATCGGTGCCGTTGTGCGGAATATTTTCGACTCCCGCCTCGCGTTGCTGGGTCGCCGTGTACAGCGCAGCGTTGCCAGCCGCCGCCGAGTTGGTGTCGTCGAGGGATTTCTCGAAGGAGGCAATTGGAGCGGCGCCCAGACGCTTCTGCTTGCGTGCATCCATTGGACGCAAATGATTTCAACGATTGCTTGTCAGATAGACAGAACTGACTCAGCTTTTTGCCCGCTGAGTTGATAATTTAATCAGACAGAATACAATTCAACGACCCACACTTTCTCGAAGTTATTACATGATCTCGTTGAATTGGATTTTTATGCTTTTAATTTGTTATTTATATTGTTTATATTGTTTCTCAACCGACAAATTCATTAGTTCAGACAATCGTCTGAAGAGAAATTATTGTTTTTTTTTTATCATTTACCTTCCAATAATAAATTTTTAGCCTTCTTTAACCTTCAAAAAATCGTCCCTTTCTTTCATGTTCTTGAAAATCAAATTCTAAATACGTAGTAAATCTACACAAAAATTAAAAAGCCTTCAAACAAAAGTGCAAAAAAAATCCAAGATATGCTTGATTGCGGATACTTTCAGGTGCAAAGAGACGCCCGCAGCGTGCATTGTTTTGGTCCTTTCAAGCTCCTGCCTGAAGGATCTGCATTTCACGCTCTCGTGCACTTCAAACACGCAAGTCAGAGAGTTGCCAGACGGCTGGCTTTTCAGATCTATTTTTCCATATGTTGCGTTGAAAGCGTCGACATGAGAAATTTAGAAATGTTTTCACGGTTATTTAAAGCTGGCTAAAACCGTTCAGGTTTGAATTTAGTAGGTTCTTCCAAGAAATTGAGCAGCTTTTCTTCTTCAACAGTGTCATCGCTTTTCATTGCTTTTCATTGCATTTTCCAACGCTTTTTCCTCCGTTTTTTCCATCGCTTTTTCCTTAATTTTTTCCATCGCTTTTTCCTTCGTTTTTTCCTTCTTTTTTTCCTTCGTTTTTCCTTCTTTTTTTCCATCGTTTTTTCCTTCGTTTTTTCCTTCGTTTTTTCCTTCATTTTTTCCTTCATTTTTTCCATCGCTTTTTCCTTCGTTTTTTCCATCGCTTTTTCCTTCGTGTTTTCCATCGCTTTTTCTGTCGCTTTTTCCATCGCTTCACCTGGCAACTCTGCTCAGACAGCCTGCAATGGAGTCTTCATACCCTGCAATGAATCGTAGTCATCGTCATCGTCATCGCCATCGTCATCGTCATCATCATCGCCATCGTCATCGTCATCGTCATCGTCATCGTCATCGTCATCGTCATCGTCATCGTCATCGTCATCGTCATCGTCATCGTCATCGTCATCGTCATCGTCATCGCCGTCGCCGTCGCCGTCGTCATCGTCATCGTCATCAGCTTTTTGTTTTATTTGTACAGCAAACGCGCGCTCAAAGCATTACAAAATGCTCGAGAGGGTCATGATAAACAGCGGGATTCCTTCGGCTGCAGCTTTGCAGCGTTTAACCCTCGGATACAAAAAGCGCCGTCCGGTGCAGCCAGAGAGGGGACTGCGTGCGCTAATTGACTGCAGGGGTCGCTGGACAACCAAAGAAGTTGAAAGCTGGGTTGGGCATTCCGACGGCTTTGAAAACTTTGAGGGGGGGGGGGGGGAAATACATAATAAATGGCAACCAACATGAAAAAGAAACAAATAAAAAATAACAAAATTAAACAGTAAAACAGGTAAAAATAATATAAAAAATGAATATTTAAAAAGGAAAATTCTTCGGCAGAGTTTCACTTCTTCAAAGCCGTCGGTGCAGAAAGAGACTTTTTATTTTTATCTCGTTCTTTTGTTTCCCAAAATTTTGTTTGATCTACGAAATCTTCACTCAGAAAAATTAAAGCTTACTTTTGTAAAAGATTCTTTTTATGGAATAATATAAAATTTGTTAAGTGAAATCTGTAAAATCTGTTATCAAAAAAAAAAAAAAAAAAAAAAAAAAAAAAATTGAGATGGAATTAAAATCCGAAAGGACAAGAAATGTAAAGAAAATTCTGAACTTGAAATAAACTCATCCAACAGTGAGTTTAGTTAATGCACTGCTAAAGAATTAACATGGAAACTAACAAATAGATTGCAAACATTCTTAAATTGAAAGTGTCATCAAATCGAGAGACTTGAAATTGATAGTATTAAAAACATGAACAAAATAATCGCTAAATATAACTAAATCGAGATCGTTACAGCCTCCATCTCGTCATCAATTTGTAGCGATAATCGCGATCGAGACAGCTTTTCTCACATCACATCAGTTGTATTTTGAATTAATTGCAAACTAGTTGAACTTTCTATGGGGCGGAATAAAAGTATAGAAAAAACAAGTGGAGTGATTTTTAAATGAGTGTGCGGTGGGTGTGTGTGGATGTGTATGTGTGTAACTCTCACTCTCTTCTGCTAGAGCTGTAAGAAATAAATTACACTGAACAATTACTTCAGTGGAAACTAAGAAATTTCGTTCTCTTTTATTCTTAGAAAATTAAGATTTATCATTACATTTTGTAAGCACGGATGAAACATTTTTACAAAATTGCATTGCCTAGTTTCAGGCGACTGCTGTGACAATAGAATTTTGAGCAGATTGTGAGCCAAACTTTCAGCCAAAAATCACACTGCAGCATTATTAATACGTAGATTAATAATTAATTAGCCTTCTTTTTATTATAAAAAAAACTTTTATGTTCTTCACTTTCCAGACATTTATTTTCGTTGTTGTTTATTTTTATCACTCCCTTTTTTGGCGTTCGCCGAAACTCATTCGACCACGAAAATGTAATTTAATACTCATCAGAGTTAATCGAGAGCCACAAATAATCCCAAAATCATGTTGCACCGCTTAAATTTGAGCTTAAATTGATGTCTGGGCAGAAGTGAAAAATGCGCTTAAAGGTCACACGGGGTGGAATTACAACAACAAGTTTGGGTTAAGACAGCGAGACCACAAATCGATTGGATACTCGTTACAATTCAAGAAGAATTAAAGAGTAATTAAAGCAGAAAAAGGTGCGCCTATTTGTATTTTTTTCCAACTTCTCTCGGCAAACCTTTCTTAATTTAAACACGCTGGCAACTCGTTTCTGCACCAACTACAAATTTTTTCCGCTAATAGTTGAAGCGCTCACGATAGTTCTTCAAAAGTATAAAAAAAAAAACAAGAACAAAAACCACTAAAACTGAGACACACGGAAAAGTAACATGAAAAAAAACCGCATAACCAGACATCCTAAACACATGCAACGCCAGCGAAAATAGTGGAGAGAAAAGAACGAGTGAGAAACGAGACGAAAATGAGTTTTTTTTTATGAGGAGGAGGAGGAGGCGGTGGAGGAGCACCACAGTGAATACTGTGATCAGAGAGCGCGGGTATGTAAAGAGTATTCAAAGTTATAATAGCTCGCTAGTCTCGGAACAAGATTATCGAGTACCTCGTCTTGGCAGAGCGACTGCTGCGAAGCCGGTCAACATTTCAACGACGCCTTCACTGAACTCCAACATTTGAAATGTTGACCGAACTCGCAGCAGTCGCGCTCTGCCAAGACAATGTAGCCGAAAATCTTGGACACTCTCTTCATAGACTCTCTCTCTGGTAGGACGACTGTAACGCTACGCAAAACGCTGTGCATACTTTTTGGCTGCTTGCCAGTAGGGCTGACGGCACCCCCCCCCCCCCCCCCTCCGGCTACCCTCTCATTCTCTTCACCCAATCCATCAATTTCTGAGGCAGTTGAGGCCAAACAACATGTTGCACTTCGATCGGCTCGAAGTTCAAATCACACAAAATTGACTTGCTGGTTGTTTGTGATTGTGTGGGCAGCGCAGCGCGGTACTATTAGTGTTGGTTGTTGTTGTTGTAGCATAAAAGCACAAGCATGTCGTTGACTAGAAAACGCCTCAAAAGAGACCACAAGTTCGTGACTGACACGCACGACTGTTCTTTTTTTTTTATGTATTCATTCATTCATGCATACATAACGGTCTCATTTTTGAATTTCTTTTGTGTTCCTCCAGGTTTCTATTTGATTTCTCCTTCTCTTCGCATACATAACACAACACTTTGTTGTTGTTGTTGTTGTTGTTGGAACTATGCCTCCTTTCGGTTTCCGTTAGCGTTATACTGGGTTAGCATGCCAACCGGCTCTTGTTTCTTCCTGTATCAGTCGTTGACATCGATGAAGAAATCTGCTCTCTCTCTCTCTCTCTCATATATTGCATTATATGTAGTTAACGTAATAATTAAGGGGATTACGTAATGCTAGCAATAGTTTTCTCAACAAAATCGACTACACTTTGGCAGCTGCATTGTGTTAACTAATCAATTTTGTGTTCAATTTCATTGACCACCACTGTAGTTCTGATTCGCACTTCCATTTGATTTCCATTGCCTACTTTTAGGGTGTCATTTTGAATGATGTAATTTTCGTTGCGTTATTTATTTTGGAGCGAGACTTGGGATTTTCATAAATCCTTTTAAGATGCTATTTCACTTTATTTCATTCCATTCAAGCTTTATTTTCAATTAATATTATTGTCACTTTTTTAAAAACAATGCAAATTTCTTCAAATACTCAATTATTTCTACCTTTCTTCTTTCTTTCTTTATTTATTCCCTTCTCTCTTCTCTGCCGTTCACTTCGGCTTTCGAACCACGACTGTCCGAAGTCATTCACCGTTTTTTTCACTGATTGCTTATGTTGTTCGCCTCGAACATGTTGCACGTTTGATCACAATGAATCGCACTGCATGACGCCTGCAAGCAGACAATATAAAACATTCGGTGCTTCTCTGCTCTTCGTTGTTTTTTTCGTGTTCCAGTTTTGTTGCGCAGCATACGCGACCCTCGACATGAGCTACGAAGTACCGGCGATAAAATTACAAGAGAGAAAAACGAGTGAGAAAAACAAGAGAGAAAAACAAGTGAGAAAAACAAGAGAGAAAAACAAGTGAGAAAAACATGAGAGAAAAACGAGTGAGATACGATATAACAAAGTAAAATAATCACAATATTAAGAAATATCACAATTTAAAAAAAAAAACAAATGGCTGAAAAATCGATTAATCGGTAAGTAATTCACCACCCCCCACCCCCCACTTTGTAGACTTATAATTCCCAACTAAGAATTTTGTGGAATAAGAAATCGCAGCCTTTCCAGTTCTTGAATGCCGCCACAACTTAATTATGCACCCTACACACGGCATGCACACTCAACACAGTTCGATGTTGCTAATTGAGAGGATGCTGGTGTTGTGTTTTCTAATTGTTGTTCACTTGAATACCGTTACTCCTCCGACGGACGAGGCTATTAAAGTTGACGACACAAAAGGCAGGCAGCAAAACCCCCCCCCTCTTCGGTCCACTGGCACCCCTCTTCAGTCCCCTGGCACGCGGGGAATCTGGTGCATGTACGTCACGCTCTGTTCGACAAAATCGATCAATAAACTGGATTGGAATTAATGTTTTCTTTTATTGCCAACGAGATTTATTGCGAGTCTATTGAAAAAACTAAGAAAAGCTGGTTCACACATCTGCAGAAGCTGGAGTTTGGAGGACCGAACGGAACGGTTTTGCAGTGACAAAACTCAATATTTTCCAGCAATTCCAGTATTTGTAATTTCCAAGCCTTTCACAGTGTAAAAATCCATGAGATTTGATATGAACTTTGAACCGCAGCACTTTGTTTCTCACGTAATAATAAGTCGGCGGGGGGGGGGGGGAAAATAATGGTGCGCTCTAATCTATTTCCAGATTTTGCAATTCCCTGCCTATACTGGGTTCGCGTACCTCCGCATTGTGCGGGATTTTCCAGCGTTTGGAATCCATTAGATACTCTCTGCGAATGAAATGCATTTTATATTCGATATCTCGTGGTGTTCTGATCTACCGATCAAAGGTCAACCTTTTGTCTCTCAAGTGGCGCACCCACTCCGCCTTCAGGGCCGCCATCTGACCCGCCTCGCCGCCGTATTCAGCCGGCAACATCGCGCGAGGAAAGTATTTGTAGGGTGTCTCCGCGTTGGGCAGATGAAAATGTATCTGCGAATTCAGTTTATTAGCACTCGGACGGCTGAACTCATTGCAATCCGGCCGGCTCACCAATTTGAAGACGTCGCTCTTGATGAAGGGCTTCACGACCATCAGCACCTTGTCCAGGTACGAGGGGCAGTTGAGCACGTGCACCTCCTTCAAGCGCACCGGGTGCGCCTCCTGCACGAACCTCATGTAGACACGCAGCGCACTGAACACCACTCGGGTCAGGTGGCGCAAGCTGAAGCCCGCCATGTCGAAGATGGGCACCTCGCCGTCGCACGCGCCGCCCTCGTCGCCCCCGTCGCCCTCGTCATCGATGGCGAAGCGGCAGTCGGCAATCATGAAGAACATTTTCACGCCATCCACGAAGTTAAACTTGGAGAGATGGAAGTGGAACGAACAACTGCACTCTTCAAATACTTCAATACAAGTATAAATTGAGAGAAAATTTACCTTTTCTGCGTCGAAGTCGATCAGTCGGTAGAACAGCAGCTTGTTGTTGTCGGGCGTTAATCCGGGCAACGGTACTAAATCTCTGCCAGCCACACACGAGAGAAGTTCATGAAAGCAAACAATTCAAATAAAAAATTGCAACTCTAACATGATGCAGCGCAGCTGAGCCGCTAAAGATTTTTTTCGCTCGCATCACCTCGCATATCTTGCAACAGGTTTGCCTATTTTGCGTCTGCGGCTGCGGTACGCAAACAGCAGCGTAACGCAAACGCAAACGCAAACGCAACCGCAACAATGGCTGTCATGGCCTGTCAATAAAACAACGCAGTTTTAACTGTACTTACGCGACCTGCAACAACCGTTGCGAACTCTCATCGGAGGGATCGCGCTGCAGAAAGATTTGCGGATGCTTGTTGCGCAGTTTGTAGTTGAGCTGAAGCAACTTTTTAGCGCCCTCAATATCGCCCGTCGACGAGTACAGAAAGCGTTTCAGCAAAGATTTTTCTGCAATTAAATTCAAATTACACGAAAAAAAGTAGAGTATAAATTCGAGATTTCAATAATGCTGTAATAGTAATTCAACAGCAATAAAAACAAATGAAATCATAAATAGAAATTAAATTGTTTTATTCAAATATTAAATAAAAACACCAATTAAAAATTTAGTGTGTTAGTAAACTTTTAAATTAGAGAAAAAATTGTGGTGTTTCTTCAAGAAATTCAAAGCAGTCCGTCAAGTTTCTGCGAATTCAACTTATTTTAAATTATTCTTATATTATTCAACTTATATAATCTTTCAACTTATTTTAAAATACAAACCAGTTATTTATGCAAATTGAAATTAAATGTAAATAAAAGCAGATGTAAATAAAAATAAATGAAATAACTAAGACGGTCTGGGTCGACTGTGCGACACTCTACACAATTAGATCGACGCTTTTAGATCAGCTGTATTCGTCTAATTAAGCTGTATTTTCGAGCAAATCTATAATTTTTATGGATTTCAGTGAGTGGATACCGTAAATCCTCGATGAGCTATTTAAAACTTTTAAATTCCTTGTTAAACGGGTAACAATATTACAATATTTAGGAAATAGTAATGCAAAAACTAAACGCGAAACACATACCAATTTTCTGCGGCAGATGATTTTGCGTTTTAAGCCATTTTTCCAGCTCAACGACCAGCTCATCCAAATCAGGCCTCACAACCATTTTCAGTCAGTGCAACAGTGGGAAATGAAAAATTTCTAGAGAAAAATTTTACTTTTAACTTCTCTTTCTTGATTAGTATTTATTTTCCTTTTTTTTTAACAAAAAACTGAAAAACGTTTTCCATCAATCAAGTTTGCGTGTGCATGGAAACAAAAGAAAAATTCCGCAGTCTTACCACCGCTCGTCGCCGCGACGTAATTGCAACTGTAGACGGGGCTTAAATTGTGATTCCAACGAAGCCGAATTGCCTTGTAGGCTCAATTCACTCGGCTCAGCGCTGATGGCACCATTTGCACCCTACTGTAGCCCCAGCTGCGGCGACTCTAATGAAGTCAATGAAAAAATACCACACGACGGAATAGAAGTCGACTGGCTGGCTGGCTGGCTGGCTTGAGAGATCCAAAATGTGGGGATTCTATTTTTAGCCACAAGTTTAATTCCTGGTACTGAATACTGATCGATCGATCGTGACATTGATTGAAAACTACTAAATAAACTAAAACAACAGCCGACTGCGGCTCAATTAAAGAAGCCAGCCAAACAAATAAAAAAATAGATAAAACAAAAACCAAAAATACTGAAGCAGTCCATAAACTTGTCACGGATTCGAGTATTTGAAAATCTCATTTATGTTTGTCACGTATTATCGTAATCGCTGTCATGTTGCCTCTGTACGACTTTACATTTGACGGCTTTGTTAAGGCGGACCACGAAATAGATAACCATGAAGCAGCCGAAACAGATTATCTTTCCTAAAATGATGCGTAACAAGCAAGTTTTCGATTCCCTTCTGGGAAAATTTTATGTAATCCGATAACCGATCAGATAATCTGAGAGATCCGAAGAAAGAATATGTGAGCAACATAAAATAATACATTAAATCAAACATTACAAGCTATTTAAAATTAATAGTGACACAAAAAATTACAGTAGTAAATAATAAACTAGGAGTAAATTAAAGGAAAGAAGACGACCACAAATTAAAATATGTAGAGAAAAGCATAAATTCGAGAAAATGTTTAAGAAAATGTTTAAGTAAATGTTGAAGAAAACGATGTTTAAAAAGGTCTGTTTATGAAGTGTGTGGATTATTATGGCTTACTATTGAAAGGCAGTTCGCAAATATTAGCGGAAATTCTACAATTGAATCTCTATGAACTGAAAATTCAAACAAAAACTATTCCGAAAGCTCAGATTTCATCGGAAACAGCCGACGTTTCACCACGGATTCATTCGTGGGGTCACTTTTAATATACCGACTTGTAGTGAAAATGCTATACAGTGTTGATTCAGCAATATATGTCATTGTATTACATGATGTTGATTATAATAATGTCGTCTTGACTCACATCCTACTTACACAATATAGAATGTGGAATCTTGACTCAGTATAACACTGCATTTAATCAATCAAAATAATCAAAATAAAAGATAGAATATTCCAACTCGGTATGAAGGAAACTCAAGTTTATACTTAAATAAAATTTGTTTATTCCTCCAAAATAATCAAAATAAAGGATAGAATATTCCAACTCGGTATGAAGGAAACTGAAGTTTATACTTAAATAAAATTTGTTTATTCCTCCAAAATAATCAAAATAAAGGATAGAATATTCCAACTCGGTATGAAGGAAACTCAAGTTTATACTTAAATAAAATTTGTTTTTTTAATATCACGAATGTCATTTTGACATTTCGACATTGAATAATATATAATTTGTTTTTAAGACTTGAAACTTTATTTCTGAAATCTGAAGCCTTTTATGATTAAAAAAAAAGACTATTTTAAGGTCTTGATAAATGAAGTGAAGTGAAAGAATTTATTAGTAAATAAAAAAATAACATTAAAACTGCATTATACAAGTAATAATAAAATACTTAAATAAGAACAGGAAGATAATTACTATCACAATTTAGATAAGATATAAATAAATGAGACGATTATATTTCTCTTCATTTTATCTTGTATCGTCTAGTCTATTTTACTTTTTTGTTTTCAATTGCTTTAATAAGATTTAACGAGAAGAAATTTTTCAAATTCAAAAAATTTCAAATTTCCTGGTGCTCAAATGTAGGTCATTATGAATTAAGACGTTATAAACTTATTTCTTAATTGTACTTTTTAAATTACGTTGTATAATAGCTTTTCTGAACATCGTATACTTTTTGGATCATCATAACTCGAATACATTATTTTTATATTTAATTAACCAAGTAATTAAACGTTTTTGTGCTCATGCCGTGCTTTTATTTTAATATCTTTCTGTCCTTTACTTCCTCGCCTCACCACTGCAAAGATGTGATGTGAGCCATGTTTACATGCAATATAAACAAGATTTCCCAACCACAACAAGGTAGAGAAAAAACTCGACCGGGCCCTTGCTTAACTTCACTTGGTAAGCCACCAACAGACTAATTTAATACATCCGCGCTAATGTATGCGAACCATTCAACCGGCTGCCTGGTAGTAGTTTTGCAATTCGCGTTGCATTTTGCAGTCGCATCTGAAACGGCTTCGGTTTTTCAAATTCGGTTGAGAAATTTCCGAGTGTTTTCTGCCTTCGGTAATTTGATATGATTTGTTTATTTATTTTTTTTATTTTTTTACCTCGTAGCTACGCTACAAACTAGTTTATATATTTCATGCTTCACAGCATTTTACAAATGAGAGAAAATTAGATTTAAGATTTTTTTCACTGAAAAATATCAGTAATATTTTTATAAAAAATTAAATTACAAAATTAGAAATTATTTTCATTTTAATTTTAACATTTCTAAACTGTTTAGAAATCTATTTTTATGTTGAAATCTTTTTCCAATTTGGAATATTTTAAAATTTTGGTTAATCTGAAAATTGTACAATTTCACTCTTATTTATTGCAAATTGTGAGAAACTTTATAAATATTTCAATTTAAAATAAATTGAGAAAATTTAACGAAAATTATGAGAAAATTTATAAATATACCAAAATATAAATAAAAACTCATTTTGAATTATTCATAACGTATTTTGAATTATTCATAGGTTTTGTAAGATAATTCATATAAATTTTTCCCTATAAAATTAATTGCAAAATTTTGTATCGATCCTTTGATCGATACAATGATGATTGAGTTTAATTAACTAGTTAGCTGTGACGACCTTTTTGGAAAAGAGTTTTCAGAGATATTTTATTTTGACTTGGCCTAAAAATATTTAATTTTTTATTTATATATATATTAGATATAATATACAATATTAAAAGCAATTAAATGAAAAGAGTACTTGACAGCATCTTAGACTCAAAGCTCCAACATAAAACATCCTGAAGTTTACGAATATATTTTAGTTCTCACTAAAATTGCAATTTAAAACACAAACTATTCTCGCTACTTTTTACTCATGACGAGTATACTCACAAAAAGTCATCACACAAAATGTTGCCCTTATTTAATGATGAGTATTTTCCTTATAAACAGTTAAATGGTTAAATAAAAAAAATTTCAAAACATTTTTAAAATTAGTTTTAGTGTACAAACATACAAACTTGGCAGCACTTTACATTGCCATCACTTCGGACGCGCCATGTTTTCATTGCACGAGTTGGTGGGTCTTGCGTTTTTTTTATGGCCGAAGGACTGGCTAGAATTGTTGATGCTAAAGTTGTTGATTTAAATAGTTAAAAGTGTGCAAATAATATTAACAGCCTAAAATTTTAAAAAACCGTGGTAAACAGCAACAAGAAACATTTAGTTGGATTCGGCAAGGACGCGGCAACAAGCCTACAACAACAGCGCTTGAGTTAAATCAGACGGGCTACAGATTAATACAATCCTTTGCTTCAACGGAACGTCCACACGTAGGAGGTACAGACTGATCCAGTGAATTGCAAGAGAATCCATCCTTCAGCTACACCAAGCAACATGGTGCCCATCGGAGCCGTTCACGGCCATCCCGGCGTTCATGCACAGCAACCGTTGCCAGGTGCACCACAGGGACCGAATACTTTGCAGTCCTCGTCGTCTACATCGAATGTATCATCAAATAAGTCATCACTGTCGGTGGTAAGTTTTGTGGCAAGTTTTGAATTCTCGCAAATTGAAATGTTTCCGTGCGTAGAAACCGAATTACACGTTGAAATTCACTCTGGCCGGACACACGAAAGCGGTGTCAGCTGTTAAATTCAGTCCAAACGGCGAGTGGCTCGCCAGCTCTTGTAAGTTCCACGCCTTTTATTCTCTTGCATTCAGCTTGAAATTTTCTCATTTTTAGCGGCCGATAAACTGATTAAAATCTGGGGCGCCTACGATGGCAAGTTTGAGAAAACCATCGCTGGCCACAAATTGGGTATCTCAGATGTGGCATGGTCATCGGACTCTCGTCTCTTGGTCAGCGGCAGTGACGATAAAACTCTGAAAGTGTGGGAACTCAGCTCAGGCAAATGCTTGAAAACGCTTAAGGGTCACAGCAACTACGTCTTCTGTTGCAACTTCAATCCTCAGTCGAATCTTATTGTATCGGGAAGTTTCGACGAGAGTGTTCGCATCTGGGATGTGCGTACAGGCAAGTGCTTGAAGACCCTGCCTGCTCATTCGGATCCCGTTTCGGCGGTACATTTCAATCGAGACGGATCGCTGATTGTCAGCTCGAGTTATGATGGTCTCTGTCGCATCTGGGATACAGCCAGCGGCCAGTGCTTGAAGACTCTCATTGACGACGATAATCCTCCCGTGAGTTTCGTGAAATTCTCCCCAAATGGCAAATACATTTTGGCGGCCACCCTGGACAACACGTTAAAGCTGTGGGATTATTCGAAGGGCAAATGCTTGAAAACGTACACCGGACACAAAAATGAGAAATACTGTATATTTGCTAATTTCTCCGTTACGGGAGGAAAGGTTTGCATACAAGCATTGCTAAAGAATTAAGAGTGTAATATTTTTCTTATTAGTGGATCGTATCGGGCAGCGAGGACAACATGGTCTACATTTGGAATCTGCAAAGTAAAGAAGTTGTACAAAAGTTACAAGGACACACTGATACAGTTCTGTGTACTGCTTGCCATCCAACTGAGAATATCATCGCCTCTGCCGCTCTCGAGAATGATAAAACCATTAAATTGTGGAAAAGTGACACATAAGTGCGAAGCATCAGCGGTCCAGAATTGGTTTTAGTAAGGTTTTTAGTACATAAACCGTAAAAATGAGACGTTTTCATATTTGTAAGTTTCTTGGAATACAACATAACAAATATTTTATAATAATTATGATAACTTCCATTAACTATAAATGTGTTTAGAGTAACTCCTCAAAGGCATAGAAGCAAATGAGTGTTATTTTGGTTTGAGTCGAGAGTTTTATTTATTTATCAAGTGGTAATGACATTTTCTACAGCAATGTTAAGATAATTATATCCTAGAACACTTTAAAATACAGCTGCTTTATATTAATAATGCAGTTTTTAATTTTTTATAACATCTATTTCATAAAGATTTCATGTTGCGAAAAAGTTGTACACCAAAATCGCATGTATTAAAGGGATTTTCTCATTCCTAATCAGTTCTCAGAATGTGAACAATCGGTATATATCTGCAAAACTATCGTAATAAATATTTTTTTAATTGTAGCATTTGGAGTAATCATTTTATAACTACTTATAAAAGCATTACTGAATAATATGGAATGCAAAAGGGGACTGAAAAATACACCAAAGATGCCGCATCGTTGAATCCGATTCGTCTGAAAAAAAACTCACCGGGGGACGACGGGTATTCGATCAATTTTACTTAAATGCTTACGTACAATTTCGAGTGCTTATTAAAATAAGTACGTTTTGATACAATATTAAGAAGAAAATACCTTTTCGTTGAAATAGAGTGAGTTTTGGAAAAGTTGGGCTATATTGTTTTATTTATAAAGATTCTTCAGCTTCAAATCATTCATTTGTATATATATATTTAAATTTTATAAGTTATCTTAAGAAAAGCATGTTTTTCGATTGCCTAGACTTCGTCCCTGACTTCGTTCCCATGGTCCCACAAGTGCGTATTTTCGTATTAATTTTAGTACATTTCTGACTGAGGATTTTTCATCTGAGGCTACATTTTTTGTGGCTCTTGAGAACTTTTTTTCTCGGTTGCTCAGATTTAGATTTTAAGTTGTTAAACATTTAGTCATCCTTCCATTTAATTCGTAATAAAATAGATGCTGAATTTTTAACGTGGCCACGAAGAGCGATTTCTTGTTTGGTCCATGATTTCCTACTAAAAAAGGTTATTATTTTTTTCGGTTTTTTTTATATTTATTTATTTGCTTTCACAACTCCTTATGCAGCAAGACATAAATCTTGTTTTTATTAAGTTACAATAAGAAACATAAATTAATAAGGAACAAAATAACATAATAAGAAAAAAATATGGAAACTTGTTAGATACCCACAAAGTGAAGACAGACTAAAGTAGAAGAGTAGAAGACTAAAAACTACTTTTTTGATTTTTTTTCTTTAAAAAAATTGCCGGCGTCGTTTCATTAGTGAATATCTTTCTCACTTGCGCCGAGTACTTTTTGGATATCGTATGCAACCTTGGTTCCTGTTTAGTTTTCATAAAGTTACTGCAACACTGTTCACCGTTCATTTGGCATGGTTACACGGAAAGTAAAGAATCTTCTTCAACCTGTTTTTTTGAAGTAATCGTGGTGACGCGTAATATCTCGTTGAACCTGGCTACACCATTCTTGAAGCGGGTTCTGGAAGCTGGTTTCTTGAAGAAAGCGTAGCTATACGTAGTTTCTTCTTTGATTTTAGAAGTCTTATATGTGTGATTCCTAAACATGTGTGAGTGAAATTTATGTTGGGCAAAATATGTTGAAAAACCGGTTCGTGCGGCAACTGTCTAATTGTGTGCGTAAGAAAAACCTAGAATCAATAGAGTTTGAAGAAAAGAAACCAAGCGGTTGTGTTGTTAAAAGTTTTATACGTGTGATTCCTTAATGTGTCTGGGACTGAAATTTACGTTCCACAAACTGCATTAGAACTCGTTCGTGTGGCAAATGTTTACTTGTGTGCGTAAGAAGAAACCGAGATATCGACACAAATTTGGTTGCAAAACAGTTCTACACTTGACACTAGATTGTAGACTTTTCCCTTTCATTATCCCACCCCTTTTTCAATCAAACTGTAAATACTTCAAAAGAAATTCCGTGTAACCAGGCGCATTCCCAAGAGCGATTTGACATTGCTTTCTCGCCTTTCGCAGAAATTGCATACGTTCCACGTGAAATCGTTAATTTATTCATTTTTATTTTAATTTAAATTATTCCTCGAAAGGCGAATAACTATTAAAATTTAAGTAGTTCACATTTTAAAAATAGAAAAAAATGTCGAAATCCAAATCCAAGAAGAAGGAACGCTTTATTGATGAAGAAGACAATGATGAAGTAGGAGTCTCAGCTGCTGCCAACAAAAAGGCTGCCAAAAAAGGCAAAAAAGGTAAACGTGGGAAAGGTGGCGACTCCAGCGATGACGAATCTCTGGCCAGCAGCAAACAGACCCATGATGTTGATGAACTGGAAAGTTCCACTAACAAGACAGCCGCGAATTCCAAAACAAAGAAGTCTGCAAAGAAAGGGAGACGGAAGGATGACTTCAGCGATGATGAAGAAATACTGAAAGTAGAAGCACCACTAGCGGGCGGACAGAAGAAGAGTGGCGGCAAAAAGCAACAGGATGATGGCGATGAGGAAGATGTGGCACCGCCAGTTCCAGTAAAGAAAGCTGGCAAAAAGAACAAGAAAAGTAAGAAAGATGATGACTGGAGTTCGGATGAAAAACAGGATGAACCGAAGGAGGCGGAGAAGCTTGATGTGCCAAAGCCAGCGCAAAAGAAGGCACCCAAGAAGAGTAAAAAAAGTAAGAAAAAGCAAGACTTCAGCGATGATGATGAAGTTGAAGATGCTGTGCAAGCTGGTCTTGGAGCTGATGACAGCGAAGAAGAGTCTGAGGTGATGGCAATAAAACCAGCTGGTAGCAAATCTGCCAAAAAACAAAAACAAATGAAAAATAAATATGAACTCAGTGATAGCGTGGAGGATGATGAAGACCTGAATGAAGATGAGTTGGTTGTGGAAGACCTAAAGAAGGCTAAAGACCTCAAACCACTTAAAAACGAAAATAACAAGAAAAAGACTGCAAATCAGGCACGAAAAACAGCAGCTGTGCTAGAAGAGCTTCCAAGAGAAGAAGCTGAAGTTATTAAAAAACTCGGAGATTTAAAAGTTGATGCCGCTGAAGCGGACGAATTGGCCGAAGAGGCAGAAAAGCCAAGTGAGGAGAAGAAAACTGCCGCCGACGCACCGCAAGAAAAGAAACTCACGCATAAGGAAAAGAAAAAGCAGAAGAAGCAAGAGGAATATGAGAAGCAAATGGAACTGATGACACGAAAGGGCGGCGCTGGGCACTCGGAGCTGGATAGCAACTTTACCATGTCACAGGTTCAAAAGAGTGCGGGGCAGAAGGCTCAAATGGAGCATGCGGTCGACATTAAAATTGAAAATTTTACCATTTCAGCAAAAGGTAAACGAAATCAGATCTCTTAATTTTCTCTAACTGACTCGTTGACGAGTGCAAGGAAATTAGAAAAGAATGCATTCTTGGGAATGAAAGGAATTCATTTCTGTGTATTCATTATTTCGAAAAACTGAAGAAATGCTTCCTTTTCCGAATGCTTGTTGGGTAGGAAGGCAAAGAGTGCATTCTTTTGAAGTAACTTTGAAAGAATGCAATTTCGAAATTTTCATATTTGAGAATTCGAAATTCAAAGTATTGGGCTGGCAAAGAAGTTCATTCGGATTTTGTTTCAGCGCAAGTTTCGTGCGGATTCGCTTTTTTCTCAGCACAATCTGGCAAATCGAATACTCATTTAGAAGGTTATTTTTTACTGCTTATATTGTGCTGCCTTTGGTGTGGCTAATATCATTATAGATATATGTTTTGTCTCATTGTCTCATCTTCTGTATTCACCGGATCCTGCCGGATCATCGATAATGCCGGCCAATATACAATATAATTGATTAAAATTTATATTGCAAAAATTGTGTTTCCACTTTTAAAAACTGAACAAATTTATTTGCCAACCCATTGCCATTTATAGAAAATTAGTTAGAAATAATTTATTCTACTTTCAAGTGTTTTGAAAGCATACATTCCTTTTTTTGAGGCATTCCTTAAAGATGTCCACCTCCCTCTCACTAACTCTTCCCTCTTCAGGTAACGATCTCTTTGTCAATGCCAACCTGTCGATCGCTCATGGTCGTCGTTATGGGTTGGTGGGTCCTAATGGTCACGGCAAGACCACTCTGCTGCGTCACATAGCCACGCGTGCCTTTGCTATTCCGCCCAACATTGATGTTCTGCTGTGCGAACAGGAAGTGGTTGCCACGGACAGAACTGCCATCCAGACTATACTCGACGCGGATGAGAAACGCAACAAACTGCTGGCGAAGAGTAAAGAGCTTGAAGATCAGTTCGCCGCAGGTGACATGAGCGTGCAAGAGGAACTCAATGATACATTCGCCGAGCTGAAAGCTATTGGCGCTTATTCTGCGGAGGCACGTGCTCGTCGTATCCTGGCCGGTCTTGGCTTCAGTGAAGAAATGCAAAATCGTCCGACTAACAAGTTTTCGGGAGGCTGGCGCATGCGTGTCTCTCTTGCCCGTGCGCTTTACCTCGAACCGACTCTGCTGATGCTCGACGAACCGACCAATCATCTCGACTTGAATGCCGTCATTTGGCTGGATAACTACTTGCAGGGTTGGAAGAAGACTTTGCTAATCGTTTCTCACGATCAGAGTTTTCTCGATAATGTTTGCAATGAAATCATCCATCTCGACCAGAAAAAACTCTACTATTACAAAGGCAACTACTCGATGTTCAAAAAGATGTATGTGCAGAAGAGGCGGGAGATGATTAAAGAGTACGAGAAGCAAGAGAAGCGTATCAGGGAAATGAAGGCTCATGGCCAGAGCAAGAAAGCTGCAGAGAAAAAGCAGAAGGAAGCCTTAACGCGCAAGCAGGAGAAGAACAAATCAAAGCAGCAGAAGCAGGTCGACGACGAAGGACCTCAAGAATTGCTAGAGCGACCAAAAGAGTACATCGTCAAGTTCCGCTTCCCAGAGCCCTCACAACTGCAGCCTCCCATACTGGGCTTGCATAATGTGACCTTTGCTTTCCCCGGACAAAAGCCTCTTTTCATCAATGCTGAATTTGGCATCGATTTGTCGAGTCGTGTAGCCATAGTGGGCCCTAATGGTGTAGGCAAATCCACATTCCTCAAGCTGCTGTTGGGCGAACTGGAACCTCAGAAGGGCGAGCAACGCAAGAATCACCGTTTGCACGTAGGACGGTTCGATCAGCATTCAGGCGAGCACTTGACCGCGGAGGAATCGGCCGCTGAATATTTGCAGCGTTTGTTTAATCTGCCTCATGAAAAAGCGCGCAAGGCACTGGGATCTTTCGGTCTCGTTTCCCATGCACACACCATTAAAATGAAAGACTTGTCTGGTGGTCAGAAGGCTCGTGTGGCCTTGGCAGAACTCTGCTTGAGCGCTCCAGATGTGCTTGTACTCGATGAACCAACTAATAACTTGGACATCGAATCGATTGATGCCCTGGCGGAGGCCATAAATGAATATGAGGGAGGAGTCGTTATTGTTTCACACGACGAACGTTTGATACGTGAGACGGGCTGTACGTTGTACGTAATCGAGGAGCAAACAATCAACGAAATCGACGGCGACTTTGATGATTACCGCAAGGAGGTGCTCGACAGCCTCGGCGAAGTGGTCAACAATCCCAGTGTGGTTGCCAACGCTGCTTTGCTGCAGTAATCAGTTAACTAAATTTATAGACGTGATACCAATTGCTTTGTTACAATTTTTAAAGGCAGCTAGAAGTTGCCGATAACCACTGAACGGCTATTCTCTAAGTTTACACTGGAGAACCTTCAATAAACTTACCTAGTTCAAAATTTGCAAGTCTTTTTCTAATATTTACATATATAGAAGTGATGTGTCTTAGCCCGAGATTATAAACTCGGGGAAAAAATTTTCAGCAGATTTCCTAAAATAATGAACGAATGAATTTATATTTACTATAAAAAATAGGCGTGGCACTGATCCGATTTTTCCCATTTTCAATCACAGACAGCGTATGATGACGGAGAGAATAATCGTGTCAAATTTCAGGACGATACCTCTATTTGCTCTCCTGTAATCCTGATTCAATGAAGAAATACAACTGCTAGGAGCGAACCGGTGTAGCACAGTTACTCCAAACTCGGACACATTCCGAGCTACTTCCTCAATATCTACGATTCTAATACAAAGTTCTTCAAATTCGTTTAATAATCGTATATCCTTGCCAGTCGTTTAATAAAGCAAAAATCTATCCTTCCTGTTGCGTAAACATTCAAGACTCTTTAACTCAGAAAGAAAACACTTCCGGAATTTTTGAAGCCAACTAAGGCCTTGGAAGACTAATGTAGATTTCTATAGTTGTCTACAAATTTCTATAGTTGTCTACATTAGTTTTCCAAGGCCTAAGTTGGTGTTGATTATTTATTTCTCATAATTTAATTAGCATTCGCTGCCAAAATAATTTTATTTTTTTAAAATAATTAACACAGGTAAATAAAGGCTCAATAAAAGAGCTTAAATAGCAATAAACACAAAAACAAAATCAAGTCTTTCTATAACTATTTGAGCACCGTAGAGTTCATGCAGTCGTTGTGTTTACGTAGATTCCTGATGGTAGATATGTTTGCACCTCATAGGTTGATTTTATGGCACTCAGGTTATCCGTATTAAAGTAGTCTGAAGTTGAGCGATAGTGAATTTGGCACAGTACGTTGTATTATTAATTATATCTTACTTTTTCTGCTCTTGTTCCCAACTGAATTGAATTGAATTAGCAATATCGGTCGGCATATTGAGTGTATCAGTCTGCGTATTAAGATCGATGCCTTCTAAGCAAAAATCTCCTGTGAAATCGAAGTTAAAACTTTCATCGAACAAATTTGAATGTGCAGTGGCGCCATTTAGATATTGATCCATGTCATCGTTGTCCCAATCCTTCATCGCTTCACTGACAAATCGAACGGGTTTCTCAGTTTCAGATAAGTTCATAGCAGTCGCGAGCGATTCTGATCCACTAGGGTTTGGAGGATTGCTTTGTAACTCTCTAAAAATATGAAATAAATGAATTCTTTAAAAAAAAACCTCTTAAAATGAACTTCTTCCCACCTCTGGTTTCGGCAAAACTTGAAATGTCTTTTGAATTGCGCTGAAGAATGAAAGGTTTTCAGACACGCGGTGCATTCGAACAACTCCTTACTTCCCATTTTGTGCCGTACACGAATGTGGTGTACCATATCTGACTTGTGGCGGGTCTTGGAATTACACAATCGGCAGCTAAAGCTTCTGTGAGGCATGTGGGTCATTATATGGCGCCACAGAGAAGCAAAATTGTGATTGCCCAGCAGCCTGTTACAGATTTTGCACTTGTACATGGCCTTGCCAGCAGCAGTCTTATCGTACTGAAACATGAGGTGCTTCTGTAATGCGTGAAAGTCGTGCACCTTGGCAATATGCTTGTTCCACTCGGTGACTGTTTCTTGGCGTACATTGCACACCGGGCAGTTGAAGATGATATAGTCATTGAAATTACATTCTTCCTTTGTTGGGATGCAGCTGTTGTTGCTGGATTCTTTCAAACATTGCCGCAATATCGGTGAATCGGTGTTATCAGTTGGTCCCTTCCTCTTCTTCGTGTACTTACGACGATTCATTTGTCCAGGAACGGCATCCGTTGCTAAGGATGTGCACCCGAATTCTGAAGTCATTCCAATTTGGGTTGTGTTTTTATTTTCGACTGTTACGGTTTGAATTGGGTAATTTTCCTTGTTACCCTGCTCGATGACCCAAACTGCAATAATGGTGAATTGGTGCCAACAGTTCGCTCTTTCTTTTTCTTCGTGTACTTACGATTCATTTGTCCAGGAACGGCATCCGTTGCTAAGGATGTGCACCCGAATTCTGAAGCCATTCCAATTTGGTTTGTGTTTTTATTTTCGACTGTTACGGTTTGAATTGCGTCACTTTCCTCGTTACCCTGCTCGATGACCCAAACTGCAATAAAGGTGAATCGGTGCCAACAGTTCGCTCTTTTTTTTTTTTCTTCGTGTACTTACGATTCATTTGTCCAGGAACGGAATCCGTTGCTAAGGATGCGCGCTCGAATTCTGAAGCCAATCCATTTTGGTTTGTGTCTTTACTGTTGACTGTTACGGTTTGAATTGCGTCACTTTCCTCGTTACCCTGCTCGATGGTTATCCACACTGGTATTTCGTTGCTCGATACGTCTGGAATATCATGGACTTCTCTGATGTTCGAACCCCCCGAACAAAGTTGAGCAAACCATATTTCAGCAGCATCCGTTGTTAGGATTTCTTCGCCATACACAGCACAAATTTTATCCCTAGCCTCTGTAACCGTTCTTCCTCTATCAATGTAATATTGTAGGATATGCAAAATTCTTGTAGGAATAATATTCATTTTTGGTGGACTTTAAATTTTTCGAGACTGTTATTTTTTTAAAAGTGCTATAGCAACGCTTTTCAGGGATGCGTAGCATTAGAATTGGTGTGGGCAGTCATCGAAAAAAACTATCGATTTATTAGATTAATGATAATTACAGCAGCGTTCATGATCCAGTGCTGCCTTTGTTTTGAAACAGACATTTTGAAATATAGGAAGTGATCCACAGATGGGATTTTTTTAAGAATAATGAAATCCACCAATTGATTTAAGCAGTCACGAGTAGTAGTGTAATGCCAAATTAAGAGAATTATCTGATTTAGTATGGAATCAAACGCAGTTTTGTATTGTCCAAATTTGTTAGTCTGTTTATATTTACCATATTTGTAAATAACATGTTAATATATATGAATCTCGTCCCTGTTATCGCATAACAATTTAAAACAATAAAGTTTATATGGTCAAAACGACTAAAAACGCTTAAATACATAAAACACTGAAATGAAAACCATCCAGGGCTACTTAAGCGCTTTACAACGATTGCTGTCGTAGTGTCTGCGTAAAGCTCTCAGGGAAGATATCTTCACATTGCACAGGCGGCACTCTGTCTTGCCATGAGCGCGGGCTGCGTGAAGAGATAGCAAAACTTCGGTCTCGTGCACATCCGTGCAGTCCTCGCATTTGAATCCGGCGCTGGTATCGATGGCGAGCTGTGGTCGTCGTCCATCCTTAGGTTTAGCTGCTCCCAGCACTTGTTCCTTAGCTTTATCGTCCGATCTTTTTGTTATCCCGAGTATCTCTTTGGTTGAGCGCAGTTTTCGATTCACTTTGGTAGCTGGCTGGTCCGATGAAAGCTTAGGATTGTTATTCGCTGTTGTTTGTCCTGCCAACACTTTGCATCTCTTTAGATCGATATGCTGCCGCAATGCTTTCATTGATAGTAATTCTGCTCCACAGTGGCGGCAGTAAATTTCCTTGCCATGCGTACGTAGGTGCTTATTAAGCACTTCTTCGGAGGTAAAGATTTGGCTGCAGATAAGACATTCCAGTCCGGGCGGATGAGGTTTTTCCCATGATCTACTGGCTTGTATGCGTTCATATGCTTCACGTTGCATCTTCTGCTCTGCGATAAGTGCAGCATCCTCTTGCCACAACGTCGAGTATGCATCAATGCAGTCCTGGGATGAGTCAGCAGCGGCATTTATCATCAAATCATCTGAAGTATTACCGAGGTGTTCTGGTTGGTCAGGAGTACCAATGGTATCGCCTAGCGTATTTAAGTTGTCCTCAAATGTGTCGACATCGCTCTCAAACGTATTAACGTTGCCTTCATGCACATCAATGATTTCTACAGGCGGTTCCTCTTTTATATTTGTATCATAACTTTGCGCAAACAAATCCTGATCTCCCTCTTCCTCAGTCATTTCGGTCACCAGGAACGCTGATGCATCGTAGTCGTCATCTACAGAAACATCGGTTTTATCATAGTTGCAATCCTCAGTCATTTCATTAAGGAATCCAAAGCTCTCGTCGACTGCACTTGAGTTCACATCAGGCAGGAAATATTCTGATCCTTCAGTTTTCTCCCATTCACTCCAAGGATTCCTGCGAATTTAAAAGCATCAAAGCTTAAAAATTTCTACAAGACTTCTATATAACTTTCCTTCTCCTTACCTTTCATGTGGATTCATCCTGAAATGTTTCTTATACTGGACCTCAGAATAAAAGGATTTCTTGCACTCGCCGCAGTTGTACAATTTCTGCTGTCCCTTTCGGTGCACGACACGCATGTGATGCACGATACCCGATTTGTGACGTATCTTGGCGCTGCAAAGGCGGCAGCAGAAGCTCTTGTGAGGCATGTGGGTCAGTTTGTGACGACGCAGAGGCGCGAAATTCGGTTTGTTCAACAAAACGTTACAGATGTCGCACTTGTAGATGGTGCTACCATCACTATTCCTTTTGTACAGTGATATATTGAGTTTATCGTTCGCGAAGAAGTTGTGTGCGTCCGCGATATGTTGCCTCCACAGCTGGTTTGTTTCGAAGCGTTTGCCGCACTCTGGGCAGCTGAAGATTATGAACTTATTGAAATTGTTATCATTGGAGTTGGAGTCAAGGGCTTCTTCGCACAGCTGCTCTTGAGTGGCAGGCGGTGTGAGTTGGTCGGCCGCAGGTTTTGTTTTGACTCCTTTTAGCGCTCGCTTCAACAGTGGTGAATCGACGTCATCAATTTGCGGCTCTGCACTCTTCAAAGGTTTCCGCTTCATTCCTCTGGTGGTGTCATCTCTCTTCGCAGCATTGCGCTCGGAATTGGTGGCGCTACCATTTTGCAATCTGTTGCTGCTCCTTGTTTTAATTTGAATGGGGCAGCTGTTGCCTTCGTCGTCCTGCTGATTGCTGGCCGGCAGCGTATTATTATTAGTGTTCTGCGTCTCTGATTTATCAAGGATGTCCTGGTAGTCGCGTATTTTATGGTTATCACGTTGATGCTTCCAGAACTGTGCTAGCGTAACGCTGAGGCACTTGCAGAGGCTGCACACGAAGATGCGTTCATCTTTCTCGGTTAAACAGATGTCGCCCAACTTCTCGAATTTCCTCGGGAATACTTTGCCATCGGGATTGTGGACGAGTTCCGGCTCCATGGGAATTCTGTGCCTAAGCGGCAATTTTGACGACCAACTGATGGAATATTTTATTTAGCACAGCAGCTAAGAAGGAATACCATTTTTTCGGTATTGTTTATCAATTTAATTCAAACAGAGTTGCCACACTGTAATACGATAAAAGGGAATTGTAGATTCGACTTGGTGCTGCCAATGCAATGAAAATCGCTTCATTGTCATTCCAATAAGATGACAAGTAACAGAAATGGAAATGAAACGATTTTTTCAGTTGAATTTGTTTTTGCGGTATTTATAGATCCTAAATTACTAATTTGATACTAGTTTTAAGATTTTTTTGTGCAATTTTCAATTCAAAAAGCTCTGTGAAAGGAAAAACACCTTATTTTCTAAGAATTTGAAATTTCTAGAATGAAATTTTTAAAAATCCTCTTGTTTATTTTATCTTATTTATTTATAGGCGAGCAAGATTTTTGTTGAAGCCAAAACACGTAAGGTAAGAAACAGATTTCAATAAATGGAATGCCATTTGAAAGCGCTCCATGTGTAGATGAACCAAATTTTCAAATATTCTTTGAGAGTTTTATCAAAAAATATACAATAAGTACATTTAGGCCTATTCTCGCAAATCTTTTATTTAAAAGACCTGTTATTCTGTTACGTTTTTCCATACAAAATTATTTATTACTGTTCATATTTCACGGAGTACGGTCTGCGAGGTAATTGGGGGACGACGGGCCAACCGAACGACTCTCCGTATTTCTCGCCAAGCAGGCCAGCTGACTCCTACCTCCGCGTGGTAACTCCAACCTAACAACCCGTGTAAACCCCCCCCCCCCTCCCTGTGACCCATATGAAAAAACTTAACATAAAAAATATTAATAAACTTGCACGGGAAGCTACCGCAACCGGGTACTGAAAGCCCAACCGTAAGCCGTTTGCCACGAAATGCACTGGACTTGTCGGCTAAGGGGAAGAAGCCCGCCAGGAATACTGTTAAGTCAGAGAGGGCAAGTGGAGGAAGCGAGAGGCCTATTGCTCGCGAACTCCAAATGGCAAAGGGAATCTGTTGTCAATCCCAGGGTAAATCTGGGGTTGATGAGGGTAAGGGTGAGACATAGATTGTGACCGCACAGTCACATGTAAACTTAGCCAGGAAGAAGACCGGTCTCAGTGGAGCAGGTGTCAAGTGGTACTTGAGATTGAGGAGGGGCACAACCACGAGGAGGACAAGCGGATGGTACTGGAGAGGCCCAGGCCCCCCTGACACCTAAAGGCGAGGTGAGGAAGAGAGGGCTGATGGAGATATATCCTCCTGTCATTAATATTCCGCAAAAACGGGGGGAAGAAGATGACAGGAGTCCCCATGACGGGAAAAATGCCGGGGACCTTCACTTCCACAAGGAGCGTCCAACGGCAAAAAGAGGGCGCAAAAAGAGGGGGCAAAAAGAGGGCGCAAAAAGAGGGGGCAAAAAGAGGGCGCAAAAGCCTTGGGAGCGCAAGAAAAACGAGGAACACACCACCTCATATGCGGGGATCGTAAAGGGGACAGACTATACTCTGACAGGGACATTTAAGATGCCCAGCACAACGATCGCCCTAATAAACTTACATCACTCGAAGGCAGCTTCGGCCAATATTACGAGGGTGGTCATCAAGGACAAGCTTGATATGGTGTTTGTACAGGAGCCGGGATTACATTGAGAGGATAAAGGAAGTTCCGGAAGCCGCACGACTGTACAGAACCCCAGCCAAAGGGAAAACTGTATCGTCCCTGACACAGAAGACATCGGAAGGCCGCTATACCGAAAGTGAGGAAGGCAACATCAGACTACTGCTTGAAACTCACTTTCCTGGGTCATCCAATGTCGAGATTGAAGAAGGGAAAGCTTGTTTGAGACCCAGCATAGTCGATTGGGATCCAGCCAAGCACACATGAGGAAATTAAATGGGCGATCAGATCATATGGAGGGAAGCAAATATGCCATAATATGACATTTTTCTTTCTCGAAAATAGACACTGAATATCGAACGGATTTTCTTGATGGAGTCGATAGAGGGAAACTTCTACGCGGATTTCGGGAATGGTCGAGGGGGCTGAGGTACTTTAGTGAGGTTAAAAGTTTTTAAACAGACACCAAAAAAGACAGACAATCATTTGCTGTTATCATGGGATTTCTTTAGAGAATTTTATACGTTCTACAAAATCGCTTGCCACCTAAATCCTCAACTTTCCACAGACCGCTTAAAAATAAACTGCGCACCAGATAAAACTCTCCATTATTAAGTGGAAAAGAGCTTTTTTTTGAGCAAAAAAAAAGAAAAAAATTGTAATTCACATCTTTTTCCCGCAAGATGGTGGCCCCGAAAAATTGTATCTCTTCGCAATAAAATTGCAAGGAAACCAGTAAAACTGCACGTTCACCATTCTATTCGCACCGGAAACAGACAAATTTATTGCGATTTAAGGAAGCCATTCTGTAGCTGCCGCATGTGCCGCCGAGTGAATGTGAAAATTTCCACTTGCTACACATGAAAAATTAAGCGAAATCTTTCGGGAAGATCTCGCCTGAGAAAGGAAGAATCGAAGAGAGAAACGCGCAAACACGAGCTTGGATTGGATTGAATGGGAGATTCTGTTGTTGCTGCGAGAGCTGAGAAAATGTTAAGAAGCTTTTTGTTGTTTTTTTTTCTTTCTCTTTCTTAGGGTGTTGCAATTTTATTGCAATTACATTCGACATCTTGAACTGCAGCGAAAGGAAATGTTAGCAGTGCAAGCTAGTTGTGGGTGAAAGTGCATCCATCCTTCGTTTTTGGATGTGCGGTGGTGTGCCTGCGCTGGTGTGCCACTGTGTTTGTAGTTCAACTAACAACTACAAAATTGGCTGCAAATTGCTTGCCAAGTCGAACGTGAACTCGATGTTGCTGTCTTCCTGCATCCTGCAGTTGTTTGTTTTTCCATTGATTTCGTTGTTTTATCGAACTTTCATTCACATTAATTTATTGCAATTTATATGCTGATCTCTACGTGATGAGAGAGAGAGAGAGAGAGAGAGAGAGAGAGAGAGTTTCGTTGAGGAGCATTGAAATGCTTACTTGGAATTTGGGAGGTCGAAAATTAATTTCGAATACGAGGCCAGTGCTTGGAATTTCGACCGAATTCGTGGTGAAAGTATGAAATTATTATCACTATCATTGTTGTTTTTATTATTATTATTATTATTATTATTACATACAATTAATACTTTAATTTCTATGAACTTTTTTATTAATACGATCCAGGATTCAGCTACAGCGTTCGATGTAAAAGCATTCGTAGCGCGCGTTTGACTTCAACTTTTTCAGTTCTTTCTGCATGCAAAATTAAAAGCGATAAAAACTCGAATTTATTTTACTGAAAAATTTTCGTATTTTTCTTTATTTCTCAATTTTACTTTATTTCAACTTTTCGTTCCTCGGTTCTCTCTTTTGATGAAGCATTTCCGGCTGCTGATGTTCTTCCGCTCTCTTCCGTAACAATAAATCATTACGTGTCGCGCTGGATGTATAAAGAAAAGAAAGGAGAACAGAAGAGAAGAGAAGAGAAGAGACGCAGTAAACAAAAACAGCAAAAACAATTTCACAAATGCATGCAAACCGCTTCCATTCACAACAACAATCGTTCGTGATTTTATGATTGATGGCAGCTGCTGGCATTGAAAGCGAACAAATTCGTGTTCTTCAGAAGAAGCGAGCGTAACCGCGACTATTTAATTGTCGACTTCTTGCAATCAGTTTGGTTTGGAGAACATAAAGAAATAAATAAAAGAAGTCACAGTAAACAGAAGAAGTCACAGTAACTCATTAATAGAAGTTGTATAAATAAAAAGGTTTTTCTATAAAAATACTGAAAATTAAAAAAGTACTTAAAATTAAAAATTCGTGTGCATCTTTTGTTATTCTTGCATAAATTAATTGATACACGGCTGCGAAATTTTCAGCGTCCGAGGTCCTCCATGGCAGTCTGCAATTTTCGCAAGTAGAAATTGCTCGTCTTTATTTTCCGCCCGGATTTCGTAGGGTTTTCGCTGCAATGTTTTCCTTCAAGATTTTAATACCTTAAGTTGAATTTATGCCAGCGAGGCAGCGGAGAAGCGAGGCAGCGAAGCAGCGTGGCAGCGAGGCAGCGGAGAAGCGAGGCAGCGAGGCAGCGGAGAAGCGAGGCAGCGATGCCACTGCATGCGCGCTTCAACGTGACTTCGTTTGACGTTCGCACAGCCACGAAATGCATGCTCGTAGATCATATTTGTTATTCTCAGGATTTGCGCACATTTTCCTCAATTATTTGCAGCCCGCAATTTATGCAGCACACTTTCTTTTGGCGCACTTTTCGGCTTAATAAGTTTGCATAACTTGTGCAGCATAAGTTTTGGCACTGGAAGCTGGCAACACTCTCCCCTTCACCCAACACTCTCCCCTCCCCTTCACCCAACCAACACATATATTGTGGTAATTATAATTGTCAAAGCGAAAGTAGCTGAGAATTTATAGTTGGCCTTACTTTTCTTTCTTCGTCTACGCTTGCATTCACGAGATGCTTGAAATATTTCAGCTTTGCCCACGAAACTAAACTTCTGGCATAGTTTTTGAATGAAAATAGAGAGGAATTGTGTGTGTGTGTGGAGAAGCGAGGAGGTGTGGGACAAATTATAAGTTTATACTGACATCGATGAGGTGTATTGAAACTTGGCAGCACTGGTGCGTTTTTTGCTTTGAAAATCTCTGCACGCGTTCGGCAATCGCTGACGTCGCCGAAGTGTTGCATACTTTCAGGTGCTGAAACGCAATGAGAGGATGCGAGATGAGGTTTAGCTCACCCGACGCTTGAGAGAGAGAGAGAGAGAGAGAGAGAGACAGAGAGAGAGAGGGGGAGAGAGAGAGAGCGCAACGGAGCGAAGGTGCAAAACTTTCAATTAATGACTACAGCTTACAGCTGTTGCTGCAAATCGCAATAAGGAAGAAAAATCGAAAAACAGCCATAAAATGAACAAATAAAATCTAAAAAATAACATCAAAACTTTCAGCTGCGAGATTTATAGTCTCGCGTTCACTACTCTCGTTGCGGATAAACGGAGCGCAGCGTGATCAACAATTTATGGCTTCGAATTTTGCAATTTCGGGGTCGCATGCAACACGGCAGACACGTTCAACGTTCAATGCGATTCGCTGCACTGTGTGGTGCGCTAATAATGGGGAAAACTCGACACTCGAAATGCATAATGCTGAGTGTGTTCAAATCAGACATAAAAGTTGAATATAACTGCGTGTTACGCGTTACAGCGTGTTTTGAAATACGGAAAATAATTTCCTTTAATTGATTTAATTGATTTAATTGATTTAATTTGAAGAAAATATCTACTCGCGTTCAAATTGACTTCTTTTTCTCAAAATTCTCGAAATTCTCAAAATCTCGAAATTCTCAAAATTCTCAAAATTCTCGAAATTCTCGAAATTCTCGAAATTCTCAAAATTCTCAAAATTCTCAAAATCTCGAAATTCTCAAAATTCTCGAAATTCTCAAAATTCTCAAAATTCTCGAAATTCTCAAAATTCTCAAAATTCTCGAAATTCTCGAAATTCTCAAAATTCTCGAAATTCTCAAAATTCTCGAAATTCGCAAAATTCTCAAAATTCTCGAAATTCTCAAATTTCTCAAAATTCTCGAAATTCTCAAAATTCTCGAAATTCTCAAAATTCTCAAAATTCTCAAGGTAAAGCAGATTTGGATGAGAGAGGAATTGAAAAGCAATCCAAGACTCTTAACTTTATCGATAAATTTTAATGAACTGCCATTTTATACTCGATGTATCGATGAACTAACCGATTAGTTGGACATTCAGTTGATTTATTCTGTCCTCTGATGCATTTAATAGGCATTTATTTAGTTATTGCCCGATTAATTTGATAGCTTCAGCTACAGCAACACTTTTAATTAGTCTTCGTTTCAATGGTGCCCGCAGACGCCATTCAATTTTTGCATGAGATATTCACAGTCAAGTTTGCTAAATTGAAGTTCTGACTGAAGTGCGGCTCTCTGGTCTGAAATTGTACTTCCCTGACGTTTGCGATCGCTTCAAAATACATTCCACGTTGTTGCTGTCACTGCGGCTGCCCTTCCTGCTCCTGCAACCCCGCTGCTGCTGCCCTTCCTGCTCCTGCACCCCCGCTGCTGAGTCTCGCTACGCTTCATTCAACAACAGCAACGTTGCAGTGCACCGCAGTCACTTGCGTCCCGCTTCCACCAACCAGGAGACCTCATTTCTCCAGTACCACCCCCCCCATGACTTCTCCCCGCTCTGTGGCTCTGTCGGCTATCGGACAATCAAGCGAACAAGTGTCCCTGTCAAGGACTTAATCCTCGCAGCGAACTGGAACCGGGAAGAGGGTTGCAACTGAGGCGTGCATTGTGAAAGCAGTAAACTTGGGGCAACAAAACGGAAAGAGAAAAAACAGCAGCAGCAGCAAACGTCAAATCTATCCATTGATGTGGATTCGACGAAGTCACGGTGTTGCATGCAATTGTGGAAGCATAAATTTCTCCCCGAAGTGCCAACTGAAGAGGCGGCTATGAAAGGAAGAAATGCAAGCTGCTGCTGCTGCCAGTAGCAAGAAATGATTTGTGTGTGTGTGTTGTGAAGAGGACTGCAGTTGCGGAGTCCTTGCAAGCATGGATATCGGATGCTTTTGTTGGCCGCTTAAGCGTTCGCCTGCTTTTTATTTGCTGTCCTCTTAATTTACGGTACATAAATCAAGTTATTGTTGTGGTTTACCTGAGGCAACAACAGGTTTTGAGTACCGTGGCACCCTGAGTCCTCACGGCCAAGTGGCAGGACTACCGTCGGCAAGGATCTTCTATTCATTTATTCAATTTCAATGCAATCTCAATGCAATCTCAATTCAATTCTTCATCAATTCTTCATCAATTCTTCATCAATTCTTAATCAATTCTTCGTCAATTCTTTATCAATTTATAAAAGGTTATTTATTGCTAATTATTTACTTAGTTAATTATAATTAACCCGCATCTTGCTCATCAACTCAATGACCAAATGATTAAATAAGAAATTAACAATATTTGGTTTATCCAATTTCAGAATTTCGGAGTAAAGGGAACTTTTGTGGAATTATTTAAATTATTTGCCCTTTTTTTATGTTTCCAATTTGGCGTTCCTTCTGTTGGCAGCTCGTTAAACAATCTCGAAAATTTTGTACACAACGAGGCGAGTGCGGACTTCTCTGGCCAGAATTAGAAGTTGAGGGTTACAACTGTAAGATTTAATTAGTTTTATTTAACAATAAAATAGGAATTCATAGTCTTGAAATTAAATGGTTGATTTTAATAGGCGAATATTATAAAATCCAAGCCGACAAAATTCCGTATCGCCGTCGCTGAACCGACAGGGATGCCAACTCTCAAACTCTTACACAACGCGACAGGTTAGGAGCGGAAATAAACTACTTTTGTGTTTTTTTTTTTCTTTCAATGCAATCGTGAGTGGAAGTTGTAGCGTGTTTGCTTCGTTTTTTTTTTTGTCGTTTCGGCACAGAAACAAAGATCAGAAAAATATCCTAAAAGATGATGAAATAACGTTAAATGTCTGGCGAAAATATTTAAAAAACGTTTGTTTGTTTCAGTGGAAATTAAAGTAGACAAAACTATTCTTTTTTTTCGCTTTAACTACTTTTACGCGCCTCAACGAGCCGCGATTTTTCTTGCCAAAAATCCTAAGAGTTCAAAAATGTGATTTGTCGCTCTCTCTCTCTCTCTCTCTCTCTCTCTCTCTATACTGTTGTGGTGCGCCAAAAAGGGCCGAGAAAGAGGTGAATTAGCAACAGAATTAGCAAGAAAGTTACCACAAAATGTACGCAAATGTAAAAGCAAAAGCAGCGAAACCGAAGAGAGAAACAAGGAAAATAAAACTTTCTTGAATCTCTTTTAAATGAATTTCATGTGCATTATTGACACTTTTCGCTTACATTTCGAAGTAAAGACGAGAGAGTTACGCTCGCATGAGTTGAACGACAGCGAACTTCCAATCAAATGAAACTTAAAATGATTGAAATGCACTAAAAAGGAGGAGAAAATTCTTTTGTTAAAGCAAAATCATTTTGCAAAAACCTAAAGATTTCAAAGGAAAACTAAAGATTGGATAAAAATATCCTAATTTCAAGCCACGTTCGAGCAGAGTTTCAATTAAATTAATCGCAGCATTATTTTTTATTATTTGCGCCGTCAGTTTTCCTTTTTTCAATTAATAACTGAATGCCATTGCAATGCAACATTTTAACTTGTTTTTTTGTATTTATAGCGACTTTCGTCACAAATTGAAAAACTTATTAATTCGCTCTCTCTCTTGCTACTAAAACGAGAGTAATGAGAAAAAAATGAGAAGAAAAAATGAAATTAACAAATATACAGTTACGCTGATTTACACGAAAGTTCATACTTTTCATTTCCCCCCCTCCCCCCTGTATTCCGAAACGTGGGAATTCCCTGCCTGTATTTCGAAACGAGGGAATTATTCAGCATTCCATTTTTCAGTACATAATTCGAAGCACCTTCGCGAAATGAAAACCGTAAAGTTTAATTGGGTATTCCGAGATCCGTTGGCCTGGACGTAAACTTTTACGAGCTGCCGCCACACGATTCATCCACATTAAATTCAACGACCGATGAGCCGATGAGCCGATGAGTCAATGCGGTGAAATGTTGCGTGCGACTGCTTGCCACACACTGCGACTGCATGCCACACACTGCGACCGCTCAGCTGTCGGCACGAAATTCCTTAGGGGACACGGATGGTAACGCGTATTTGATGCGATTAGAAAAACCTCAAGATATCGTGGTAATAATAAATATTAACTGGAGAACTAATTGCGTTCTTCTGCGATGCAGTGGCACGCTTAGTTTCGCGCAGGAAGCGCGGCGCGTTCGAATCGAATCCTGCCGGTGGCATTTTATTCAATAAAAAGCAAATAAAATCAAGCTAAAATTCGTGTTCGTATAATGCAAAAATGGAATAAAATTACAGCATAAACGCAAATCTTGCTAAATTCCATACAAAACTTTACGAAGCTTCAGCGACAGAAGAAAATTACATCCTGGCAAGCGTGTCCTTGCTGTATTTGAACGTCGAGGCAGCACTTCAACAATATCTTGACATGAAATATCTTGAATGAAATGCTGCTCGTGAGGAGTTGTTTTTTTTTTTTTTTTTTTTTTTTTTTTTTTTTTTTTTTGCTGTTGTTGCTGTCGCAGATAATGCAAATATTCAAAATTCTTTCCAGTGTTGATCTTTATTTGAAACATTTCATCTGCGCGTGTCCTTCCGTTGATTTCTCTCATTTTCAATAACGAACTCATTTTCAGCGCCTCCTAAAATTTCCATTGCACGCGCAAGAAGTCCTTCTTCACCGCGTCTTCGGTGGTAACAACAACAGCAGCATTTATTGTGTCGATATCACCTCCTCGCTTCTGCATTTACAGCCGAACCAGCATAAAATAGATTTACATCCTGGTGAGGAGTTTGCTAAGTTGCCAGCCAGAGCTGAAATAATGACGTGAGCGAGGCAACCATAATGAAGTGCTAAACCCGAACACAAGAGTGTAAAAAGCTTTCAAACCCATAAAACCGCACGTTACGGAGGTGCAACTCTACCTGCCTCCGCGCGTCTTCGTTTGTTGTAATTTCGGCTGCTTAAAATTTATTTCATGTGCGCTCTTCCTGCCCCAGGCGAACAGGAATCCAACTTTGTTTAATTAAAATATTTTATGAGTTGCAAACAACGTTGTCATGCGAGGTGGAGCAAGGGACTCCACCACCCCCCCCACCCCTGACATGGCATCCCTTTTCCGGAGGACAAAGTTTGTTTATTGCATTCGGAGCAGAACTTGAAGCGTTTAACCTGAAAGTAATGATTGCGTTCGTGAAATTTGAGAGAGTTTGGGTCGCCTCAACCCCTTGGGTTGGCAAGTGTAGCTGCAGGAATCTCTAGCAGGACAAAAGGATGCCAGTAAAAATGTTTATAGTTGCAAACAAGCCGAATCATTGTAATCTTAAAGATGCACTAGAGTTTCCTTCTGCTTCGCATAGCTAACGAAAGTTTTCAAGTTGGACTCTTTATAGTCTTCGTAGTTTTTAACTTGCTGTCTCCTCGTCGCGATTCAGTGTACTTTTAAGATCGTCTATTAAAATAAGTTATTCCAAACTTTGTAAGAATTCATGGCAACCCTAATTCAGTCACTCTCCAGCGGTCATTCTCGAAAGATTCTTAAAAAGTTCATATTTAAGGACGAATTCGGGCAATTGATGCGCGAGATGTGTGGTCAGTTGAAGTCACAGTCGATGAGTTGAAGTTACTGTAGTCATTCGAAGTCTCTGTAGATCTTTTGAAGTCACCGTGGATCTGTTGAAGTCACCGTGGACCTCTTTAAGTCACTGTGGTTCTATTGAAGTCACTGTGGTTCTATTGAAGTCACTGTGATTCTTCTGAAGTCACCGTGGATCTGTTGAAGTTACCGTGGTTCTCTTGAAGTCACAATGGATCTGTTGAAGTCACTGTAAATCTGTCGAAATCACCGTAGATCTGTTGAAGTCACTGTGGTCCTGTTGAAGTCCCTGTAGATCTGTTGAAGTCACTGTGGATCTGTTGAAATCAATGTGAATCTGTTGAAGTCACTGTGGATGGGTTTTGAAGTCACTGTGGACCTGTTGAAGTCACTGTGGATCTGTTGAAGTCACTGTGAATCTATTCAAGTCACTGTGGATCTGTTGAAGTCATTGTGGATGGGTTTTGAAGTCACTGTGGACCTGTTGAAGTCCCTGTAGATCTGTTGAAGTCATTGTGTATCTGTTCAAGTCACTGTGGATCTGTTCAAGTCACTGTGTCCTGTTGAAGTCATTGTGGATGGGTTTTGAAGTCACTGTGGACCTGTTGAAGTCACTGTGGATCTGTTGAAGTCACTGTGAATCTGTTGAAATTACTGCTGGATTGCTGAAGTCACTGTGGATCTGTTGAAGTGACTGTGGATCTGTTCAAGTCACTGTGGATCTGTTGAAGTCATTGTGGATGGGTTTTTAAGTCGCTGTGGACCAGTTGAAGTCACTGTAGTCAGTCGAAGTCACTGTGGTCAGTCGAAGTCACTGTGATCAGTTGAAAACTGCGATCAGTTGAAGTCCTTGCGATCAATTGAAGTCATTGCGATCAACTAATAACAATTGTTGGAAGTTAATTTAGAGAAAACCTATTTGAGAAAACTATCGGACTTCTAAAAAAGAAAATCAATCACAAAACCACAGCAGAAACTCGGAAATTTATTTCTGATACACCGAAGCGAAGGCGTGACATTTAATTCACATTTTGCATGCCGCACAAGCAA
The DNA here is from genome assembly GCA_922984085.1 of Sicus ferrugineus. Lineage (NCBI taxonomy): Eukaryota > Metazoa > Arthropoda > Insecta > Diptera > Conopidae > Sicus > Sicus ferrugineus. The sequence continues at coordinate 18,620,220 of OV277351.1, forward strand.
AAAGTCGGGAGAGTTTTTTCGGTCTGCTTTCAGGTGCAGAATACAGGAATAATTTACACCCGATATAAGGGAATTTAATTTCGTGAATGTAATAAATTTGCGGGGGATTTCTTGCACGCTAACGCACGGAACGCCTTTGAAGACAAAATAACCAAATAATTATTATATCAAAATTCGAGTTCGAGATCCTTGCAGAAAATGTTGATGTTGCACCCACAAACGCGCACATGAAATGAGCAACAAAATAATTACAAATACAATTAAACAGGGTGAGTTGGAGACCCTAGAATGCGCTTTCGGTTCGCTTTTCCTCTTGTTTTTCGTAGTTTTATAATTTTTTTTAATGTTGTTATTGCTGGGCAAGCGAGCAAAAACCAGCGAGCAGAAGCAGCAACGAAGACAACGACAGTAACAGCAACGAGTTCAATGGCAACAACAACAACAACCGTCTCCTGCTGAGGGCGAGAAAGGACATCACAACAAACACAAAGCTGCATCCGTGCAGCAAAATCGTAAACAAAACCAGCAATCGGATGTAATTTCGGATGTTTTTTTTGTTGTCTCTGCTCGCACAAATATTTCCGCGCGTTCCTTGCTTGCGTCTCGACATCCTGATGATGTGGCTGACAATGTTTGAGGAGTTGTTGTTGCTGCTGCTGCTGTGCTGCCATGCAAAATCAGATGTCATCGGGCAAAAGTGCTGCCACTCGGAGCTAAAAATTGCTGTATTTTTGCTTCACGACTGCAGCGTAGAGAGCAAGCAAGCAAATGCATTCGTGCGTCTCACAGTGGTGGCGAAAATAATGCGATCACTTGCAGTCTCGCACACACGTGAGTGGCATCCTGAGGATGGCAATTTATTTACAATTTTATTGGATACCCCATCCGGTCGTGTAATTTGATGATTTGGCGAAAATACGCGTACGTTATTTTCATCTTCTGCATCAATCATCCAGTCGCTGAAAGAAGTTTTTGTTTCGTTGTTCTGTAAAAAGAAGAAAAAAACAATTTTTTTTCCATAAACTATGAAAATTCAAGTTTTTCCCTCATCAACTTCAGTTGCAATATTTGATATTTGATTGCGATTTGATGTTTTTTGTAAAAAATAACGCTGTATTTTTTTTTAATACATATAATTGCAATAATAAAGTAGATAATAATTTTTTTAAAAAACAACATTTAAGATTTTTCGCTGGCTGACTGTTTTTAATTTTAATTTATGCTTTCTAATCTAAAATTTCGATCTTTCTTTTTTGTTGAACCCCACAATAAGCGAAAACTAAAGCTAGCAGAGCATTTAAATTTTATATTCAGTATCCAGAAACAGCAAAGCAAGTTAATTACGTACTACAACCCACCCGCCCCGCCCCCTCACCCTCTCCACCGCCCACCCACCCCTCTCAAGCACGTAAACGCGCAAATTAACTGCACGCACCGGCATCGAAAATCAACTCGCTATTTGAAATATTGAGCTGCATTTTTGCACACCAGCCCACCAGTCAACATTTCTTGGCTTGCAGTCGCCGAGTTCCGAGTTGACGTGCTTCGTGCCAAGTGGTCACCCCGCCCACTTTTCAATGAAGCGCTTAAAATGGTTAAAATGGTTCCAAAAAAAACTTTCAACTTTCAATTTAAAATGGAATTTGATATTTTTCGACGACATTTGCTACAAAATTACGCAAATTGACGCCATCTCCACATTTTTTCCAAGGGATTTCAGAGCCTTTAGGAGTTCCCTGGACATCCTTGTCAGCTTCAAACCAAACCAAACCGCGTTTTTCATTGAGTTTCCTTTCCCAGACGTCCATCCATCCAATTTGCTAGTTGCGCTCCTTGCAGCGCGCTATGAAAGAAGTTCAAAGTTCAGCAGCAGCAGCAGCAGCAGCAGCAGCAGCAGCAGCAGCGGATGCAGCAACAACAATAAACTGCTTTTCCTGCCGCAATAAACTGCCACAACTTGGGCGAAAACAAGTGGAAACTTGCGTCATTTCTTCGATACAATTTCGAATATTTGTTGCTCGGCATGGAACTTCACGTGGAAGTGGAAGGGGCAGCCGAAGCCAGGATTTTATCTCTGCAGCAGGTGAGCTGGCGAGTGCAGCACCGCCTTGAATTCACCGCCATCCGCATTCACCGCCATCTGCTTGTCGCGCGCGTATTTGCTCTCGCTTTTGCTTACATGCATCTGCGGGATGCATTTTGCGTCTGCTACGCTTGTGCGACTCCTCCTCAGTGGCGCTGAATTCGGTGCGAGTGGATTTGGTGCTGCGTTCTTCGACTCCCCTTCCGCCACGAGAACAATAAACAACTCGAACTGCACGAAATTCCTTTGAAATTGCACAGGAAATTCCTTTACTTTTTCTAGATTTCCGTTCCAAATCGTTCGGTGGGGGAGGAGGGGGAGGAGGGGAGGAGGGGAGGTGGGTGGGGGGAGCGGAGGAGCGGAGAGGGAGCGAGGATGTTTGTTCACCGTGTGGCGAAAGTTCGAGAATAAATTTGCAAAAGTACAGAAAATATTTAGACAAGAAAATATTTGAAATGCAATTCGTTGCGTCTGCGAGATGGAAGCGAGGGGATCACAGGAGGGACGCGAATAGGCTGTCAGGGGAGGGCGACGGGGGATGGCGACGGGGGAGTTCGAGGGGGAGGGGGAAGCATTTCGATGATTTGCGCAAGCAGTGAAAACTCAAAAATCAGCCAAATGAGACTTCTGGGAACAGAGAACTCAGGAGAACGCGAATTTTCGCGCAAAACTCTGCCTCGAAATGTGCCTCGAAAGCTTTTAATTTAATTGCTTCGGTCGAACACCGACCGGCGCACGTTAATTGTATTCATCACGAATTCCATTCCAAATTTCACGTTCCTGTTGCTTCTCCTTGTTGTTCTCCTGCGTTTCCTGAGTGCCAAGGATCGTCCTTGTCTAGCCTTTTGTTTGCCCATTTTTTCGTTGCTCATTCCGCACTCCACACTTGCGGACTCCTTGACGCAGCAAGGACTCGCAATGAGCTTCCGCCAGCCAGCACCGCACGAGTGGCAGCATCGAATACGACGTCGATTATTTGACATTTTATGAGACGGGAACGATTATTTTTTTTTGTCTGTGTCTGTGGCTGGCAACCCGTTCGTTTCTCTGTTGCTGTTGCTGCTGCTGTTGGTGCTGCTGCACCGTTCTTAACGGTTAAAACATCCTTGATAAGATTTAATGGTGTGCGCAAAGTGCATCATTAAAAATTGAAGGCTATAAAAGAGCGCGAAAAGACGTTTTAAATGCTTCGACCGAGCATAGAAAGGAAGAAAAAGTTAAAGAAAGGAAGAAAAAGTTAAAGAAAGGAAGAAAAGTAAAAGAAAGGAAGTACAGGAACCGTAAAGGACGAGAGGAAGTGCAGAAAAATCAATACAAAGGATGCGGTCAACGTTTTTTTTTTAAATAAAAAAAAATATAAAAATGAAAATGAAAGAAAAAAAAAAATTATATAAAAAAGAAAATAAAAAATATGAAAAAGAAAATAAAAAATATGAAAAAGAAAATAAAAAATATGAAAAAGAAAAACTAAAAAAGAAAATAAAATAATGAAAGAATCTTGAAGAAAATAAAATTTAAACTAAAACGAGTTAACTGAACAATGAGAATCACACAGCAACCAAAAAACTCGCACACTTACACAGCTCTCGTGTGTTTGTGTTGCATGAGCGTGAAGGGGAACAAAAAATCTGTTTCTGTCAACTCGATTTAATTTCGCACACACGGCTGCGTTAAAAATTGAATGCACTGACAGCGAAAGCAGACACAACACAGGCGCGTGCTAGAGTGTGTGTGTGTGTGTGCGTGTGTGTGTGTGTGTGCGTGTGTGTGTGTGCGTGTGTGTGTGTGTCTAAAGAGATTCCCAGATTAAAATCATCCTGCTTTGATACAGAGGAAAATGTAAATTTCGCCTGCTTTGAATGCGTTTTCAGGAACGCCGACGCAAGCGAATTCATTGACGAGGTGGAAGCAAATAAGTGAAGCACATTTTCAGACGTGAGCTGTCCTCGGCAGCGATGTGGGACGCGGTTTTCCCTCCTCCGAGGATCGAAAAGAGCGGGGAAAAGCCGAACAAAGGGACAGAAAAGAAGAAAAGTGAAGCGAAGAAGCGAAGAAGCGAAGAAGCGAAGCAAAAAGCGGACCGAATTGAAGCAAAATAAAATAGAATGAAACAGAAATGAGCGAAATTCATGAAGGTCGAGTATGAAAATCTATGAAGTTCGTAACTTTTTAGTAGAACTTTTCGCTCAGAGCGTCCGTCTCCCCCCTGGAAACACCGTTACTCGATGTCATTAACCGCCGCCGCGTTTCATTAACTTTTTCCCGTTCTTCGAGCAGCGCAATTCCGTCCCATATTTTGTCATGTTATTTTCAGCACTTCATTAACCGCTCTCGCCCTCTTCTCTTCTCTTCACTTCTCTTCCCAACTCAACTCTTCTCTTCTCTTCTCTTTTTCCGCTTCTCATCTCCTCGCTAAACCGCTTTAAACGGTTAATAAAAGCTGTTTTCACCCTTTGACGTCGTCTCGTCTTCGCTCGCTGCATCCCGCCGCTTGAAACGTCAAAAAATGTTAATTGTTTCTCTTTTTGCTTTTTTCTAGTATGACTTAAAAAAGAAAGAAAAACACTCTCTGATGAAAACTTTGCGGTTGAGGTGGTGGTGAGCCAAAACCAAAACGTTCCTCACTCGCATTTTTCCAAATATACAAAACCACTGAATCCACCACCTTAACAGCAGAAACTCTGAAGTGCAGCAGAATTTTAGCAGAAGAATAATTCAATTTAAAAGTTTACATTAGAAAAACACGTGTGAAATAACAGTCTGGTAGTAGATTCAACAGACTTCATTCTCCTCTTTAAATTTTAACACAGCTTTGAACTTTAACAGAATGTGTTAATCTCTGCAGGGATTCTGTTCACTGTTCATTCTCTTCTCCAAGGCAATGTTAAGCGAAACAGAGAGGAGAGAGAGACAGCTAACAGAAATGTGTTGAATTTAAATGATGGTGAATTAAAATGGAGTGAAGTGTTTCTCCAATAATTCTGTTGACAAGCAGTACAGTGGAGAAATAAAATCTGTTCTGTTAAATCAGAAATGTAGTGAAGTTTTTCTCCAATAATTCTGTTGACAAGCAGTACTGTGGAGAAATAAAATCTGTTCTGTTAAATCAATGTGTGATTTACCCCTCTCTTATTTAACAGAACACATTAAAAACACATTTCCCCTCTCTTCTCCCCTTTCTAATTTAACAGAACTCTTGAAGTCATCGAAATAATTAAATTCAACACTCCTGTGTTGAGAACTTCAACTTCTGAGGGGAAAATAGAAATAAACACACAGCAACAGAAGCCGAAGAAGAAGTTTTGTTATAAAATTTATACTTGTTTTATCAGCAGTTATGAAAAGCAATGAATTAAAATGATTACGTGTCTGCTTCCCCCCACAACAACAAACGAATGAAGGCCTCCATTTCGGTATCTCAACCCTCGTAATAAATTTAAATCCGAGAGTGTTTAAGCGCAGAACGCACTTCTATCTGCTGAGGGACTCACACTTGACGGCCGCTTGATTGATGTGAAGGCAGAAGCCGGCCGACTTTCTTCAACATTCGCACTTGAGAATGCGGAGAATTTATTCCGCCGGTAATCGGTGCGCATAAAGAAGAGTTATGGCGCTCCGAAGATGAGACGGGGGGGGGGGGGGCGCGGGAGGCCACACGAGATACCGTAGCTGTGCCGACGACGTCGCCTCGTGTTACCTCCTGCTATGCGTTCGCACACGTGGAGAGACACACACGCACTCATTCCAGCCACACTCGCTCACTCACTCGACACTCTGTGTACTCCTCATCACTTCTCTCCAGCTCACTCGCTCTGCGCTCTGCGTGCAGTGTGATTCCTGAATACGTTTTTATCTCGTGTGTTTTGGGAATAAAGTTGACGCACTTGCCTGGCTGTGCATTAAATTAAGGCGGCTCTTACGTGGCTCTGCTTGAAAAGTTCCTCAATCATTGCAGGTTTTATGGAGCTCGCACGAGCTCGCACGAGCTCGCACGAGTTATGATAACGAATACTTGGCGAGATTTCGTTACGACGATTTCGCAGAGCAGCGACGATGACGAATAAAGTCCGTCAAGAAGTTTATCGCAAGAGACGCTAAAAATGCATGTAATTCAAATAAAATTACATTCTCGGGAATAAAAACTCGCGAGAATTAGATGCAAAATCATTTGCTGGGACGAAAGGAATGGAGAACGAAAGGAATGGGGAACGAGAAGAATGGGGAACGAGAAGAAGGGGGAACGAGAAGAAGGGGGAACGAGAAGAATGGGGAACGAAAAAATGGGGAACGAGAAGAATTTGGAACGAGAGGAATGGGGAACGAGAAGAATGGGCAACGAAAAAGAAAGAAATACAATTTTTGTAAAAATACAATTTGTAAAAATACAATTATTTTTAATATAAAAATATTTATCGGAAATAAAATCCGTATTAAGAAGCTTTTCTCTCATATATAAATATATGAAGAGAACATTTCAAAATATAGAAAACTTCAAAATCAAACATTTATTTGGCTCCTCCGAATTCAAGAATTCTTGACAGGGGAATTTTTCTTCTATTATTTGTAAAAACGTAGAAACAACTTTTTTGCGATAAACGTGAAAAAGCGTTAATTAATATCGCTGTGCAATAATGAAACCCGAAATGAAGTCACGTTTTTTCGCGTATTATAAAGCGAAACGTGTGTTCTCAACTAAAAAAAATGAAAACCAAAAATTTGTTAAAGGATTTCGACAACAACAACAACACTTACAACAACAACAACAACAACAACAACAACAACAACAGACGACGGAGCGAAATATGTTATTCTGTCCGAAATACCGACGTCTGTTGCGCTGAAAAACCGTTGTTACCGTTGTTACCGTTGTTGTTGTTGTTGTTGTTCGTACAAGTACGTGATGACGAAGTTGGAAGTGGAGACGCGGAAGCACGGAAGAAAAAGTCAGACTGCCGGCAGCAAACTCCTCGGAGGCGGAGGAAGAAAAATCGGTTTTAATTTTTCACATTTTGTGTGAAGTGCAAACACTCGCAGCTACCGTGAAATCTCTCCGCGCATCGCGGTCTTGAATTTTGAAGCTGAAGGAATCGCAGTGGATTTTCCAAGGAATGCCTGGTGTGGTGTGAGTGCAGATTTTTTATTGAAAATGAAAGTTTAAAGCGAACATTTTTTCAGACTAAAGTGTGCGCAGATGACGGATGAGAATGTTTGCGGATTAACTTGAGGAAGTTATGAAAATTTAACGTTGAGTTCGCCGACAGTAATCAGCGCGCGAAGCCTTCTAACTCGTCGCCGACAATGAGTTCCTCGCTTTAGAATCTAACGGCGCCTCTGCAGCGTAGAATTTAACGGCGCCAGAATCTCCAGCGTAGAATTTAACGGCGCCGAAGTTCTTCAGCCGACAGACGGAAGGCTGAAGATTTCATTAGATGCACCAACGCGTCAACGCGAGTTGTGAGGGCCACGACGTCCCTCTTTCGGAATAAACAGCGAACAGGTGGCGCCGGTGAGCCATGCGGCGCCCAACCGATTTAACTGCATATTTCCGGCTGCTTAAACACCAAAACACGTAATAACAGGCTTCATTGGGCATTCGAGGACCTGCGCGCGCCGCCTCCTGCCCGAGGAACTCTCAATGTTGCCACCACATGAAGTCTCTGGGAAAACAAAAAGTTCCCCCCACCGTCTGCGAAGAACAGTCGTCAAGTAGAAGGCCATTCTAGCCATCGCATTCATCGCATTGCTACGACCGCCTCGATTCACGCAGACGAATGCGGGCCACGCACGTGCGTCGCCCATAAATTTGGGCGCACCAAAAAACAGGCCGGCCAACAGTGAAGAAGTCTTTTGTTTGGCTTCTTCCACTTCATCTGAGCCGTAAAAAGTCAAGGAGAAAAATTCGCCTGCCAGCTCGGGCGGGATAGAAGAGCCATCAAGCAGGAAGAGACTTCATTCCTTGATTTTCAAGAGACCCCACTGCGAGATCCACCTCATCAAATGGAATCCTGAGGAATTTTCTCTTCAATTTCAAATCTGCCTTCGTATCCGTTTGGTAAACTCTATTTGCACGAATGTGATTTCTAGATTGTACACGGAATTATGAATATCAGCAAAGAAACACACACAAACAAACAAGCCACTCGAGCAAACAAACAAGCAAACAAGTAAATAAAGAAACAAACAAGGACAACACCAAATAATCAAACAAGAAAACATGCAATCAAACAAACGAAAACAGTAACATGGCAACAAACAGACATGCAAACAAAGAAACAGGCAAGAAAACACTTAAACAAACAAACAAACATGCGAACAAACAGGCAAGCAAACAAATTAAAAGACAAACAAAGACAACACCAAATAAACAAACAAGCAAACATGCATTCGAACAAACGAAAACAGTAACATGGAAACAAACATGCGAACAAACAAACAAGCAAACAAACAAGCAAACAAACAAACAAACTCTTTTTCTGAGTGTCTTCTTCTGAGTGCCTTCTTCTGAGTGTCTTCTTCTGAGTGCCTTTTTCTGAGTGTCTTCTTCTGAGTGTCTTCTTCTGAGTGTCTTTTTCTGAGTGCCTTTTTCTGAGTGCTTTTTTCTGAGTGCCTTTTTCTGAGTGCCTTTTTCTGAGTGCCTTTTTCTGAGTGCTTTTTTCTGAGTGCCTTTTTCTGAGTGTCTTCTTCTGAGTGTCTTCTTCTGAGTGCTTGTCGCTCCTCGCCTGCATAGAATTTCGTTTGTATGGGAATGCGTTGGCCAGAAATTACTGCACGCATTTGTTAACACGTTTCTGTGCGTGTGCATGAGCGTGTGCATGAGCGTGAGCGTGTGCATGAGCGTGAGGAGTGAGCGGTGGCTCAGATGCGCGTTTGATGTTTTCATTGCGTGTGTGTGCGTGTGCGTGAATGCACGCGTGCTTTGTGTTTACAACGTGGTGTGTGTGTGTGTGTGTGTGTGTTTACAGCGTTTGCTCTTGAGTGCAAGCAAAAGTTGTTTATTGCGTGCGCTTGCTTTTGAATTGTTTATCACAATCGTGGGCCGACATTAATTAAGTCGACGGCAGACTGGACGACGGCTTTAATATATTTTCTTGTAATGATAAATCAATAAAAAGAGCAAAAAAAGCAACAGAAACAATAAACATTAAAAGAAACATTTTGTTTAAAGACACGAAAAACTGGCTAAAGAGGCAAAAATTAATTCCCGTACTCTGTCTCTCTCCCTCTGCTTCTCTCCCTCTTCCCCTCTCTCTCTCTCTCTCTCTCTCTCTCTCTCTCTCTCTTCCCCTCTCTCTCTCTCTTCTCCTATCTCTCTCTATCTCTCTCTCTGTCCGTATTTCTCTGTCCGTATTTCTCTGTCTGTCTCATCGATAAATCCACTCGAATTTCTACTGAAACAAATAAAAATTGCGGTATCCTAGCATTCAGAAGGATTTCATTCCATAATAAGTAAAAAAAAGAATAGAGGAAAAAACCTAAGAGAAATTTTCTAATGATAAAATTCACTTATAATGATTTGAATCACTCAAAAGACGGCAGTTGAGGATGATTTTACCTTGGAAAATCGTCTTGGAATCATATTTCCCACGCTATTTCGAACGCTATTTCGATCCATTTGCTCAACCTTTTGGGCGCGCGAATTTTCCCAACTCCCTTGACTCTCCCACAGATTCACACGGCCGATTTGCTTCTTCTCTCCCGCAACCAGGTGTGCCATTTACCGTTGGAACTCTCAAAATAAGAAAATAGAAACAACAAAAAATGTATCAAAAAATTGTACCCGCAAGATATCGAAGAAACTTTGAAATGCCTTCGAGTTTGCCAAGCAAGAGTTTGTGAAGTTTAAGCGAGCGATGAGTGTGTGTGAGTGTGAGTGTGTGTGTGTGTGTGTGTGTGTGTGTGTGTGTGTGCAGTTACGCTAGCATATGCAGCTCAAATGATGCCTTCCGGAATCCCTTTATTGCTCCTGTTTAAACAACAAATAATAGTGGGGAAAGAAGCTTTTTTCTATTTGTCGTCTGTTTCTTATTTATTATTTCTTTCGTATGAATTCCTCTGCCTCAGCTGCTCCGCCGCTCGTTTTGTATTAATAAAAGTTCAAAGTTTTAAAACACTTTGCACGAAACCCCTGAAAGTTGCTCAATTTTATTGTGTGAGCGTGCAGTTCAAAGTTGGTTTCAATAAACATCGGAAAATCGCTTATTACACGAGCAGATCGAGAGAGAGAGAGAGAGAGAGAGAGGGAGAGAGAGAGGTGAAGAACAACAACGAGAAGTAAATAATTTTATATTTATCGTAGTTTCGAAGTACTTTTAAGACTTAAGAATTTTCAGTACTTTGCGATTTACGTAGCATTTTCAAGACTTACGTAGTAAGTTTACGTAAATTTGTTCCGATTTTCCGAGTTGCCACAAGTTTTCAGTGTCTCTGCTCTTGTGATTGCGATCAGATTTGCCTGTTGTTTTGTGATATTTTGTGATTTCTTCAAATGCGTTTTATTTTCAACTTCTTTTAAAATATTTAATTGGCTTTTAATGTATTTTACCAGGATTTTGAGAGGATTTTTTGTAACGTTTTACGAACTCACTTTTGACACTTTAATAGGTTTTGTGTAAATTTTTCGAATGTTTTCTACTAATTTAAAGTGTTTCAAGAGGTATTCGAGTTGCTCATTGTAGCTCTAACGGGATTTTGTGCCGTTTTTTGATCTTCTAAAGTATTTAATTTTCTTTTAATTTATATTTTCAGATATTTTGAGAGGTTGTATCAAGTTTTCAGAAATCTGTTGATATTTTAATGTGTGTCGATGTGATTTTTTATAATGTTTTAATTGATGATTTGATAAAGGAAAACTACAATCGAAAAAGAAGAAACAACGTAGAAGTAGTAATTTGAGGGAAAATACACGCTGCAGAGTGCATTTCCCTCCAGCACACACCTCGTTATCCTTTTAATTGTCCTTCCTTCACTGCTATCCATGCCGCGTCTCGCTTCTCAGCGGGAATTCCATGCTATTGCGCTGGTTTAGGTCGCCCCGGCGGGGATGCGGGGGGGGGGGGACGAAATTTTAGTTGAAATTTCCATTTGACAAACTGTTTGCCGAGGCGAAAGTTAATCCATTAAAATTCCGCTAAACTAACGCAACATTATTGGCGGGCGAGAAGGATGTGCTTGTTGTTGTTGTTGCTGCGCTCGAGGCGGCCGAGTTAGTTGTTAACACACGCAATGTGCACACCCACCCACCCTTCTTCCCGCGCCCCACGTTCACCACAAGCGAGCACACCAGTCCACCGCCGCACCCGCCCTCCCTTCAAAAGTACGCCGCATCACCGGTTCATCTAGCGAGATTCTTGTGTGAATTCTTAGCAACACCGAGCCGACACCGCCGCCGCCGCCGCCGCCAACACCGCTACCACCGGCGCCGCCAACACCTACGATACCGACACCGCCGCCGCCGCCACCACCACCGCCGCCGCCAACACCGCCGCCGCCGCCACTACCACCACCACCGCCGCCGCCGCCAACGACGACACGGCTCAGTGTTGCGCTCCGCCAGCACACGCAAACTCCTCGGCCGCAGAAAGATGTGAGCACGACACGGCTAACTTTATCTCGCACGCGGAGTTCGGCGTGCGCATGAATTCAATTTTGTGATCGTAAATTATTTTGCACTTCTCTTCATGATGCAAAGATGTGGGCGAGATGCGGTGGGCGGGGCGAAGAAGGTAGAAAGAAGGCGAAGATGTGCAAAAATGGAGTTGCTTTGCACGAGCTTGTCGCTGCTCGACAACTTGAGGACGAACATTATTAAGCTCTTCGGCTTCTTTTAATGGCTTAAAATGTTCCAGTTATTATTTAAAAAATATTTTACATTTAATCAGAAACTTGAAATGCGTCACAAAATACGAGTAAACAGTAAACTTACAATTGAATAGGCCAATTTTTCTCTTGGGTGAAACTGTTTTTTTCTCGCTCACTGTGCTCACTCACCGCCCACTGTACCCAGTGTGACTGCCCACTGTATTTTTTGAGAACACTTCGTTTGGCAGCACGTTTCTTGCACGAAAATTGCACCGACTTTCGTGATGAAAAAATTGCATTTTCCTACTTTTTCATTTGCTCTCTCATTTGCTTAATTATGCTTCTTCCTCTTTTTTCGTCTTAACCTTGTAGTCATTCTTCGCCGTCACGTGCCACAGTGTTGACTCGGTAACGGATCGACTGAGATTCCTCGTTGCTCTCTGTATCTCTAGTTGTCTCTCTCTCTCTCTCTCTTGTTGCTCTGTTATACAAAATCAAATGTTAAACTTGAAATTTAGGGATTTTCAGAAATGTAGGGATTTTAATCTTCTTTCTTTATAAAAATTTAAAATATAAATACACAGAAATCCCCATTTGAATTCAAGGTTTCTCAATACGTTTCTCGGCAAAGTAGATGAACTCAAGAAGATGAATTCAAGAAGATGAACTCATAGATATACACATTCATAAGTTTATTCAAAATCCCATTTACTCTCTCCTCTGCCATTTTCGCTCCCATTGCCATTCTTCCAAATTAGGTTGCCACATCTTTAAATTGAAATTCTTTACATACGCGCATCTCTAGATTTTTTCATACACAGTCATACAAAAATTGCATACGCACGTGCCATACATACCTTCGTATACGTATGTATGTGTGCGAGAAGAGTTACCCTTCTCCCGCAGCCACCCACCCGAGCACAACCGCTCGGCAAACAACTATCAACTCCGCACACTGATAACAGAAACAACAAAATATTTACATTACTAAAGCATAAACTTGAACTGCAATACATACACAAGAATGAAAGACAAAAAAGCACCGCATTGGTGTGTGTGTGTGTGTGCGGGTGTGTGTGTGTGTGTGTGCGGGTGTGTGTGTGTGTGTGCGTGTGTGGGTGGGTCTTACCCTCGAGGCACGTAATCCATATATTCTGTAAATAACAATAATGGTAACAAAATCGACAGCAGAAAAAAGGAACAGAAACCAAAATAAATGCTTGACAGAGAGCGAGAGAGAGAGAGAGAGAGAGAGAGAGAGGGAGAGAGAGAGAGAGAGAGAGAGAGAGGGAGAGAGAGACAGAGAGGGAGAGAGGGAGAAACTCCCAAGAAATGAAATCGGGATACACGAAACTACGTTGCTTCTCAGCAAAAGGAATTCAAGAGGAAGGGGAAGGCAAGTTACGTGGCACCAGTAACCCTAACGGATCGCGGCGTTACACCCACTCATTTAGCATACATAAACAGCTGTTCAGTGGAGGAGAAGCCGAAAACCACCGAAATCGATTAAAGGAAAGCAGAAATCCCAAAACAAAGCTGCCATAACATGACTGGGAAACCCTGTAAATGAGTTCATCTGCATTCCGGAGGAACTCACAGAACTCCCAGAGGAGGCTAACCAGCGATACGAAGAGACAAAAGTCATCATGTGGCCTGAAGTGAGTGGAGCTTCGAAGCTGTGAGGTTATTTGTTGCCCACATTAATTAATCTTAGAAACTCGATTATTAGTTAGTCGCGTAGTCCTGCGAACTGTTTAAAGAGGCAACTAAGATCCTACGACCCTACGACCCTACGACCCTACGACCCTAAGAAAGAAGGTACTCCAGCTTGTAATTTCAGAATTCCTGTGGTCTTCCAAAATGGTCCTCTGACCTCCGAAAGTCAGCTTTAAAGGGAATCATCTGGCTCTGAATCTCCCGAAAGGAATCATAGCATCAAAAGATGTTCTCTGGTTTTTACGGAGGTTGTCAGTCTTAAACATCCTCAGAGACTGTCACAGGCCATCTGATAGCCAAAGTATTCTGGGCCTTTAAAGGGGTTTTTCTGGCCCCCGAATGCAGAGTCTCTCCGTTAGCTAAAAGGGGAGAACAGCTTCCTTCTATCAATAGTTAAAATGTTGCTACAAAACTATGTTTTCTTGTCCCGAAATGATGTCCACCCTACAAGAGGTTCTTTCAGTACCAAAAAAAAGGTCGCCTGGTGCCTAATGGGCATCATTCAACGACGGAATTGCCGATGTCTACAGGGGTTGCCCGGTATTCAAAGAGGTTTGGCCGGGGTGCACAAAACGGAATCTCTGGTACTCACAAAATGGTGTTCTGCTGCTCCGTTAAAAAGATTGACTAGTCACACAAAGGAAGTCTTCTGTTCCACCAAGTAAAACAGTCCTGTGACGAAAAGAAAATCCGCTATCCCAGAACTTAAAAATGTGACTGAAAAAGGAGGTTCTATAAGTCTTCAAAGAGGTCCCATAGTTTCCGAAGGAAGTCAATGTGTATTCAAAAGGACAACACAAAATAATCTCTCCAAAGAAGATCACCAAACATCCTAGAACGTCTTCTTGCATCGAAGGAAGGCGCTCTGGTTCTCTAGGCTACACCGGAGTCCTCGAAGAAACGAGTTTATCTGCAAAAAAGACCGATCGGGACCATACGATCGCCACAGAGATTTTTCTTTTAACTTTCTGGCATGTGAACGTTAAAAAAGATTTCGATTTTTAATTTTTTGATTAGATTGTGATTTCGTTCTTTCTCTATTTTTTCTGAATCCGATTCAATAGGCCAAGCAGACAATCGAGTCTTTAACGATGCCAATTTTTCGGACAGCAAAGCCACTCAAGACCTCATTAAAGTAGGGAACTAATAATGGAAGGCCGCGTGACCTTGTAGCGGAGTAAAAAATGGCCCTTCATATGACAAGAAATCACCGCAAAAATAAAGCCGCCTCACTACAGCTACTTGAGCGTATTTTTGCAATAAATTTAAATTCAAGGACGACGAAATCTTACAGAGGCGGCTTTTGTCTACCAGTGTGTATCTGTGTGTGTATCTGTGTGTGTATTTGTGTGTGTATTTGTGTGTTGTTTTCTATAATACAAATATACGACTTTTGAAAATTGACAAAATATTCTGTTTGAAACCTTTTTTTGATGCACAAAAAGGAAAAGTCTGACAAAAAAAGGGTCATCAAGGATACTAAAGTCAGGGTGACTGGTTGCCGGTGGCGTGTTGAGTACCCTTCGCCGGTTTTTTCCCCAACTTTGCCCATTTTTTGACAACACAATAAACGAGTTCTTTGGTCGCATCTTCCACGTTCGTTCGACCATCCTGAGGGACGCAAAGCCCAACATCCGAGACACGTTGAATGGGCGCATTAAATGACCTGCTTGAGTGTGGGAAGCCTGGTGTCCACCATTTCATATTCATGCGTAAGCAAGCTCAAATAAATGTTTCCAAGTATTTGATTTTCTCCGCAGCGTTTTCTACGGTCTTCTTGGAATTCGCTTTTCGAGGCTCAAAAAAAAAAAAAAAGGACACTTCGGGTTGTGTGAAAATTGGGCAGTTATTTGATTAGGATTGTGCGAAGCATTTTGTCGGCAGTCTCGTACTTATGCGGGAAGTGATTTAGAAGACATATTTCAACATTTCTTATGAAGAAATTCAATAAGCGGGAGAACAGCAGAGAAACGCCATCCACGACACACACACACCCACACCCACACCCACACACAGGACTTGAAGGACGAGCTTCAAAGGACGAGCTTAAAGAAATGTAAGAACTTTACGAAACTGGAATCTGAAATTTGACGAAATTCGTACATTTGACGAGAACGTTTGACGAAGGCGTTCAACGGAGTTTAAAATCTGCCTGCCATTGGAAAATTGATAATATGGAAATTTCGAAATCCCGATATCAGCAAGACACGAATTCAATTTAAGGAAAGAAAACGTTTTGCCGACTGACAGAGTTGATTGCATCGCCTTCGCTGATTTAATAAAAATGTCAAGAGAAGATGTCGAGTTTTCGGAGTGAATGTTGTGATTTCTTTATGCATAACTGAAGAAGGAGAGAGAGAGAGAGAGAGGGGAGAGAAAGAGGAAGAGAGAGAGAGAGGGAGAGGGAGAGGGATAGTAAAAGGAAGAGAGAGAGAGACGAGAGACGAGAGAAACATCGGCAACCCCACACTTGACGGGATGTTGACGGATTTGAAATATAATTGCCGTTGCTGTTGAAGTCTGGCATCTCTGGACTCCGGTTGCGTGGTTGTTATTTCTGGATCTTGAGGGGTCCTGGTTTCACTAATCTTAAGCATGAAATTGAACGGGTGAAGGAATGTCGAAGAGAGTAGAACGACAGGAGGGAAACCAACAACAACCTCTGGAGGAAATATTGTGTTCTCAAACTCTTGTTTGTCGAACAAATCCAGACATTTAGAATGTTGAAATGTTCCTCACATTTTATTTCACGAAAATCCAAAACTAATTCTGGGGCGGCTGGTGCAAGAATGCAATTCAAGCTCTAGTAATGCCGGACCTACTAATGGTCACTCATTGAGTTCCGAGGGCTCTCGGCTTGAGGCTCTCTGAGGCTCTTTCTGGATCTCAGCGTCGGTCGAATTCATTAGTCGCAACATTCGAATGGCACTCTTGAGGGCAGAGCTACCTTCGCACAGCCAACCTGTCGACAAGTTAATTAATTACCTTCGAGATGCAATTCCGAGCGAGGCATGTTTCGCCACTGAAAGCCGAGTTGTCGTCTCGCTTCACGCGAAGGAAATCGATAATTCTGTTTTGAGTGGCAGAGACAGCTGAAATTAAAGGTGGAGGAGGTGGTGGAGGAGGTGGAGGAGGGTGAGGTGGGGTGAGGGGTGAGAGGCAGGAGCGCCGGAGCGCCGGAGGGCAAAGGACGCCTTTCGCCGAAACACGCCCCGGCCCGGCAGGACCTTCGCTCAGCCAGCTGATGGTCGTTTTTTTACGCCCATTCAAAATTATTAACATATTAATGGTTTTCGGTAAGTAAAAATCCAACGAGAGTTATAAATTCACATCGGAAATTTTCATACCGCAGCAGTGTGAGCAATTTTAGCGAGCGCTAAAGTCGTGGAAGGACGAAGTGAAGGAACTTTCAGATGTTTCTCCACCTCGAAAGGCCTAAAAAAAATGTAAATGCCATTTTAACGAGTCATAAAGTTGATTTCAAAATCCAAGAGAGGGAAAATTACAATAAATAACTTTAAAAAAAAAAAAACTTTGGAATATCAGAAGATGAGCAACTTTTTTTTCTATTTGACGTCCGTTGCCCCCAATGAAGTGGAGAAGCTAATAATGGCTGCGTGGAATAGAAAAGTTTAAATGAATTGAATTGTGGAATTTTTTTTTTTTTTTTTTTTTTTGGGCAAAATTTCAAGGAAATTGAGAAAAAGAGTTTTTGAATACTGAAGTTATTTTATGACTCTCCTGATTATGGGGGAGAGAAACAAAAATTAAGAAGGGAAACTGTAAAATAATTAAAATTCAACGCTATAAAAAATGAGGAAATTTAAGAGATTTCATTAGTTTAATTTTGCAATAGCGGATCATTTTTTGTCTGTATTTCATCAGCGATTAGCAACAGTTGCTCTCTTTTTTGTGGTTGCCGCGCGGGCAACACGACGGCCGAAGGAGAGCCGATCTTGCATGCGTTTCGTGTTGCGCTCAATTATTACCGTTAGCGTGCGGTAGACGACGGCGGCGGTCTTCCTCTCTAGGTGTGTGTGTGTGTGTGTGTGTGTGTGTGTGTGTGTGTGTGTGTACATTTAGTGAGTAATAAGAAAACTTCTTTAATTCTCTTCATGCCTCTCAAAATTACTCGCTACTCGCATCGGTTCGGCTTGCTTATGCTTTGCCTTCGTCCGTCGCCTTGTTTTCGTCCGTCGCCTTGTTTTCGTGCGTCGCTCACTTCGGACTGCAAGGAATTGCCGTCTGCGAGAAACCTGATAAGACAGCCGGAGTCAGTCATGGAAGCTGCAACCAGTGCGGCTGTGGCGCGCCCAAAACTTTTGCCAACCCAATTCAGTTGCCTTGTGTTCCCCGCACTCGTTGCATGCAGCGGCAAACTTCAGCTCGGCCGCGCGTGTAACCGAAATTCTTCGGTCGAGATCTTGGCGGTGCTGCACTTGTGGTTGTGGGGTTGTGGGCGTGGCTGCGAAGGGGTGGGGTAGGGGGATGTCGGTGGAGTCGCATCGAGCCGGCGCATCTTAAGCGGAAGGAAACTGTTGCGAAGTCATTTCGGTTTGGACTTTATAAATACTTTTTGATCTGTTTTGACTTTTCAAAGTTTCGCTCAAGTTTGTTTGCAATTATTTTCATTGGTTATGAATTATTTTCCATATTTCTTCGAATTGCTGTAGAACTTTTGAACTTTTATTGGTTTTCCGTTGGTTTTATTTTTCCATTTGATGTTTACATTTTCCTTTCTTCTGCTTTTCATCTTCAATCCTCGACTCCCATCTGTGTTTTCTGTTTACATTCTCAGCCGCTCAGTCTCGCTTTTAATTCCGGAGTCAATAATAATTTAAATTTGCTGAATGAATGGACGAGCTTCCGCAAGGACGGCCGACAGTCGACGGCAGCCCCGCCTGAACTCGGCCAATTAAAAACTTTAACTTCCAGACACAAAAAACTACTCAACTTTTTCACATAAATGTGAAGCCTTCGCGACTCAAATAACGCGAACTTCACTGCATTCGCTGTAAATGTGGAGCGAAAAAATGTGTGGAGAGAAAATTTCACAACTCCTTCCAAGCAACCGAGAAGCGTGAGAGTTGGAGTGGGTGAGGGCACGAGGGAGAGGGAGAGGTAGGGAGAGGGAGAGGGAGAGGCAGAGGTCCGCCATCACCGTTGGAGACCAAAAAGCTGCCAGTCGACTGACTCACCTGAGCAAAAACAGCAAGAGAAGCAAAGAAACTCGGCGAACAAGGAAAGACCATCGAAAAAATCAGCACCGTCTGCAACACTCAACAACGCGAACGATTAGCATTTCGGGGGGAAAAATGCAGTCAAAGCGCGCAAACAGTGTTGCCAGCATGCGGAAAAAAATTTCTCACTCCCTTTTTCGCCCCGCTGTTTACATGACCGTTATAGAGTGTTGCTATTGTTGTTGTTGTTGTTGTTGTTGTTGTTGTTGTCTACTGCTGAGCAGCGGACGCATGCTGCGCGTTGCAGTGGCAACACTTTCGACTTTGAAGTGTCGCTCGCTGTTGGTTTTACCGTTGTATGAAGAGAGAAACAAGGCGGTAAATAAAAAAAGGCGAATCATCCTCTCTTTCTATCTTTGCCTCTGCCTCTCTTTGAAGATTTAATGAAATCCAGAAAAAAAAAACGTTTGAAATAAATAAATAAAAAAAAGAGACTCACTTGAATCCCTGAGAGAGAGCGAAACTCTCTCTCGCGATCTCTTCACAGATCTGCACGAAGTCCATGCAAGCAACTGAATAAAGTAAATAAAATTTATATATTTCATATTTCACACATGACAAATTGTGAAATGTGGTGGCAACAACAACAACAACAACAACAACCAGGGCTACCCAGCAGAGACACACGCAGGAAGGAACAACAACAACAACCACAACGACATCCAGAAACAACAATAAAATGGGAATTACATCAGATATGCATGGAATTTCCAACTAAATTCTTTATTTTTTATTGCCACCACTGTGAAACTTTGTTAGAAATACTAAAAAAAAAAACCAAAAAAAAAAAAAAAAAAATAGAGAAACAACAACAAACCACAGCGACGACTGGTTTCGTTTTTATGCATTCATGAATTTTTTAGGTTTAACAAATTTTCGGCACATTAAAATTTCACTCAATATTCATAAAATACTTTCAGCGGCGAGAATTTTGAAATTCTCTCCTTTCTCTCAATGATTTGTTAGTTTTTTTTCTTATTTATTAGTTGAGTTCTGCTGTAGGAAATAAATAAATAAATAAATAAATAATGATTAATTGTGGATAGAAACTTGAAAAGAATTCTGAACATTCGGGAAATGCAGCGAAATAAATGAATTTTTATTGAACCGGCAGCAGTTGCAGCCCACTGTCTCTCTCTCTCTCTCTCTCTCTCTCTCTCTCTGTGTCCGTTGCATGGTAAGAAGAGAAGAGAAGAGAAGAGAAGCCGGCCAGAGCAAATATTAATTATGAGCAAATTTTACAAAGCGAAAACTTTTCACTTGCACGCTCCTCGCAGATGGCAACGCCAGGCGAACCGAATTGAAATTGTAATGCTTTTAATTAAGCGGTAACTAGTTGGCAAACATTTTGCAGCAGCAGCAGCAGCAGCAGCAACTCGCCGTGGAGCTGCAGCGCCATGTAAGTGAGTATTTTTGTTTCTGTAATTCACTCAACAACAGGTAGCTGCTTTCGAAATGGGAAATGCAACAGCTTTTCACTTTCATTTCACTAATTAAACTAGAGATTTCAAGTAAATAAAAGTGATAAATAATTAAAAAAAAAATTAAAATATGAATTAAAAAGTTGGTTTTCTCTACTCTCTTCACAGCCTCGTCGAGGTCGATTAATTGCAGCAGCGAACTCAATCAAGAGAATCGAAAATGTCTTCCACTTTTTGAACTTTCATAACTTTCTCTTCACTGACGAGTATCAGCCGGATGTAGCAAAATATTACACTCAAAAATCTGGCAACACGCTTGTCAACAAATTCTAATTGGAAAACTTGCAGGTTTTTAAGTTATCAACATGACGAGGCGTCTGCGAGACGAACAACTGCGCTGCTCTCCAGAAGTGAGAGAGGCGTGTGAGAGGGACAGAGAGAGAGAGAGAGGCGAGGAGCGGAGAGATGCATTCTTGCGCTCCAAGGACGTACCAGACTTTCTCTCGCGGGGGAGAACGAGATTTTCCAAAGCAAGCAGGTCAGCAATTGTATTGAAAAAGTTTCGAAATGAAGTTCTTGTTTTTACCATTCTTGCAATATTCTCGAAATTCGAGGGCAGCTGCACCCCTTCTTCGTGCTCGCAGCCCCCGCGCAGCGAACGCCCTTGAATGAGTCGATGAAAGGTGTTCCTGCACCGCAGAATAAGTTTCTCAGAGATGATGATGTGGCGAGCGCACGTTGTTGTTGTTGCTGCTCGTGTGCTCAGTTGTTTTTCCCCTCTTTTTAACTTGCTCATTCTTTTTACAGCAGGTGAAACTCGTGTTAAGTTTGTTGCTTGTTTGCCAACTTGTTAGCTTTGCTGGTTGAAGTTTCGCTCTTTGCTGGTGTTGAACAGCGAAATCCTTGCCATCCTTGCCCTCCTTGCTAGCAGATACAATTTAAAGCAGTAGAATCCCACTTTCCTCGCTGTGAAATTAATTGTTAATTTACGAGTTGAGTTCTTTTTTCTTGCTTTTTTTTAGCTTTTGTTCACGCGAACAATTTAAAAACAAAGCAAATCGGCAGACGTTTCCGCGAAAACCATGATAAATTTTTATTTACGTGGCTGAAAAACTGTTTGTCAGCCTTTGTTAGAATTTATAAATCAATTTTCGGTGAAGAATAATTAAGTGATAATTAAAAGTTTCCCTAGTTTTGTAAAGATTTGAATATCTTTAAATGCACTTTGAAGAATTTTTAACGCCTTTTCTCTCCTCACATCAACTAAATTGATTTTTTTTGCAAATGTTTTCGAGGCGCCTGCAGTACCTCGTGACACTGAATCACTGAAAAAACCTTCTGAGTACCGAATTCCTTCATCCAGTCTTGGAATTCCAGACTCCATAAAAGTTTCTCTCATTTCCAAGCCGATGAAATTCAGAATTTAACGAAATTTTACTGGACACGACATTTTAATTATTACGACATCTTAAAATATTAAAAGATCAAATCGAATTACATAATTTTAATTACTTTTTCGCTATCTATGAGTAACTAAAAAAAAAGCGAAAAACTCTTTCTATTTTACATAATTTTAAGCGGTTTTCCACCCTAATTTCCTTCGAATTAAAAGCCCTCGCTGCACTAACACAAGCTTATCTCTGCATACCAATAAAGAAAAGCCGATTATTTAGTTTGAATTGGATCGGAGTTTAGTTCGCATCGGAATTTAGTTGCAGTCGGAATTTTGTTAGAGTCGAAATTTACTTTGAAATGGAATTTTCTGCCAGAAATCAGCGCTCTAAAAATTCTCACAGCCGCCGTTACACTCGCCTGACATCCCACGCGTAACGGTACGTGCGGTGTGTAACTGTAACGGTACGTGCGGTGTGTAACTGTACACGTACCGTTACGGTGTCACACACACACACACACACACACACACACACACACACACTCTCCTCAGTATGAATGTGAAGTCGTTAAAACACTAAAAAATTCTAGCAAATAAAATGTCAGCTGATTAAGTGAAAAATTTCAACATTTAAAATACGATTCTGCGGACTTCAACTAAAAAATACTTGTAACCTCTTTAAAATCTCAACTGTGAGCGTGTGTGAGAAGTGTGTGTGTGTGTGTGTGTGTGTGTGTGTATGAGTTGCGTGTGCGTGTGTTTGTGTTTGTGTTTGTGTTTGTGCTCATC
Source organism: Sicus ferrugineus (assembly GCA_922984085.1). NCBI lineage: Eukaryota > Metazoa > Arthropoda > Insecta > Diptera > Conopidae > Sicus > Sicus ferrugineus. The sequence continues at coordinate 18,642,660 of OV277351.1, forward strand.
CAGCGTGTTCGATATTCATTAATATTTAATATAAAAGACAGAAATCGCGCAAATTGATTTCTCACATTTTGGTCGAAAAATGAATTCATTAAAAATCGCACTTCATTTGAGCGAAAACTCGCTGAATTTTATAAAATCGTGATAGCAGAGGCGTTCATTTCCCGGGGGGAGGGGGAGGGGGAAATGGGGCGAGGGGTGAGATTTTTAATTCCATTTTTACTCCGCTTTATTTCATTTATTTAATATATTGTAATTTAATTTTGCTCTATTTTATTCTATTTTATTCTATTACACTTTATTTTATTTTATTTTAATCCATTGCATTTGATTTGATTTGAGTTAATTTAGGTCAAATTTGAATCAATTTGATTCAATTTGATTCAATTTGATGTGATTTGCTGTGTTTTGGAATGAATTTATTTGACTGGCTGTGCTTTAATTTGATTTAATTTGATTAGATTTATTTTGTTTTGCATTTTATACAATTTTTTTGCTTGTTTCTCTTTTTTTTATTTTGATCAGATTTGATTTGATTTTATATGACTTCTTTTGGTTGTGACTTGAATACATTCGATTTTATTTGCCTCAAATTATTTGATTTTACTTCATTTTACGGATTGAATTGATTTTACACAATTCTTCATTTGATTTAATTTGTTTTGATTTGACTTGATTCGATTTCATTTGTTTTGACTCTGATTTGATTCTATTTGATTTGATTGTATTTTATTTTATTCTACTGTTTTGATTTAATTTTTTTATCATTATTAATTTTTCATCAAAAAAATTCGCATTTAATGATTTCGTCTTGAGTTTCAATTTAAATACGTAAAATTTTGCCTAATTCATCCGAATGTAATGCGGAACACCAAAATAAATTGCTGAGAATTTTGTTTATACAACTGGAGGGGGAGAAAATACTACACACACACACACACACACACACACACACACACACACACACACACACACACACACACACACACACACACACACTCACACACATCCGAAATCATGATATTTACACACTTTTCTCTCCCTAAACGACGTCAATTACTTTTGTCTGCTTTTAACCGAATTTTGCTGAATGCGGTCGAGTGTTGAAATGGTTTTCAAATCGAAAATAATAAGCTTTGTAAATCTGTTGAGGTGCAAAGTGAATCCTCGTGTTGTGATTTATTTGAGCAACCAATAAACGCTGCAATTTGCATTTAATAATTTTAATCTAAAATTATACAAAACCATTGGGGGGAAAAAGACGACGTTTTCATAGATTTCAATGTAAATTATCTGTATTTCATTACTTTTACAAGCTGGAAGCCTCTTGACAGTAGGAGAATCTCAAAAATAGTCTTCTTCAATCTCAAAAAAAAGCATCCATTTATTTGCTTTCTCTCTGAAACATTCTGAAGCTTGCAGCTGAAAACCCTCAGTATTGAGAGAGCATTACAAATTAACTGTAATTCCACTTGATGCACTGGCAGAAAATCGCATCTGCATTTCATTAACGTCACGAGTGCAGCAACTATTTAGTTTCTCGAGAGAAGCTTCAGCATTTAATTCCACTTGATTGCACTGAACGCTGAAATAATAAACTCATTTTCTACGAATTCTCTGGCGCACCCTCGTCTTCATCCTGCCCTACTGCCCCCTGCCCCGCCCCTCTCCCCCCTCACTGATGTCGCGTTTCTAACGACGTCTTACCTGCTTGCAATTTAAGTTAACGCATCTCCTCCTGCGTTAATGTTAATTCAGTTTTGCATCCACTTTATTTTTACCTCACTCCTCCTCACGTAATCAACTCCATCCCCAAACTCCCCCCCTTCCTTCCCTTCAGACCTACGCACCCCGTGGATGCGCCTCTGTTTTCGGCAAAATATTTCATTTTAATGCTGTTTACATTATGCAAGAGAGAAGTACAGTTGTGCGCAGAACTGCGCTCGTCCTTGCCTTGCAATTACTTGAGCAAGCAGCTCGCCGAGCGGCTCGCAGTTCTCAGTTGCCAGCGTGAGCAGATTTCGTAGGGTGCACCGATGTCGTCATTTGCAGGTGGCCGCAGCTCGCAGCTCGCAGCTCACAGCCCGCTCAGCACGCCATTGATACCGATTTACATACGCAGCGATTTTCAACTACGAATGCGCTGCTCAGCTTTTCTAGGCACCTCGGCGAAAATTGCTTCAAAACGGTTCACAACCACGAAGCAGGTGGTCGTGACAAACAGACAGACGCATGTGGCCTCTGTGTGTGTGTAAGTGTGTGTGTGGCTCTGTGTGTGTATCTGTGTATGTGTGTGTGTGTGGTGATCTGTGCAAGGACATTGAAAAGTGACAAAATTTAAACTTTGCTAAGTTGAAGAGAGCTGCAAGTGAAGTTTGCTGATAATATTGAAGTTAAAAGCGGGTGTAAGTAACCGGCTTCTTAAAGTAATCGGTTCGCCAAGTAAGAGTAATTCAGGTAACCGGTTTTTTTAATTGTTTAAGATTCTGAAATAAGTCTTCACATTATTAATACTTTTGAAAGTCTTCAAAACTTTAGCTGTACTTAAATTCGTTTGCTTTTGCGATCAATTACAGTACGATTACATTTCAATTCCTTAAATTTGATGTTGATTCAGTGTTATGCGTCGTCCTCCTGCTCCTCCTCTTCGTCCTCCTCCTCCTTCTCCTCCTCTTACTCCTCATCCTCCTCCTACTGCTCCTCCTCCTGCTCCTCCTCCTGCTCCTCGTCCTGCTCCTCCTCCTGTTCCTCTCCTCCTGCTCCTCCTCTGCCTCCTTATCCTCCTCTTCTTCCTCCTCCTGCTCCTCCTGCTCCTTCTGCTCCTCCTCCTGCTCCTCCTCATGCTACTCTTCCTCCTTCTCCTCCTCTTCCTCAGCTTCCTTCTCTTCCTTCTCCTCCTCTTCCTCCTCCTTCTGCTCCTTCTCCTCCTCTTCCTCCTCCTCCTCCTCCTCCTGCTCCTCCTGCTCCTCCTCCTCCTACTCCTCCTCCTGCTCCTTCTCCTGCTCCTTCTCCTGCTCCTCTTCCTCCTGCTCCTCCTCTCCCTCCTTCTCCCCCTCTTCCTCCTCCCACTCTTGCTCCTTCTCCTCCTCTTCTTCCTCCTCCTGCTCCTCCTGCTCCTCCTCCTGCTCCTCCTCCTGCTCCTCCTCATGCTACTCTTCCTTCTGTTCCTCCTCCTCCTCTTCCTCCTCTTCCTCCTCCTACTCCTCCTACTCCTGCTCCTCCTGCTCCTCCTGCTCCTCCTGCTCCTCCTGCTCCTCCTGCTCCTCCTGCTCCTCCTGCTGCTCCTCCCTTCAGTGTCCTGTTTCATCGGCAAACAACACATCATGTTATGTAAATCCGTGAATAACATAAATTAGAAAATCTGGCAAAATGCACTTGGTGGTTAGCGTTGTTGTTGTTGCTGCCGTTGTTGCTGCTGTAGTGATTGCTGCTGTTGATTTATTGCTGATATGCTCCGCACAGCTCGCTTCATATATCACTCAACAGATTCAACACCGATGGCCCAACATTGAATCTTCGGTTTCCTAGTTTAGCACCGAATTCTCGGCAACGAGATCTTCGGATCCGGCTGCACCTCTTCCCGCTGGCCACACTGCCTCTCTCCCTCCTCTCTTTCTCTCTTTCTCTCCCTCTCTTTCTCTCTCTTTTTCTCTGTAAAAGCCTACCGTTGGCGATAACCTGAGTTCAGTGTATCTTACGGATTACCAACTGCAGATACGGACGACTGCAATTCGCAATTCGAAACTCGTTTCATTTGCAGCACGATAAAGTGCGAATTTACGAATTACGCATCCACATAATAGCAAATAGCATTCAAATTACGGCTTAATAGCAATATAATGCCAGTTGACAAGAATCCTGAAATAATTGGACGGTCCGGAGCGACCAGAGGTGAAGTGCAAATTGCATATTGAATTTGTATTTTCATGAAATCGTTTTGTTCCGTTTAACGGTGTGTTAAGTTCAGGTGACGTGTAATGAGAGAAATTATTTTTAATATTATTTTTAATGAATATAATATAGAAAGCTTGAGAAAGAACACAACTGCGGTCCTCGGTAGCTCAGTAGACAAGGCGTTCGGTTGCGAACTCCGAGGACGAGTGTAAGTACAAAAAAAAAAAAAAAAAAAAAAAAAACCAAAAGCTCAGTAGCTCGTGCTATCTGCACACAAAGCTGCACAGAAAAACTTCGTAGCTGCTGAATTCTGATATAACAAACAAAACGAAGAAATGCGACAACTAGACTTCAATGCATTCAACTGACTTCAATGCCTTCAACTGACTTCAATCACTTCAAATCGTGAAAATGAACTCCCAAAACTTCTACGATTTCAGAGAATTGGTTGTGTTTTTATTTTGCAAGCTGAAATTCCATTTACATTGCAATGATTTCCATCGGAATTTGAAGCGCAAGGCGGCGCTTCAACTAATTCATGGCGAAATGATTGCAATCTCTGTGCAGCTGCGTCAGGAAACTTGCAGCAAATCAACTGTAGATACAACTTCAACTGCATGCTGAAGACGCTCGCTCGCTCACTCACTCACTCGCTCACTCACTCACTCACTCACTTGGCCATTTCATTTCATTTGCTCTTAAATATTCTCATTCCGAAGATTTCAAATCAGTCAGCATCTCAACCTACGAGTAGAATGTCATTTTCAGATACAAAATTAAATGCTTAAGTTTCTCCTGTTAACCTCCTAAAAGGTTGAATTATTTCACTTATTTCACTACGCGGTGTCAGAGTTTCGCCTCATCAAGAAATCCATATTAAGATTTAATCGAAAATCCTTTGAGTGAATGAATGAATGCGTTAGCTGTGATTAAGTTTGTGGTAGCCGTGCACAAACACATGCCAACTTACACTATACACAACTTCACACACACACACACATACTCCACACATTCTCATTTACACATTCATTCACACTTCGTCTTCCTTCACACTGCGCAGGCAACTTTCGCTCTATTGCGACGAAAATTGCACTCTTTCCAGCTCACTGGGCTTAAATTTTGATGAATTTCGTTTAATAAAATAAGTTTGTCAATTTTAACCGAAACTCGGGAATTTTTCAATAATGAAAATAATTTCTACGTCGATAATGATGAACTATTAGAAGTTTTCAAAAGAACAAAAAAAAAAACAATCGGCAAGTCAACAAAAATCAAGAAGGAGCAAAAGCCAAAAAGGAGAGCAAACATTTCAATTCTCCTGCTGCTGCTGTTGTTGTTGCTTCAACACGTGGCAATAAATGCGCATCACGATTTGAACGCCTTCGACGTGCAAAATTTCCTTTAACCGAATTTCGTTTAACCGAAATTTTGTGTGCGCCGGAAAATATCATTAACTGCCATAATGAGCGAAATTTCCCGGCCGAGATTCAACCGGAGAACAAAAACAGGCAGCGGAAATATCAAGCAGAAGTTGACGCCATGCTGAGCCAGCCACCCAAAAATCTGCTTACTTCGCCGGCAATTTGGGGCAACAAGTGGTTGGTGGCTGGAATGTTGGTCCAAAAAAGCAGGGAGTGGAAGGGAGGAAAGGAGACTCTTTTGTGTTTATTATTTATTTTTGTCATTAGAGACGGCGGAATGCGCGAGACTAATTTTATTTGATTTGCTTTCGTTTGGCAGGAAATATTCGGTCCTCTTCAATATTAGCTGCGCCGAAGTACACGTTAAAGAAACGAAAGTACGAAGCACACTTTGAATTTATGCCGTCATCGTCCATCAATTTTCTGTGCTTCATTAAAAAGGAAGAAAGGAAAGGAAGGAAGGGAAGGAAGGATGGAAAG